>CAXIVR010000003.1:31911159-32261159 GCA_964035755.1 Teleogryllus oceanicus
GTCGCCCCTCGCGCGCTCTTGTTCTCTTCTAATCAACGATTACCTCCCCCCTCTCCCCCGCACGCCCTCCCCTCTCATACCCGTACCCGAGCGCTCGCACACATACACCCCCCCCGCTTTTTTTCACAATATAGTGCAAGCGGACGAAAATGAGTACAGAAAGCCCCTTGGTCCGGCCCTATTGTCTGACCGAGAGGAGATTTTTTTATTATTTTTATTTTTGTATGTATGTGTTCGAAAAATCAGTTACGAGAACAAAAACGAATCAAGCGGCCTCCTCCCCGTCGCCCTTCCTCCTCGGCGCCGCACTTCATCCCCCTCTTCGTCGCCCTCCTTCCTCCTCCTCCTCCTCCGGCGCCGCCCCGCCCCCTTCCCCCGCGCAATCGCAATTCTCTCGCCTTACGTCCTGGCCCCACTTCACGTCCGCGTTATCCTAACTTCCCCTACTTTTTAACCCTGAAATATCTCCCGCTCTTCAATTGAATTTTTTGGCGTGGTAGTTCTTTATATCTTTAAATAGGGAGAAAAATGGGGTGGGTATTTTTATTTTTTTCACAAAAAGAGAGTATTTCGTGCGCGCGCGCGTGTGTGTGGAAGAGAGAGCGAGTGTGTGAAAAAAAAGAATTAAAAAAGTGCGGAGACAGTGTGAAAGGCCGCTCGCGGCGCGGCGACCGCCCGCGCGGGAGGGCGGGCGGAGGGCGGCGGCGGAGGCGGTGGCGGCGGCCGCTTGAATTCGACGCCCGATGAATCACCGCCTATCAGTCAATTAACGCGTATTCACATGGCGAGGGCCGCAAGGAGCGAGGCGGCAGGCGGGGGACGTGGAGGGCCAGAGGCGGGGGCGCGCTACAGCTCCTCGCGGTCGCCCGTGGACACTGGGGATCTAGAGACGCTCCGCTCGCGTCGACATACAGCCCGGCGCTCTCGAGCGTTCGTTGGCCGCTCGAGATCCCCCGACGCGACGCGACGCGACTCGAAGCGACCGACGGAACTGCTTTGTCAGGTCGGCGACACATTCTCTCGCGCTGCCGTGGCTGAGGGCGTGTGCGGGGGATGAGGGTGCGCGATCGTCCAGGTCCGGCTGATTGTGACATATTCTACTCCGCCTCCAGACGAGAAAACGCGTTGAGGGTTTGTTTCGCATTGAACGGCTGCAATATTCTTATAGATATTAACGTCCTCAGACCGATAAACAGCAAATAACACGCCGCTGTGCGTGTAAACCGACGGGATAACCAAGGTTTATAACTTATCGTCTGTTATCTATGTTATCGACCGTGCGCCATTAATTATTTTTCGAAATACCTTATTAGAAAAATAGAAATTTATTGAAATATGTGTACTCATAAGCCAATTTTAGTAACAGCTCAGTTGTTCCAAGTTCTTAACGGATTGCGGTGTGTTAAATCCTTAAAGGACGCACATGGCCAAGAGTGGCTTTTCATTCGTCTCTTTCGTTGCGTTAGGTCGATAACAGTACAGTATTACAAAAATGTCTTAAACTGTTTCAACATCGGTGTTGTATTCCATACACGGCGTGTGTGTGTGTGTGTGTGTGTGTGTGTGTGTGTGTGTACTGAATTTCTTAATGGACCCTATGCAATTTTTTATTCCTTTGAAATCCATTAGTATGTCAACTTCTGTCATAGTAGGTCTTATTGGTCTTTTTCGTTGTTCTGGATAAGTCTTTGTGGTTGCTTCCTAAAATCCCCACTAAGAAGTTGAGGTTTGCCTTAGTTACGTTTTTCCATCGACAAAACCATACTATTAATAAGATCTCGTTTTATGGCTCCGTTACGTCAGCGTGAATGTGCATAAAAATGTCGCTTCGTTTTACTGAGATTGAAAACTTGTATTTTAAGAAAACAAAGTTACAAAATTCAATTCTTCGTGTTTTTAAATTCAGAAATGAGCCTAGAATCATACTAAAAAAATAGGCGATTCATAAAACTGTACATAAAATATTCTCAAGTGCGATTGTAATAAACATACATTTCACTTCCTATAATCATTTTTTGACATCTACGAAACTGCCTTACTTTAAAAGTGGTCGTTGTATTCCATATTCGAGTCTAATATTTGAAACAAAAAAGTAACAATATACAGGCGTGATAACCGCTACTTTATGCTCGTCTCACCTTCAATTTTTGAATCCTGAGAGATCATTTATTATTACACGAGTAGGACGGGCGTGCGAGAGTGGGAGGATGTGGCATCCTCAAAACGTTTCTAAGAGTTCCTGTAGCATTATGTAATAAAACATTTTATTTACGTATGTTCAGTCCCTGATTAACCCCCTTTATTTTGAAAAATTGGGAAACTGATGCACTTCAGTTGGGGAAGAAGCCCTCCCAGCCACCTAGCAAAGGTTACATGCCCAATCGTTTGCCATAAAATAACTGAATTTATTTATTGTATCAGTAAAGTTAAAATATGATTCTCATTTTAATATGTTCTATTTATTGAAATACTAAAATATACTATAATAAAATAAATGGTAAGTAAATAATAAGTTAAATGGCAATGGAGGTCCAGAAATCTTGTTGCTTCCTCCTCCCTTGCTTGGACAGCCGCACGTGTATGTAGGCGGGAGGACTTTCATTTAAACATGTTTGGTTCGTTTCATTATTAGAACACCTGTTAACAATTTTCCCGAATTGTGGAAATCAATCGTAAACTTTATTACTACAGAATACATTTGCATCACTTTTTAGATTAAAAAATAGAGGTGGTTATTTACAATTGTTTAGAAAAAGCTATCAAGCTTTTATCGACAATAAAAGCATAACTGATTTCCTGCTTTTCTCAGGACACAGGTAGGTAGTGATTCGCTTCGGCGGGCACTAATTAGGGGACTAATACAACCTACCATTCAGCGACATCAGTATGTAAAGTGTCGGCCGACCATGGTCTGTAAGAGTTTGAAAACCGTCAAAGGCCGGATATTTCTATTAATTTCGAAAGAAATATGACGGTTATGAAGAAAATTGTTATGTGGGGTGGACAGGAAGTCATTATTGGTATATTTTTTTCAGGTCAGTTAACAGTATCTTTTAGCATCTTTTTTCATTCACCCAAAATTTAAAAACACAAAATATTTATTTTTTAGAGGAATTTTCGATAGTGAATCTGATTTTCAACACAAAGGCACAAGACACATTTCGGAAAGGCACAATTCATTACAAAAACACCTTCTACTACATTAGCTCCATTATTTGAACAAATTTCTCTTTCCTACTCTCAGGAAGTGTCAGATGCATGAATTGAAAATCAAGCCAATCGCCAGTAGAGAGAGAAAAGTAATATTCGTCATTTTACATCTTTCTTCACTGAACGCATGCTACTATTAATCAGTGTTGGTGATTAACGACAGTGGCAATCATTATTCCAAAAATTATATAAACGTGAAAAAGAAGAATGAATGTTTTTATAAAAATCTAGCTTTCAAATACACCGACTTGAAAACTATCCCCCTCTCCTCTATGTCCTCCTCGCTGGATAGACGTTCCACCAAATACACAAGTAAACAATAATATTTCAAAAGTAAGCAATAATCAAAATACATTTTAATTTGTGAAACATGAACTTATATTGATATAAGATTATAATTTTAAATAGAAAACAATGTCATTATAAGTCAAATGTAAATGTAACATAGCACAAATTCAATACACAATACAATGTTTTGTCTGGAGCGTTGCTCACGTTTCTCTCAGAACTCGCCCGAGTGTGCCAGAACACGAACCGTAGGTTTGACTCATTGATTTACTCCAATTACGTTAATGACCATCAACTCCCAATTGAAGTCTTTTACCCCATCGACTTGGAACTAACGATCGACTCTTAGAGGTCCAGGGGACATTGGAAAATTCTACTGTCGACCGGAACCAGTGGTATGCGGGATGGCACACTGTTTTCTTAAATTCAAGTTTGCTGGTTGAGAGTTGTTGATTTTCAAAGGGGGACGATCACCAACGTACAATGTCATATTTGTAGCATATAAATATCCTTCGCATAATTACAGCCAAAATCACATCCACTGACATTTTCCTAATCATATTCTATATTCGTTCAACCAGAAAAAGATACAAGTAATAGCCAATGTGATCGTTCTTGGTTTCCCTGAAACAGAACATAAGAGGCAAAAAGAATTGGTAGCGTTGAGTATCCATCTGGTTCCGAATTTGAACAATACAAACTCTCCAAACTTCGAAATTCATCGAGCACTGCTAACATAAATATTACAGCTTAAAAATCCTTTCGAAGATCAAGATCACCATTATCCAAACCGCAATGCGAATAAAAATATTTTTTATTACTTTGATAGATGGTGTTTCATAAAATTAATCATTCAAAACATAAATGTTTAAAAATTATTTTAAATAAATAAGGACAAAAATCACCTTTTTACGCTTCTATAATTAACAATTAAAAGTATTTAATACATGTTTAGCTCACATTTTCATTTTCTCGCGACTTATACGTAGTATAAGGAAATTGTGTAATGTTGCGCGAAAAACAGCGATTTTTTAAAAATTTGTAATGCAAGTCCCAAAAATTGATAACTATCGTTCCTTCATGTCATAAATTTCTTCCTTTAATAACTTGTGTAGCCATAATTGACTTTTTGAGGGGTTTTGATACTAAAAAAATGTTACGGCAAAACGACCGTCTTTGAACAATGTTAGTAACTAACTCCTAAGAAGGATTTCAACAAAATTGATATTCCCTTATCAATTTGACTGATGTCGCGCCCCTTGAATAAGAAACGTTTATTTTAATTTTTGAGCATTTTAGAAAAGCTTTAACGATATTTTCATTTTTTTTCAAAATTGGCACCAAATTTTTGGACTCATTTTTTATCGAATACAAATGAAGCAGATCCGAGTTTCGTTGAATTCTCTGAAATTTGGAAAAAGTTTCAAATAATGTGAGAAAGTATGTGATGTTGTAGCACCACTAGTTGCATGTATTTTTACCATAGACATTGAAAGCATTGGTCAGCATTCTTCCATTTTACCTCCTAGGTACGAAAGGATTGTTAGATCAGGGCAGAATGTTAGCTTTACATGGTACTTCAAAATACCTGGGTAGGATTTTTTTGTTTAAAACTTTCAAGAAGAGGTCTAGGGATAAGACAGAAGCCTCCTTATACAGTAACTTTTGCCCGTCCGTCCGTCACTCAAGGTTGGACAAGTTCCGTTGCACCAATCCAAACAAATGAATGTCATTGGACGAATTGCGGTTTCCTGATGGGGAACTGATCTCTTTTTTTATTTATTTATTTTTTTAATCCATCCCCGAAAAAACTATTTAATGTCTCAAAACAAATTTTGGTAATTTTAAGTGACTAAAACAAGTTTTCGGAGACTCAAGCGAGTACAGAAGTAATCAACATCTCATTGGATTGCTATCGAATAGGCAAATCGATTGTCGAATAGAAAATTCTTAACCAAATTCCTCCTAAACATTTTGGAAAAATTCTAAAACTATGAGTTTTTCGGGTTTCTGAGACATGCTGAATTATTAGTTATTCAAACGCATATGCGAGTTACCGTGGATCCTTAGGAGGTGATTAATTAACCTGAAGATAGTTGTTCATAATAGTGATGATAATTAAATATAGTAATTGAATAAAAGATTTTTTTAAAAGAATTTCTATCGATACTCTGTCATGAAATATTCTGCTTTTAAGGATAGACCAACAAGGCCACTTTTTTTTCAAATTTTCTTTTTTAATTTGAACTTGCGTAGCAGAAATAAAAAATGGCAACAGGAAAGTCCCCGCCACCGGATCCGCCAGGCTGAGCTAGTTACAAATAATACCTGGAAACTGTATCTAAAAGAGTAGAGGAGAATGCACCGCCCACTACCTCGCCGTGCCTCAGCCCCTGGCGTACGAAGTGCGAAACCTTGTGGAGCGCGCGTGTCAATGGGGGGGGGAGGTGCGGGGAGCGCGCGCTGGCGATAAGGAGGCCGCGCCCGAGCGCTTGAGGCCGGCCGGCGCGCGGCGAGAGGGCCGGGGCGGGCGGGCGGGCGGGCGGGCGGGCGGGCGAGAGCGGCTTTTCCGCTCGCGCGCTCGGACCGCGCTGGACTCGACCCCTCGCCCCCCGCCGCCGCGCCCAAAGCAGATTCGCCGCCGGCCGCGCCCGCCGCCGCCCCCGCGCCTGCTGTGCTGGATGCGAGGTCGACGGGCAGACGTTGAACGCACTCAGCTCGCCAAGACTGCAGACAGCACTGAATAAGAACTCGTGACCGGTACCTACGTGACGATGGTGAACGTCAATTCTGTTCTTGTAATCTGAAAGATTACCAATAATTTTACGGATCAAGTAAAGGGATTTGATCTACGAATTCCAATTTTAAACATTTATTGCTTCAATCTCCCGGAAACTTTACAAACTTTCGAAAGTAAGAACATTCAAAATGTGAAATGAGAATGGTTTGCTACCTTACATTATTTCGACAAATCCCGTCTTTCACTATTTTAAATTGGTGCAAACTTAAGCCGTCGAATTTCAGGCAATTAGATAATATTTCGAGACATTATTTTTTGTTACTTATTGGTGGGACTAATCTTACTAGTGTTCGAAGTTCACCCAAAATCCAACCTAACGAAATATGAACGTCTGAATGTCAGCATTCCCAAACATCGCTGGTGTATATAGATTTTATATTGACATCACTCAATAAACGATGTTGCAGAGGAGTTTCTAGCACTACCAGAGTTCAGAAGTCTCAGCATAGTAGTTCTCTAACTCACGCTGATCCTTCCTCGCCGTGATAGAAATCGCCGAAAAGGACGGTTCTCAGTAGTACTTTTTTGTTCAACAAGTGCAATTTTAATCCTGAACGCGTATCCTTATTTACTTCTCTTAGCTAATTTATTCATCTTTTTGTTTACACGAATGTGGTTTTCTGTATATATTAATCTTCGCAATGCGAGTGTCACTCGTGTTCATAACTGAACCTAAACGAAGTTGGATCATGAGGTGAGAATGAAGATGTGACCATGCTAACTTTTGTATTTTTTTCTCAAAACCCCCTTTTAATTATGACGACAAAACAAAGTAAATAACTGACGCTTGATAAATAAATTTATCAATATTCCGTTAAATATGCAGGCGGGTTACATTTCATATTCATCTCCATTTCTTTTGTTCTTTAAAAGTACTTATTCAACAGTATTTTAACAAATATTCTCTCACAAAATATTTGCATCTCATATGAACATTTCAAAATTATATTTGTAGCACGACGATTTAAAGCTTGTTTCTGGAGCTAGTATGAATATTTTATCATTCCGTGCTCAACAAAGGAAACGAACCAGCAATTCATTCACGGTCAATTCTTCATCAAAGACAGTTGGTAAGCAAACTGCATGGTCCCGAATCACAATAAAAACACCAACTTGCTTTGTACCTTTAGAGAATATTTAATCTCCTAGTTTATTTAACGCTCCGATATTCATAAATGTCTGAAATTATATTAATAACTTTTGCATTTGCGCTAGAAACATTCAGTCGGTCGTCGATTACCCTTGGCTGGATGTTGGTACCACTGGGAAGCACTGAACTCGCGTGAAGCACCGCTAACTCCTTCAATATTCAAGTGCTGGTCGGGGGGAGGAGTGAGCGAAGAGGCGATGACGCACAGGAAACGGCAGGTCGCAGCACATTAGCAAGGTGCCAGCGGCCGCTCTTGAGGCCTTCCGCCTCTCAGACGCGCCAGAAGAATCCTGCCCCGGCGCGGGGCGGGCGCCCGTGAAGAAGAACACGCGGCTGAGAGGCAGGCAAGCGCTCCTCGTGTGTACTCGGGACTGTCAACAGTTACCACCTACCCACAAAGAGCCATCGCCCGCTCGGATGAAATCCATAGTGATTCCGAGAATCTCTTCAGGGATGTCGGCAGAGAGGCATAACATCGCGTTCGTGAGACCAAGTGGGAATTCGGTTTTCGAGGTGTAAGCGGGATTTCATTCGTGATATCTGTGTTTGGGTGTCGCGACATTCTTATCTTTTGATGTATTTACTATGTTCACAATACGGAAAGAAGGATATTCATAATATTATTAGAATGGTTAAATGACGAACTATTTTAATGCGTGACTACTAAAGCACTTTTTTTTGAATAAAAATGTTGATTTACATGAATGAAATTACAGAATATTTAGAATGTTTAGAACAAGAAAATGACTTTGGCACAAAAAAAAACTGATTATTAGATGAACTGCTTAAAAATGTCTTCCAAAAGTAAATATGCATTCATGCGAGGTAAGGAGATTGTGTAAGTGAAGTGTCCGCGAAAATTCAAATCCCCATTGAATCATTCATTTTAAACATTGCAAGTAATTCACTCACTGGAATAACTTACGCGGAATAGAATCCAAAGATAGTTTTCAACAATTCCAATTTTTAAGCCAAAACAGTGGTACAACCTCGCAGCACTTCATATTTTTGTTAAAATTAGAATTAACCTTTCTCAGTTCAACATACGAGGTAAATTTCATACTCATTATAATCCCAGGTCTTTCAACGCACATGTAATGTATTATTGGTGACTTACAGCATACGATGTGTTACAATTTTAAAAGAGCTGAAAGGAAATCATTACACATAAATTACGGTCGAATATTTTGTATGAAATTTTCTTAGAATCGCTATTAACTGAGTATAACTTAAGTGTATTTGAAAATCTTTAATCAGTTAATGCAATGTCTCTCGAATCAAGGTGTGTGCTGTCAAGATCGACTTGTATGAAGAAAAGTCATCATTTGGGAAACGTCTCTCCAAATGACGCAATGAATCATACGTACGAAAACTAGTTTGTCATATAAAAATAAAAACTTGACTGATAACGCGGCGGTAACCTTCCCCACACCCGCAAACAAACCAACAAATAAAACAATTGTAAAGGGCAGAAGAGTGACGCGGGCGCCGAAGGCGAGCGACACCGTCACCCTAGGGACGGGCGCAACCAGCGGCAGGTGGCGCGGCCTCCGAACAATTACACTTTTCGCTCGACGCGCCACCGCCACCGCCGCCGCGATATATTCAATCATTGTTCCCCCTACCCACCGGACCACCGCTTCCCCGCGAAGCCCGAATCGGCAACGGAGGGCGGCCGTGCAGGCGGGGAGGGCGGGGCGGGGCGGGCCGGGCCGGGCCGGGCAGAGCGGGTGGGTAAGAGCGAGCGCAGGCAGGGGAGAAACGAAATTAATCTTTCCAGTATAAATTAACGAACCCCCCTCGCCTCGCTCGGCGGCGGCGGCGGAGGGCGGCGGACGGAGGCGGCCGCCGGGAACGGTAGCGGGGGGTGGGGCGGGCGGGGCGGAGCGGGGCGCGGTGGCGGAGAGCAAGCGGGCGCGCGGGCGAGCGAGCGGGCGAGCAGGCAAGCAAATAGGGCCCTAATACGTGCGGCAACTTAGTCCCGAACATAACATACATGCATAATGGCGCCATTGTCCGGTGGGTAATGAAGGCTGTGCCGGGGAGACGCTGCCGCCGCCGCCGCCGCCGCCGCCGCCGCCGTGGCCGAGGCGGAGAGCAACGGCGCCGCGGTGGCGTGGCGGAGGCGGCGGGGGCGGGGCGGGGCGGGGTGGAGGGGTGGGGCGAGGGCGGAGAAGTAGTGGCTGTGGCGACGAAGGCAGAGGCGCTTCGCGATGGAGATGGAGGTGAAAGGAGTCGAGTAGGCACGATAGGAACAGCGACTGAAGCAGGGCAGAGAGAAGGACAATGAAGAAACTAGGGGGGATAACTTACAACAGTTTTCAATGGCAGTGAAGGAATAGAGGAATCGCGATCTTTGGGGATGGTGGCGGTGTTACTGACACAAGGGATTTGCAAAAAGAAATAACGATTTGAAATTAATGTGATGGTAACGATGAAGACGAATACGGGTTAAGAAAAGTGGCAGTGAAAAGACGTAGTTAGTGGCAGACATGTAGCAATTATTATTTCAGTACGGAGCATGTTATGATCATGAAAATCCGTAACGGGAACAGGTAATCAAGAATGCGAAAAGACAGAATGAGTGGCGAGCATCTGATCATCAGCATCAGAAAATACTACTACGTATGCTAAAACAATGGCAAGGACGATGATTTGGTATACGTGGAAGATGCATAGAGAAGCAGAGGTGGCAATGGTAGCGAGTATAGAAATCAAGGTGGTAGAAGTGCGACAGGAGTGATAGTGCCACCAGCAGTGTCGGAGGCGCTGGTGACGGAGATGGGCAGCAAAGAGCATTGAGGGATTGCCAGGGGAGGGGAGGGCGTGGGCGTGGCAGGGGCTGCGCCTGCCGCTGAGCGCTGAATGCGGGGGTCACGGTGCGGGCGAGCGGGCGAAGGGCCGCGTGCGTGGGCGGGGGCCGCTCGGGAGGGCGTTCCGCTCTCTTCGCGGAGGAGCCGCGCGCACGGCGCCGGAAGTTCTTGAGGCCGGAGGAGTGGTGAAGGAGTCGCACAACCACAACACTTTGCACGTGGCAATTTACTGGAATTGCTTCGCTTCGACGTAATGTTCGAAGGCCTAAGTAAACAGTGACCTTTGAAGTTCTGCACCGCCACCACATATTACCCTACACGTTTCAGAGGATATTTATGAAGAAATAGACAACTAGGGTTCCAAACTTGACAATCGCATTGCATAGTCCCCAGCTGAATGAAGAAATATTTGTGATAAATGACAGCTTTTCACGAAGGAGTGTACGGAAAAGAACCGTACGGTGACAATTGCGATTATTTGCAATTGTACTTTTAAGTGGAATACAGAGTGTATCTAAAATTGAAGGAGTTTTCGAACAAAGCTCAATCAACTTCTGCTCCATAGCTGTTGCGGTGCTGCAGCACAACAGTAGTTCTCTTGAATAAATCTGGTTACTTCACCGACGGGAACTCTGGTAAGGTGTATTGCTATTATTGCCAAGGTCGATTTTGATTTTATTTAACATGCGCTCCTACGTTTGGAGCGGTCAAGGATCAAAAAGTGTAACTGGGATCTGGTGTGTGCTGTTTTGGACGAGAAAGTCTGATGACATCACGCAAAGAAGATAATTCATGCTGTGCACATGCGCTTATATGCTGGCCATTTAAAGTTCTTGAAGGCTGAGAGGTACTGATTACATTCTTTGTGGATTGCTTGTTTTCCTCCAGATTTAAAACGCATGTTTTCAACAACTCAAAATAGTATACCTACGTCAGAATGAATAAATCAGTAAATAGTTATTTTATTAACAGTTTGAACACTTACCTCACATTCAGTGGGTGGTGTGGTTCTGTCTTGGCAGAGTCTGTGGGCTTTCGTTGCTTCTCCGGTCCGTCCTGGTGAATGCTGGAGCAGTACCTAAAAATGAATCACAATTTAGGTTAGGAGTTTGTTTTCACATTCTGAACTCAAACTGAAAAGTTAAACAATACATTACACGAGTTAATGAAATTATAAACCTTCGGTGAATGTTTTGTTATTTTATAAAAAGTTGGTAAATAATTATCATTAATTACACAAACTTTTGAATGTTCAAAATGCAACAATTTGTGTCCTGTCTAAACGCAGAATAACATCTACTGTCAAATCAAAAGACCATATTTTCATGATATGTACTTATGTAAAATTCTTTTGAAAAGAGGGTGTTGTTATCTAGATTTCTAGAAACATTGACTATGGGCTTCACCAAGCATAACCAGGAACTGCTAACAAATACTTTGGAAGAAAAAATGATCATTATTTTAATCATTTCCAAATGCATTTAGTGTGCTATGAGAGGCTACTCGTGTTCCATGAGATGCAACTAACTTCCGGAATACCCAGCAGCCAGGTATTGTTCTCATTCTTTAGTTTTAAGGATATCATCCCAGCCAGTAGGCCACTAGCGCTGAGCAAGTACTTATAAATTGGGGCAAGCCAATCCAAATGAAGTCTGTGGTCTCTTATAACTGCTTTATTCTGAACGGCAATGCATCCATTCGAGCGTGTCTTGGGAACTGTCTTTTTTCAATGGTGACCGACATTTCTTCAGAACATAATCACCCGGAACCTGGTTGCCCTCAAAGAATGACTCGTGAAACTGATCAGACGTTTTCACTGAAACGACTGTTCTAGTACTAAAGATATTAAAACAACAGAAAGGAATTGAATGGCATGCTCGGGGTCACCCCTAACTATCCCTTCACCGTGTATCGAGAAATGGCGTCGAACAACATTTGCAAACCCAAGGATATTCTTGATACGTTAAAAATCAAAACACGATAATTACATTTGAGTAACACAGATTTTTAAACGCGAAAAAAGGCGGAAAATTTTGGTATGATGGAGTCAGAGATCATAATACTAATCAGTAAAAAACACTCATTGATTAAACTTGAATCCATGATCAAAGAGACCGCGAACCTAATACCTCTTAATATTATTTATAACTTAATGACAGAGCAGACTCACGAGAGAGAAGGGGGAGAGAAACGAAAAGAGAACAATGGTAGGATACTAAAAGTCCAGAAACACTAGGTCAAGCACTACACAAAACTTATGATACCGTCAGACTTATTGGTGTGGAGGATTTATCGTGCTGTGCATCCTGAGTCCAATGAACATCGCGCCCAGGGGTGGCTTAATGCACAAATAGACTAAGCATTAATTTCATGGAAGTTCCCGAGTTATTTTTTAAAAATGTTTAATATTAGTTTATAAAAATATTTCAATCATATTTTTTAATTGGAAATGTTAGTTTATTTTATGTTAATTTTACTCACAATTGATCAACATTTCAACATTATTAACGATACATATAATGAAATCAGGATTAGCGGAATTTGTCCCAAACTGTTGCGACAACTGTGCTGCAAAGTGCATTCCATGACAAGTGTGGGGCAGCTTTCGTCAAAGAAATGATAATCAAGAGGATATGACATTCTGAGAATTTAGCATTAATACCTTATTCTACCGTCATATTTCGAAACTAGGAGCTTTAGCTCAATTTAATAATTCAATGTATCCAATAATTATTTCAATGTATCAATTGTTAATGTTATAAATATTAATTATAACTCGTTAAAATATACATTTTATATTAAAGAAAAATATATATAAGAAAACATCAAGTCGGCTGGACACCCCCCGAGAGCAAAATTCTGGCTCTGCCACTGACGTCAGTGGTTGCTTATAATCGCGCATCGCAGTGTTACGATACGCCATGTATAAAATTTCTAACATTGTACAGCAAGTCGATCCGAAAAAAAAAACGTTTGCCGAGCTCCGCATCGGTCCTCGAATTCGCCGCCCTGCGACCCGCATCCCGGCGCGAGATTCCCCGAAGGATCGTGCAGCGTCCGGCCGCGGGAGGGCGTCCGCCGTGGGCGTTGGAAAGCGGTCCCCGCCCGCCGCCGCCACCGGAGCTCGGTGACACTCGAAGGCGGTGGCGGCGCAGCCTCAGCAGCGTTGCCGCCTCGCGCCCCCGCACAGCTGATCGGCGCGACCCGCTCGCGCGCCTTGGAGGGGGCGGGTGAAGGGAAGGGCGGGGGAGGAGGAGGTGGACGGGTAGCGGGATCGCGCGGGCGGCCGGGCACCGCCTTCGCCCTGTGGAAGGATCCCGTTGCTCTTTGAGACGGTGCGCGATCGCGTTGCTTACGGCCGCGCACCGGAACACGTGCAATTGATCAGACACAGTGCGCGAAGTTGGCGGTTGCTGTACACGAAGTCGGAGACTGCCTTAGAAACAGCGTTGCCAGATTCCGCAATTCCGCATTATCTTCCGCCTTTTTGAGATACAACCCTCAATCCCCGCTTAATAGCCAAAAGTTCTGCAATTTTTCCCACGATGATTAACAATCCATCATTTCTGCCTCGGTTTCTTGTTTGTTCTTTTTTTTGTTTGTTTGTTTTTAGTTTTTTTGCTTTTCTTCTTATTTCGCATGAAAGAATCGAAGGTAGTATGCAGCGTCGGCCAATAAAAGCGTCATCAGTACATACGTAGTAGCGTAAAATTCAACTTTGTCAAGACTTCATGTTTATTTCTTTTTCGCGGGGTTCAGGCAAAAATTCCGCATTTGCGCAGACCCAATTTCTCATTTTCCCCTAATTTGGTGTATGGCAATACTGCTTGAAAATAACAGGGGGAGGAGAATTCTACATTTTTACAATCAAAGTGACGAAAATACTGCTACGATATAGTGGCGATTGACATTTGAGATTGTACATCCGCGTTCCCTCGTTAGAATGCGGCCGGAGCGGTGGATTTTTCAGGTCGTAAATATCCTTTTAACAATCTCCTTCGGAAGGGATGTAAAGTCAGTTGACCTACGTAGAGGATTTGCTCATATGAAAGAGTAAAAGAACGCCATGTAAAAGAGCAAGAGTCTCAAGTCTTTAAATGACGCGTGTGAACTCATTTCTAACTCAGATTATCGCGCTACTACTAACCCCGTTTCGTTTGCTAGAAGATGAATAGATATTGGTAACAGTCCTGCTCCCCGTCACTTGGCCACTGGGATTGTGAGAAGTGCATAGCTCAATTCATGGCTGAAATGGAGCATCGTTTGTTCTCGAGCGGTAAGCGGCGTCGGGTGGTAGCACATTGCAGAATATTATTGATAGCGATCAAAATATTCCTGAGCAATGCTTATAGTTCAACCCAGCATTGGCATTATTCATTTAAGCATTGAAAGCCTTATATGATAATTATTCATCAAACACTAATGTCGAGTTAATAACTAAAGAGATTTTCAAAACATGCTACCGATATACTTTTTCTCGAATACGATAACATGCATTTATTACCTACAATTAAACATGTAATGCCATACGCCTCTATCCTCAACCTCAAACCTGGCATAAACCAGGGGAATTTTTCGAATGCAAATAGAATGCACTGAAAACAGAAAGGCACGTGACGAACAAAATGAAGATCCTCTCACTACGAGACATGTCGTAAACGCTCCTCCTGTCGACTAGAGAAGATCAGAACGAAAAAATATCTTGGAAAAAGAATCTACGAGTACGTCTCTTTGGCATAGCCTGAGTTGCGAATAAGTCTACACTTGACCAATAAATCACTTCCAGACACTGTGACCGAAGACATTGCTCTAACCGCTTTGACATTTTCTCAGTTATAGAATTCCCTAAATGGATATCAAGAAAACAGGTCCGCAGCATTTATGATTCATTATCTCGAGAATTTTATACGGCATATGAAATAATATATCAGAGGATAATACGAAAAATTATCATAAAACTTTTCATCCAAACTCTTTTGACCATTGACTTGACTTAGGTGAAATAAGCAGTCAAGGAAACACGCTGATCTTTTTGGCAACTCAACGCTGAGTACACACGTCAACTGTAGATTTATTCGCAATATCGACTTCATAAGTTTGTAAATTACCCTTCCGAAAAGAGGAATATCTTCCGAACATTAAAGAAAAACTCACTAGGAACGAAAAGATCCTCCACTCTAAACCTGAACAATTTTTCACACATAGTATATTTCGATATTCTCCACTAAATCTACACAACTTGAAACTGTGCAGATACTCCTCAGTGGCTTTCCGATAATAACCCCCTCCCTTCACGATACAATATTCTACTGACCGCTTCTTCATTAAAATTCTTTCATCACCTGTCAATAAAATCTGTGCACAAATATTCCCGCAATTCTGACTCACTTAGCGGGAAAACATGCACAAAGCAACAGATAATGAACTTCAGTTTGTATAAACTAATGTTACCAGAGACTGCAAGTAAGGTACTTGCATAATCAAACTCTACTATAGTGAATATCCGTACTTAACATAATATATTCACGATGATTAAGCAAAGACTTTTACCATTTCCTTCAAAAATATTTCTTAGATATTTTCGTTCGCAATTATGTATCGGTATACTTTTTTCACCTCACTTATAAAATCATCATTACTGTCTTCTGTTATAATATTTTATTTCTTTTTAAAGTGCAATAAGCCTTGTCAATATTAAATCAAAGGGAAGTGTGTACGTTGTATAATTCTCCCATACCTGTTGTCGAGGTTATAATTCAACAAAAATATTAGAAAACATGAGATAAGGAATTGCAAAATATAATGAAAAGATATTGAGCTCATTAGATGAAGAACGTATTTTATGATTTGGTTTTAATATTCACTATCCAAGCGATTAACACAAGCACAAATCTTAAACAAAAAGTTCAACAATTTTGAAGCAAATAATTTTATCAAGCATTGAACTGGTGGAATAAAAAGAAATTTTAATTGATATCTCCAAGGGCTTGTTTTTACGCTTTAATAATGAAAAGATATTGAGCTCATCAGATGAACATATTTTATGATTTGGTTTTAATATTCACTATCACAAGGAATTAACACAAGCACAAATCTTAAACAAAAAGTTAAACAATTTTGAAGCAAATAATTTTATCAACGCATTGAACTGGTGGAATAAAAAGAAACTTTAATTGATATCTCCAAGGGCTTGTTTTTATGCTTTAAAAGGAGTGCAGGAAATGAAACGTAAACCGCAAGATTTTCGTCCAGAAATTCATTGTAGCAAACGGACAGAACAATATGGACATTGTGATATTTGAGAAAAAGATTGTTTCTAGAACCATTCTAAACAATCTCTGAAAAATTAACACTGTTTTTCTTGAAATTTGGTTGGCCTTTAAAGTACCTGGCAATAATTACAAGATGACTTAAGTTCTCATCCAAGACTTAATTAATTTTTTTCTTCTTTACAATTAGTTCCAGTAATCATCTCAATACTTTAATGATGGAATGTAGGTTCTTCTTCCTAAATGGTAAAAATTATCAGTATTGTGTATTCTAAACCGTTTATCATACCATGAATATTTCATTTTTGAAATATTCGCCGTAATTTTCGAAAAAGTATCAAAATCACAAGTATTTTAAAAGCTTAACTTTCTTCTTGAAGACCAGAAAATTGCAACGATAAGTATCTCTGTTTCAAACAAATACTTCCTTTCCTTATTCTGCTCACTGGAGCAATCGAAGGTTATTGCCCTATCGTTACGGTTCTTTTTGCCGCATGGATTCTTAAACAAGTGTACAAGCTGTGCATGGACGTGCACAAACATTTTGTTTCCTCAGATATGATGTAAATAATGAACAGTTAGGTATTGTTATAATCACCGGAATGTGTGAAAGAAGTGGAACATTATTTAGAGGAAGTAACACAGAGACAAGAAATAGGCAACAAGGCATATTTTAAAGTTGGAAATTTACCCAAAACTAGTTGGACCTCTGCGAATATTCCGCACTTTGTAAATCAAGTGAAAAAAACTTTACATAGGAAACCATTTTATACTGGCCAAGTGTTGACATGTATTACATCACATTCGATCAGTATTGAGTGAAGGTAAACATTCTACTTAATATTTGTAATAATGTTAAGCGTATTAATATTATATACTTATTAAGTAACAAAAAGGTTTAGACCTGCGCAATTAAACCAAGAGAACATAATCTAGTAAATTTAATTTTACACAAATTGAAATTCGCACGATTTTTACATCAAACCCAGAAGAGAAAACCTCCTAAATCACAATACAATGAATATTCAAAAAAATCACTTACAGATTGTAAGGAAGATAACGCGAGGAGCCCGAAAAACTCGATTTAAGGGCCTAGAAACCACCGTTTTCGAGCTATGTACTACAATGATAATGCGAGTGTTGAGAGCCATCAATGTCGCGGGTTGCATGTGCGCCCGCTGAGTACATTATCGATAAAATTCATTTCACCTTTTCACCTTAAACCCATTTTCTTCTTTTCATCTTAAACCGGTTACAGCTGTAGAATATTTACAAGGTTTTGTGACGAAGGCGTGAAATAAATCGCATAAACTCGACATCCTTTCCGGACGTGTTACATTCAGGGAAGATACGATGAATAATATTTGAAGTTAAAAGTATCAGCAGAAATAGCTATTTAGATTGTAAAAGAAACGGGAAAAGAAATTCAAATATAAATAATAATTTTTCAAAACAGAACAAGGTAATTTTTCCCGAACTACATTGTCATGTAAAACATCCCAAGCGTCTATTCAGGTTCTCTTGTATAGGCAGCAGCCTCTCCTTGGAGGCGAACCGCCGCGCCGCCGAGTACACATTTCGAGGCTCGCGTCGCGTCGCGTCGCGTCGCGTGCAGCGGGAGTCGAGGCGAAAGTGGCACCGCGCACCCGGGCCAAAGAGGCGAACGGCGGCGCGGGTGCCGGCGCAAGGCAAGCAGGGGGGCGACGGGGTGTGGGGCAACGGCACCACAGGTTAGCGAGGCTAACGCGCGCTAATGCACGGGACGGCGGCGGCGGCGGCAACGAGCGGCGCAAGCAACGCGCGCGGAAAACAACGCGGACGCCGCGCCGCGCCAACGAGCAGCGCCAACAAGCACCGGTCGCCCTGCCCTCCCCCGCCACGGCCACGTCCTCCCGCCGCCTCCCTCCCCCTCCCCCCGCGCACGCGCGACGAGCCGAGCCCAGCCGACAGGTCACTGGACTTGCTTCGCTGCCTCCGCGTCCAGCCATGTCGAGCGCGAAGACGCCGCTGCATGCGCCTGGGGCATCGGAATGCGGTGCGGTATCCCAGGGATTCTTCTTCCCTTAATCCTGCGCGTTGTAAGCGGGTAACCTGCCGTCCGTCCTCACTTGATGGGTGGATGTGCGCATCGCGATATTCGCCTTTTGTCTTAACGTTCCGGAATATCCTGTTACCGATTCAACGGCCTACTTGTTCACCGCGAGAGGTATCGAGGAGAGCCATTGCTTAGGTGCTCGCCCTGTAGGAGAAAAACCCTCCCTGATGAAGTACAAGTGCCTGTAGGGGGTAGCAGGCTGCACAGGGTCTACATCCTCCCATTCAGACCCCTTTGGGTCGAGAGAAGTGTGTTCTAGGAGTGTCCTACGGGTCTTGTTCTCCTGGTAGGCATCTGACTTCTTTATTCTTTGACATTCTTTGACTTTTTATTAAGAAGAATTTTAAGCCCTAAAAAATCCTGAAATATGCTTTTAAAAATATGCATATACGATCTAAAAAGTCTCAAATTACACTTTAACATGAATTAAAATTAACAATATTTTTTTCCTGTATTACCCTTTCTTAATAAAATTCAGCAGAAGTGTGCTTGGAATGAAAAAAAATAATTTTTTGTAATCTATCTCGCTTCGTGGGAGAAATAAAAGTAAATATTCTCCTTAGTGAAGTATATTTTATGTCTTGTATTTCTTCTGCCTGGTTAAAAAATATATCAAGAAATTTCTACACTTACACAAGTATTTTATCATCTACAGAAAAAAACGCAAACTATGACAAGCTCTATGTAATCGATGAACACAAAGAAATAGATGGCATGAAAAGTTGAAACGTTTTAGAGATAAGTCTTTATTTTAACGAAATATGCAAAATGAAAATTTTAATTTAAACAATTGTTAAAAACAATAGCCATCAACAACGGACAAAAATATGCTAAATCATGAAAATCCGTTCCATTATTATTATTATTATTATTATTATTATTATTATTATTATTATTATATTTTAAAAGAGGTCCTACAGATAGTGAACCATGGAGAGGAGGAATCAATGAAATGAATTATAATGATTCAAATCCCGTCCATTGTTTGGGACCAACTAGTTTTTGTCACTTCCTAGCAATTATTACATGTTTTATTCCACATTAATGAGTATTAAAATTTCGTGTGAATGTTTGTTTTAATCTACTGTAATATATATTTAGAAATGTGTTATTATAAAGTAAATGATTTTCAGTAATTTCGTGTAATATGAAAGCGAAAGAAAAGCATATCTGGTGAGATTATATTATTCGTACAAAACAATTTCATAAAATAATGTTTCGTTTTTGAACCACCCGGTGAACAATTTTGATACCCAAGATACTGAACAAACTATTACTATTTGACGTTCACAATAAAACTCATAACGCGCCCGTTGGCAAACACAAGCGAAGAAACGCAGAACCCACGTTAGTGACGCGTGAAGAACGTGACTTCGTGACCGAGCATTGGCGACAAAATTAGTCAGCTGCACGCGTTGTATCCCGCAACGCACGCGCTGGCAGGTCATTGGACTGCTACAGTGGCCATCTGCGGCTGATAGGGCGATCCACGGCGTAGCAACCAGTGCTGGCTTTCTACCGCTCACTTCCGAGGATGAGGAACGTGCAGTAGATAAAACGGGACATTTTTTCCCATTGTGAGCCGTGGTTTATACCTTTATTCCAGCATTGGCCCGTAATCATTTATATATAACTCATCATCTCCACCCAACCCATGGGTAGAAGGGAAGGTGAGTGGAAAGAGAAGAAGTGTAATGAATGCAAGGTAAAAATAGGCAACAAAATACAATAGCCTGTTCTTTACTAAATTCTCTTGAATCCGCTGATCCCCTTTACTAAATTCTCTCGAATCCACTCATTCAACAAAATGGCCCCTCATTTTTTATAATTACACATCTAATCAGTAGCAATATCTGGTGTGGGCTTCAGAAAAGATAATATTATCTTCCACGCATCCATCGTCTTTATTGACGTGTGTTGCGGTCTTTTTTAGGGCGGCGTTTAGGCACTGACATTTTACAATATTGGATGACATTTGTTTATTCTGTTGCAATACACTGTAAAATATAATGAATATGATACTACTCATTACTACTACACACTACTATACAATTCAATACTGCGAGTAGAATATGCTATATTCAATAATCTATGTACGTAAGCAATTTGTAATAGTATATTGTAATCTATACAGGCAAGAGGCAAAACATATATTCTCATTAGTTTAAACTTAAATGTTTTATCTATCCAATAATAATATTTCGTAAACGCCCTTGCAGAAATAATCTGCGTGGATTAATAAAACTCTACTGCAGGTGAACAAAATAAGAATGCGGTGGGTCTAGATAATATTTTCCGACCTGAATGCCGTGTGGTCTGTTTGAAATATATCGCAGTTCTTCAGGTGTGACTTCCTGTAAGCGGCGTGACCAGGCTTCTCATTAATGCTTCATGAACACCCTCCTTTATCTTAATGGTCCGTTTTTCCATCAAGGGTCGCCAAATGAGGCTTGATGTCGCACCCCGTGTGTATCTTTCTGGAGTCTGCCCTCCTCAGGAGTATATGAAATTTACGGCTAAGCAGGGACGCGTCAGCAAATTTTAAGCATTTTCAATTTCTCTCCTATCAGTGGTTTAAATATTATTTGAAAACACATTTACCCAACATTGCCAACACTATCAAAACTTTTGCATTCTGGTTTATTAACGAAAGAATACAGGTCTCTCAAGAATTACATTCAATATGCATAGTAGGAAGACATGTCAAAAGTCTTTATTTTGCATGGAGTGTCAACTGTCGCGAAGAAGTGAGAAAAACAAGTTTAGAAAATAGTTTTTACGTTATTTTTTAAAGCAAAAATAAACTATTATAAAAACTATTCAATAACGCGAAAGTAACAATCATCCAAATGTCTTACAACTTGATTACTTTAGTTTTTACCACTTCATTTGTTGTGTTATGTTTTACTGAATGTTTATCTTCATTTCTAAACGAGACTTGCTTTTCCTCTCGTTTGACGGCTAATGCATCTTCTTACATACACTTTCGTTGTCGCTCAGCCTGGTTAAATAAAATGAAGTATGTACACTATGCTTATCTGCCGGTCCGGGCATCCAAGGAAGTTGGAGTGTGTCGTGAGATTGCCTTTGCCCGAAGGATCGCAACTCGAATCATGTTATAAGCTTCACTGTTAGTGTTAAACTTTAGAACAGCATGTCGCAGGAGTTTTCGTTATGATCTTTTATCCGGCGATCACAAAATTTATTAAATCACCCTACAGATATCATCGTAAGCGGTAAAAATGATAATAATAATAATAATAATAATAATAATAATAATAACAACAACAACAACAACAACTCTTTCATTCGGGTTCATTTAGCAACGGGAGTCATTCCGAAGGCTTTTAAATTTTAAAAAATCCGCCGTCAGTCCCCAGAAATTAGTTGTACTCAGTACATACTCATAGTCAGGAAATTTTAGGAAAATAAAGGAAGATTTGAGGATCAATAATGATTAATAATATGTCCATATTTCTATATTGTTCACATACATTTTTATTACTTTGACTTTTTTATTATAACGGTTAATATTCTTTATTTATATGCAATTAATTTTTGTGGCATTATTAACCCATTAATGAGTTAATATGGTCGTCAAGTTTTGACGCGATATTTGTGTGACTTTTCTTTACGTTATAGTGATCTGTACATGATTTAATAATACCAATAAGAAGAAGAAGATATGTAATAGAAACATGGTGTTTGATGAATATAATATCAACGCAATATTACTTGTTTAGTGGTATATGTTATGAGAGGAAGGTCCAGAAACTCTCATGAGAAAGAGGAAAGATTAACAAAAAATGCATTCAAACGTGAGGACCCACTAATAAGGAAATCTAGACGTGGAGGTCACAAACCTAGAATATATAAGAACGGTGTTTAGCATCCTCGTTTCGCTCCAAGTAGCGCCTTCTAAGTGCCTGACATTTGGAAGTTCAGAACGGAGAATAAGTATTTTTCTGCACAAAAAACTACTTACGAGTTCGTACAAATCAATGCTTAGAGTAAAAAAAAAATTAGAATTTGAGGAGTATTGATACATTAGTATCGCATACAAGTGATACAAGTACTACTGATACATTAGTATCGCATTCAAAGAAATATTTGAATTACTTTTTAATGCTTGCAGAGCTAGCTATTTAGGTATAATATGCAAGAAAACCTTCTTTCAGCGAGTTCAATATACAGCAGAAAATGCTTTAAGTTAAAGTAAACTTAAATACAGCAAAGACGAAACGTACGAGTAAAGGCAGATTATCCACTTGGCCTCGCAACGACGTTCATCTGGTTCGGCAAGATGTTTCAGATGAATAAGTGTTTTTGTGGGTCTCCATTTGTCCAAGAATTGATTGAAGGGGAAGGAGACCATAATGAGGGTGAACAACAAGAGAAGCGGCTGCATAGAGAACACTAAGCTCATTCCATTTGCATTGTCTACAGACGTCTGTCTGCAAGAACACTGTGTCATGCCAACGGATTGGAGAACGAGGGAACAGAAGGGAAAAAAGGAAAACGCAGCGGAGTCACAAAGAGAGACATCACATTGAAATGGGGACAGCTTTGTCGATTCGTCGCAAAGACGTTCAGGTTCACAAGTAGACTTATTCAGAATAAGTGCTACACCTACAAGCAATATGCACAGAATTTAATTACTGAGTATTATTAATGCTGCTTCATTTTCATGGTTAAAAATTTGCAAGTATAAAATTTGATTACGTTAGCTAGTTCTGTCTTACTCTGAACGTAGGATAGCCAGGTTTGCATATTTTTTCGGGTGTCAAGTTGTCAAATGATGACCATTAAGTATGCACGAATATGTATCATGTTTACCGCCTGCTTATTTTATTTTTATAGATGAGGTAGCACCTATTTATAATGCGTGGATTTCCTGTCAGAGAGCTCATACCAGTGATACGAAAAATGAAACGATGAGGCTCGGATGAAAGCAACAACGCAGAACCGTATCCGACATTCCTCAAGCAAAGCCCGTGGCGCGGTGCCCGCAGCGCGTCGCCGACTGTTGGCAGGCCTGGCCTCCGCCACCGCCTTTATGCGTCATCATCGCGAGGCGCTGGCGGCGGCGGGGGCTAGCGCGGGGCGGGGGAGGCGTCCGTCGGCTAATTACGACTTTAATTGTGCCCGCGCATGAGTCATCGGGCTTAATAAGCGCGAGCGGCAGGTACAGCTGGCCCACATTTCCTGCCGGGGGCCTGGGGGGCGCAAGAGGTGGGTTCGAGCGACAGGGGGCGGCGGGAGCGGGGGTGGAGGTGACGAGGCTGGCGGGAGCGGGTGGCGGTGACAATGGCGCGAGAGGTGGCAAGCAGACTAAACAGTAGAGCAACGGACGGCGGGACGGCTGTGACGACTACTGACGGCGCGGACGTAAAAACTTAAAACAGACACGAGACGGCGCGGCGCTGCAGCGGCGCGGGGGCGCGAGGGCTCTTCGGGAGGGTTTGGCCTGCAACACGGCGAGGATAGGGATGGTGAAGAGTGACTAGTGGCACTGGGTCGGCGGGGTCATGAAGCAACACCGGTTTCAGGAAATATTAAAGGAAACAAATTTATAAACTGAATTTATTCACGGTAATAACTACGCAAATTAAACAATCTAGTGTAGTGCTCAAATTTAGTATTTTTCACTAACTACTCAAGTACTACATTTATGCCAAAATACTTAGAATTTAAACTCAGAGACTAATTATTAATAGTAATAATATAAATTTACAAATAAAGTATTATTTTGAAATAATACTTTAATAAGTAGTCTAATGTTTTTAATTCGAGACGCTTTCAAGAAGAATGTCATAGCACCCATGTCCGCCGTCCTTGCCACAAAGTGCGGTGCTGTGAATGCCAACAGTTCGGTAGAGCGGAAGGCGTCACGAATGAATTGCAGATGACGAGGCCGTAAGAAGGCGGAATGATGGAGAAACGACGCCATACTACAACGCACGTCGTTGCAGTAGAGGCGAAGCAATAGAGCGGCGACGGTGTGGAGGGCGACTGGAGGGCGAGGTGCAGCGGGAAGTGGGCGGAGGGATGGCCCTTGGGACGAGCAGGGCTGCCTCAGTCGCAGAGACTTCCTTCAGCGAGACGCACCAGACAGCGTCTTGGACGCGTGGTGGACAGATTGGCTGAAGGAAAGCCAGGCTCCAAGAGATTCTGATGTAACTCAACGTCAAATAATATTGGCTTTGTTCTACGTGGATGGTAGTCTTGCAATAGAATTGACTTTCATTTATATTATGTTGCGATATGCGCTCATTAAATGGAGATTCATGCGTTACCTAGAAGAGGAGATTATCGGATCTTCAGCAACAAAAACGATGAAAGAGTTTGTTCGAAGGACACAATCTCTTCGTTTTGAATCGAATACAGAGCTTTAGTAAATTATGAGTTCTGAGAACCATTACACCACTTGCTAAAAATTCATCGCAACGTCCTTATTACGGAAGGTGTATTTTAATATTCTATATGTAGAAGTTAGATATCTCTCTAAGCAGAAATTACATGTCACATCTCATATTGACGTTTCTTTCACGTGGTTAACATATTTTGCAAGAAGAAACATTCAACAACTTGGTTGTTTAGTTCAATATTTTACCTAATTTTAAAACATGGAAGCTGACATATTATTTATTCCCCGCAGCTTTACAAAAGAATGAGATGAAGTCGGTAATCACTGTAATCCTTATGAATATGAAATTAAAAATTCCTCGGTAAAAGTAATAAATCTCCGTTTAAAAATAATTCCTGAATGATAAATCTCTCTTGAAAAATAAATTATACTAATTACCAATCACAAAGTGCCACCCACAAATAAAAGCAAAGAATTCTTTTAAACCCACTCACAAACACATAATTAACCATGGAGATTTCTATCATTATTAACAACCGTCACCTTGCATATCTTATTCAAATCAGCATAGAATTAATTTTCACTTGAAAGCAAAGATGTCGTATTTCCCCAACTACAACAGCACAGAAAAAATATATTTCGCAATTTGCCGGAGTTCGTTAGTCCTCGGAGCGGCCGCTGGCTGACTCAGCAGCACGCATAACTTGCGCCTTGCTAAATAGCATTTGCGCAACCCTTTTCCACGAGCAGTGCGGAGGCAGAATGTGTATTAATTCGCAACGCCAGATGGTCGAGCTGCATGCGAGATTCATTTTTAAACCATTCAAGCGCCTCGACGTTTGATCTCATTACATTAAACCTTTTTAATGGGCACGTCCAATGTGACAGTTGATTAGACCATATGTTCAGAGCAATCTTGAGCCTTCGTGCGCATACATTTATGTGCCAATCTTATCTTTTGCTGCGGGCTAATGCAGGATAGATGAGAATGTAGGTGAATCAAATAATTAATTTCGGTATCTGCGGTGCAGGGATTGGAATACTTACAGTTGAAAATATAATGTAAATGCCAATGAGAATGGTGAGGATGAATGACAATGAAAAAGTTTGAAAGAAAGAACAATAAAAAGAAACAGAGACATTTTGTGATTTTAAAGGGAAAATATAATTAAGTTGTAGAAAGAATAATTGTTTTAATACTGTCCAAGAAATTTTGAAGGCACCAGCAATGACATATTCATAGATGGAAACAATAGAAGACTAAAACTCGACAGGCAGAAGTACATTTACTTACAACTTGGCATCCAGTTTTAAAAAGTAATTGATATCTCGTTCCTCATCTGTCATACTTATACAACTGAGAAATTCTGCTTTGGCGGAAAGCCGTTCCCATGTCTGACGTGAAATTTGTAGGACAGCGAATTGTGCATGAGTAATGAAAAGCGTGCAGTAAAGCATCCATTGTAAAAATGGAAACAAATTGGAAGTAGGAGATCGGTCGAACACGTCATGCCAAGACAATAGTTGATGAAATTGAAGCCAAATTAACCCCTTGCTTACACACCAACTCAAAGAATAGGTTCGATAAACGTTTAGAAGAAAGGAAGGAAGGGTATTCAAATAAGCTGACGAGCAATTTTCAAACACGTTCTGCAACACTGTACTTAGCATTAAAGCTTGAAATTGAATTTTAAGCAGGAAACACTTCAATGACTTGAGTTTATTCAACTGTGTAGAAAATATTCTAGAAAGTGGCCAAATAATTTATGGCACTTTACAGGAGTTATCCATTTTAAACGACAACATGTTTTCACTTCGATGAGTAAATTGTGTGAGTCAGTAAGTTAATTGATTCATTTCTCCAAATGAAACTCTAAGTTCAAAGTTTATTGTTTCGTTACGCTACTGTTACTTGAAACCTGATCATTTTCCTCCCCAATCAAAACTGGTTCATAATAAGCGTTCTTGGAACAAGACACGCCTCTACAAGATTCAGGGAATAAGGCAGGAAATAACGGAGTAAAAAAGGCTAACGCTTCCCAGAAGAAGAAAAACCACAATAGCGAAGTTCCGGCTTGATACTTTCCGCGCAGCGGGAGAAAAAGCCCGTGCCCTCCGCCCAGGCAGAGGTCAACCGCCGTCACTGCAACTCCACCATCACCATCACCATCGTCACTACCAACACCGTCATCACCGGCAGTGTCACACACCGGAAAAGGTAGCTCCCCCTCTCCTCTCGCAGTCTGCCTGACGTCAGGCGACCCAAAACATTCGGGCAGCGGCCGTGTTCGACAATTCTGACTCGCATTAAGCGTAACTAAAAAATGATTCAAAACACTAAATTTCCACTGCATAGAAGAGAATTTCAGCAACGCCCTTTAGTTTGTCGTGCATTTACTAGAAATAAGTGATTTTTTATTCACACATTCTAATTTCACGAATCATTAATGTTTTACATAATTTCCGGCATTCTTTCAACGATCGAAAACGAGAATTGTTCTTTATTTCCATTATCTTTATCATTGTTCTTTTACAAATCTCCACATCTACTACTATTCTTGACAAATACTATTTTACTTCACAAAACCTAATAATTATGGGTCTGTTCTGTATGAGTCACTTTTATGCCAAGAATATTTTTCAAGTTTGAAGTTGTTCTTCATTTGCTACGCACCAGTTTTTGAGAGTAATGTTTGGATTCTTAAATAAAAAATTCTTTTAAATTTAGAACCGAAGGCGAATGGATAATATTTAGAACGTAACCAAATAACTATGGGCTCTTGACAACAAATTGAGAATATAAAAACAATTCGCGAAATCGTCAGTTAAATAGAAATAATAAACAAAAGCCCGTTTACTTATCAATACGTTCGCGAGTTTGTGGAGAAAAGCAGTGCACAAAGGTAATAAGGCAAAGACAGCAGCAAGACTTTCTTATACTTCTTCCCCGCGGAGCACAAACAAAAACCGGTTTGATTCATCTGGACAACTCTCTACAGAACGGTTTCATATATCACTAAGAGACTCGCAGACAACATCTGACTACATCATACCTGGCTTTCCTGCTTGTAGCCGCACGAGACATTCAGATAATATTAAGGTCAGTAACTCAAAATACTTTCATATAAACAGAAAAAATATTGTTCTACGCACACGTGTATGGTTTATAAATTCACAAGAAAATACCTGTTGACTCTCTAGAAACATAGATTCAGACCGAAAGGTTTTAAGTTAAACAACCAGTGATTTCTAAACCAAGTGTCAGGACAGTTATTCTAGATTATGTCTTTCGTTCTCCCAGATTTCTTGTATCCGTTCGTTCCACAAGACTGAAAACTGGGAAGTGCTCCCAGCCACCATTCCTATGATGTGACAATATAACACATACGACTGCTTTTCTCTATCAAATTCACCTTCGAGATTCATTACTTGAATGCAAGTATGGAAGCAAATGGCTTTGAGCTCTTGTAGCAAAATTTCGCGACCTCAGAATCAGAAGGTTCTATCTGGAATGAAGAAATTTATAGGAAATAATTGTGAAAGTTTCCAGAAATGTGATAATGATTCAACAACTGTCTTGTCATTTTGTTCATAGACATTTTGCTACAAGAGTTATTTGAAAAGGTTTTTAATACGTTGTACATATAACAATGTAGATCCATCATGTCAAAACATCAGCAATAGATGTCAGATGCAATATTGTCATTCTAAGACAAATAGATTCCCATTAACAACCTTAGACGAAAACGTGAATATCGATAGCTAAGATCATTTTAGAAACACAAGCAACACGTTTCTGTTACGGAAATGCTCACTTGCGCCTAAAGAGCCATACAACCCCATCGACCTCGCTAACGTTTCCCGCGCCACCCACATGACTTGTGCTTCCGTGTACCGTGTGCCGCCGACGCCAACGCGACGCGTCGAGGCGAGCGGCGGGCCTGCCGGAGCCATTCACAAAGACAATCGAATTTCGAAGGGCGCCGCGCCGCCGAGCGAGGGGACCGCGCGTGGCCCGGGGGCGGCGTCCCCCGGGGCACCGCGCGCGCGACAACCCTTTGGGCCGCGTGGCGGGGCGTCGCGGGGCGTCGCGACGCCTGACGGCCGGCACAATGACGCAAGGCCGCGCCCGCGCCAGGCGGCCTGGGGGCGCCGCGACGCGACATATGGGGCGAGCGCAGGGGCGCGGCGGACGCGGCAACACGCGCCTGGGCTGCGCATGCATTCGAGAAACTGATAAATACGGATACCACTTAGAGAAAGGGGTGTCTCATGCTATAATTTTGAAGGGACGTGGGTGACCAATAGCAGAGAAGTAAAACTAGGTTTTCAAGGGCAATTGTAATATGATGAATGATGTTTTAGATCATCATGTAATATTATTTATTGTTCATTGATTTCAGGACTTAGGTCGCAAGACCATTGTAATGTCTCAATCGTCAGAGCGTCACAGTAACGTATCATCGACTTCCTGTCGATGACTTCTTTGAGAAATACAGGTCTTTTTCGATAACACAAAAAATATTTTCGAGTCTTCTGTCTTACAGTTCAAGTTACTACTTCTCAACCGCTTGGAATTTAATACTGCTAATATGTCTAGCATACCATACACACATTTGCAAAAATACACATTCCAGCGGATCTGACAATCTTTTGAAATAGCCTCCACGACCTCGCAAAACATTCCCCTTGTTATTTTAGGATAATTTATTCTTAAGACCCCGTTGCTAGGAGAAGATAACTGACAATAGTATCCCGTTACGTTACACCATACCAAGATGTATTTGATATTTTCATGAACAGATACTTATAATGGGATAATGTGATGAATAGTGGAATCAGGAACAGAAGAAACGGAAGGACCTGAGAAAACCAGTTTAGAATCCGTTTATTTAATCGCCAATTCCACCCGGTGTAATCTGGAATCCCAACACGCAAAATTAGCCCCCAGGCTACTACCCTGCGAGTCACCGCACGTCATATGGAATGCGTGTTGGTTTGTTTTTACTTACCACGCCGCAATCACAAGGCCAAAACATCCGGTCTTTTAAGGATTGAATTTTTAACCCTAGTGAAGAGCACTAGACGCTGCAACCTCCTGTACTAATCAGATAACTGCAATTGCTGATACAATCGCTTCGCGCACGCCTGAAGAACCCAGCATTTCTCACCTCTCTGTTTTGCATTTTACAGATCAGGCCCGAGATGTTTAATAAAGGTAAGTGCGGTCTCCAGGCGGCGAAGCAATGCATTTTGCACCATGCGCACTCGCGAAAACGCAACACGTGCTCCCTCGGGGCCCGCGCGCGCCATGTGCGCGATGCAGCAGGGCAGTGAACTTGGCTTCCACGAACGCGTCTTGCCTTTGATGAATCACGGAGTTACCTCCGTAATGCACTCTCTCAAGTAGGACATTTGCGTCGGGAGTAGAGCGGACGAGAATTACAGTGTGGTTCAGACGATCGATGGATCCGGGTTGCGGAAGTACTCTTCGAGGTTTCTCTTCGGGAATTATGTCCGTTTGAGAAGAAGAAATTAACAGGTGGTGACTATTCTTTATCACCTTTCTTCTTCTTCTTCTCGAGAGCATGTGCAACTACTTTCTAGGAAGGTTAAAATCTTCACACGTAAAAAATACGTCAGATATCGAGAATTTCAAGAAACCAGTTTTAACATAAAATCCGAAAACATCTCATCTGAAATACAAACGAGTCGCCAAAGCAATCAACAAAGCTGAAATGTCAAAGCCTAGAAATATTCATCACCCTGACATTCAATTAGATGAATGTTCATACATTTAATTCACTAACGCTGAACTGTTTGATGAGACCATTTCAACTACATAAGTTTTCTTTTCTTGCTTGTACTATTCATAATTCACACAATAGATCCTTAAATGATCAGAAAGATTCATAACATTGCCTGACACAATAATATTTCAACAATTTACTAATGCCACAGTACGAGAAAAGGCCTCCCCACGTTTACAAGCTCCATTCTGTCACATCATTATCGACCATTAATCAAAGCTTCCCACCATCAACCAGTACATTCCTCCGAATCAGCCGCATGATGTCGATTGGACGCCGCGCGACCATACCTGTCGGCGGTGCGGGGGCCGTTCAGAAAGTCACGGAGCGCGGGGCTGGGGTGGGGAGGGGGGGACACGAGGGGGCGAGTGGAAAGCGCGGCCAGTGCACGCACGCCCTAGCGCCCGCCCGCCCGCACACGATAACCGCCGGCCGGTCGGCAGAGCGGGCCGGGCGGCCGCGTGGACGGCGGGGCGCGGGGGCGGGCGAGGTGCACGCGACCGTGACGGCAACCGCACGCGACCGCCGAGCCCTGACCGCGCTCGCCGCCCCCCGCGCCGCCGCGCCGCCCCCAATGCACCCGGAGGCGGGTTAAATCGTGCCCGATTAACTCGTGGGAAGCGGCGGGGCTCGGCCTAGACGCCGCCGCGTCCAGCCCCGTGGTGCTCTCTGCTGGGCAGCGGGTATTCGGGGTGTCCCGTCAGGCGTATGCTGCGGAAGACATACGGGAGTACATCCACCTGCTTATTTCTGGCTTGTCTCTGATAACGACCGTTAATGCGCTGATAGTATCGTTGCGTTGGGAGAGTCTACCTTATTAGTTGTTTTTTTTACCAACCCACGTTAGCGCAAACTGCAATGCGTGTTTCATTAGTAACTTTGTGAAATAATTTATTTACTTGATAAGAAAGGGCAGAGTTAGATAGTGTGATTTACACCTCGAATTAAGTGATTGCTCCGATGCTTGATATTGTATTCTGATCCGCTGAACGATATGCAGGGCACCGGCATTACCAACTTCATCACGCAATTTTATGTGCAATGATAATTGTGATGGTGGGTTTCGTGCAATCTGGATCTTCCTTTGGTAACGTCAATATTACTACAATGAAAAAGTAGCATAAAGTATACACCATTACGATGCAAAGTGTGTTGGTTCAATTTATTAGAAAGAAGATGGAGAAAAAAAGGAGGCTATCATTTAAATTACGAATCTCTGACGCGATTAATCCACACCATTTATGGAATTCACTGATTTCTAGAATTTGATTTCTCGTCTTTTCTAGCGTGTGATTCGATACGAATACATGCGATACATGGGAATACAAGCAGTACTATAAATTATCTAAGCACAAAGTAAATGGGACGCATTGTAATACTTCATTCAGTAACGCATGCAATAATTATAGTACATTGAAGCCAAGACCTACTCCGACAGCTGGCGTGACGGCCCGAGACAACATCTGGCCTTACTTGGTCAAATAGGTCAACAGGTTTTCTGCGCCTCTGACAATGAGAGAGCCGTGGCTGGCAAATAAATATACGGAATACGCCGCCGCTCATATGCAGACGATTAGCGAATCGTTTAGTTGGCGAAGGCCGGAGAAACGCCCATGCGCCGGGCTGCACCGCGCGCCGCGGGAGGTGCGCCAAGTGGGAGGGGGCTCGGCAGATGGTGGACGAGCCCCTCTCCCCTTCCCTTCCCCCTCCCTCGGCCGGGCGACCCCTTCCCTCGCTCGGAGGCAGCACTCATGCCAGCTTCTTTACGAGAGACGTATGGGAGGAAAGGGCCTCCTCCCTGCTTCTACTAGGTTGGCCCCAGCTCGTTTCGCCATAATAATCTGTGTAGTGCTCCCTAGTACGTGCACCTTCAGAGTCTTCCGAGGAGAACTAGAAAACGAAGTCTGAACGAAAAAATGTAGAGTGGAATTATACATGTGAATTATTCTTTGGTCCTTTCTCATCCTGTGCTTTGTTAGTAATGAAAATGAAAAGCAATTAAGTGTTATTCTTATTTTATTTACAGGCTTATTTTATTTACATTCTTTCTTCATTTTCGCCCACGACTTTTGAAGACCCATATGTAGATTTCGGAAATAGAAAAAATGTAGGCAGTTCGCACTGTGTATCGAATGATTTGCACACTCAAATTCGCTTCATTTCTTTATTTATCTTATTTGAGACGTTCTCCAGCATTAAGAATTGAATTCAAAATTGTGCTTCTAAAAAAAACGCAATTGAAAATGTATGATACTTCTATAGTGTTTTGCATGCACAGATTAATTTACAGTAAACTCCTAGATAAAGTAAGTTTTAAGTAATTGTTTATACGCTACATATTTGATATTAAATATAATTATATTGGGATTCAATTGCCTTTTAGAAAAGAATCATGAAATGCACGTATGCAAAATATGTGTAGGAAGCTAAATGAATGTAAAACATCTTACTGCAAAGGAGGACAATTAAATTGGGTTAACTAGAATTCCCCGCATAGCGCATTCGATTCAGTTCCTGTCAGTGTGACAAAATACGTCTTGAGCAATGCAAGTCGTCTTTCGTGGTTTCTCCTCCCATTACTGGAAGCACGAAGAAGCTACAGTTGCAGAGCAGATCATGACAACATAATGTAAAAGAATTTTTTTTATGATAAAACAAGAAATTATACCTACGCCCCGTTTTGCAAAATCAAAACTAAATGTTCATAAAATCAGTTGGTATTTGATAGTAATCAGGGAAAACCTCAATTGTTTTCAGTTTTTTCCAAAACTTTGTTATGTCTCTTTGAAATCATGAACCCAATGCAACTCGAAACAAACTAAAAATGTATTAGGTAATAGGAAAATTATATTTTTGATTGCTCTATTTTTCAATTAAGTATTTCTACCCATTTAATTATTTCTATTCTATCGCAAGCCTTTCACAAACTCTTTCGTGAAATCTATACCCAAATCTAAGAATTTTTATCGTCATTCTCCTTGCGCCTTCCTTAAAATCTCAGTAAAAATTATCAGATATGCGGCCAAACCCAAACTTCGCACCCATGCATTACCGACACCACGCTCACGGATTCGGCGAACACCCACCCACAGGTAATTATTTCCAAACGTACTTTCCGAGACAAAAATTTCGAGCAAGTACTTAAAGTGTGTTATGAAAATACTCTGTCGGCAGCGAGCGGACACGAAGGGTTCGGCGTCCGTTTGTGCGGGTGGCGCTGGGCGGGGCAGGGCGCCGCTGCCCCACGCGAGATTTCGTGGCTCCACAACGGGGGGCGGCGTAGCGGCGGCAGCGCACACGAAGGCGGCCGTGCGGTCACGCCCGCGCATTCCGCGGCAGCCCGCCCCGCCACGCCACCACCACGCGATCCCCGACAAAGGGTGCGCGGCGACCCCGTCGCTAATAAAAGAAAACTGACCGGCTGGCAGGCCATCCATCGGCAGGCTTGTATTCTTTTGGTAAGGAATGACGCAAGGACCTATCCAGGTCGAGCGGTGGCAGGTGCGCTATGAAAGGGAGGGTTGAATGGAATATGGATCAATGAATTGTGGTCTGTGTGTGCCGAGCAATGGGAAAAGGTTGGGTTCAAACGCGCCTAGGCTTGGATGGTTTCATCTTGTGTCTGCGGCGCGCAAGTCACAACTAACCATCACATATCTAAATATGTATTCATTAATTAAGCTGTTTTACGGTATAAGAGATTTACTAACAATAGGTACTTACTAACAATACGTACAATAGGCAGCCAGGTATTTTTATTCGCCACACGGAAAAAAATCGTGACTATTAGATGTTGTCGTGTCTTGACATCAGAACGGCGAACCAAAGAAGACAGAAAAACGTCTTAAATATAAGAATTTGGGAATCGAGATCAGCAGGATGTGGGGCGCACAATACAGGCCGAACCAATAGTTTTGGAAGCTCAGGAATTTGCTCCGCAAAACTCACTAAAGTATTTGTCCAAACTGCCGGGTCATTCAAAAGACTGTGAAATACAGAATATTGTAACGTCATAGCATTTCACTAGTCGTCGGACCGCACAAGGCGCGGGCCGGGGCGTGGGAGGGGGTGGTCCAGGCGTCGGGTTGGCGGTGCAACCGGAGTGGTCGTTTCGAGGGTGCAAGCCGGCGAGGGCGTGTCTGGGAACATCCGGGGGTCAGCTAGCGCAGAATGATGTGTGAGGACAGATCGTCTGCAGCTGGTCGGCGGGCCCCATTGTGCGACCGGCCCAAAACTCTGTAATGAGGTGACGCGGTCCGCGGGTCATCAGCGTGGGAGGTCTGTCACGTCACTCCTCGCTAGAGATGCCGGTGGAGTGTTGGCGATTGGCATTCGAGTTTGGGCCGAATCGCGGTTCGGAGGCACTTTGCTGATCCGTGAGGTGTGATCGCAGGTTTGCGAGGGTGACTACAGCAGATGCCGGGAGCGGTGCTACAAGTTAGCACGCTGGGGTACGCTGGGTCACGCTGGGGCGGCTTGCCTCAGGAATGGGAGAGCTGTGGAGTGCAGCGGTAGTTTCCGGGGGAGTATGTAAACATTGTAATATACAATAATTGTAAATAAACCTGTACAAAGAAACTCCGTGTCTGTGTTGTTTTTCACATCACGACGACGTCACAATATAGTCTTATTTGGATCGATGCATATTGTGCGTAAAGTACCGTAATGTAGAGGCTGAGGCACCCACTACAGTCACTATATCCCTTGGAACTGGTTGCAACGTGATTTTCATATAATGTTTAACCGACACGTAACTATTTAAAACGTGAATTTAGAGTAATAATAATAATAATAATAATAATAATAATAATAATAATAATGTGTGTATAGAGCCAGTAATCATTATAGATGAGAACAATGTTCAAAAAGGTGATATCAGAGTTCCGTAAAGGAAGTGAAATGTTACGTTGTGGGGATAACTGTCTGTAAGAGTGCGAGGTACGTGACGTGACATGAAATCAATGAGGGTTGAGGTAACTAAACGTAGAAGGTGGAAAAATGTCACTCGGAGGGAAGATAAAGTGAAACGTCACTTCTTAATAAAATGTCTCCTTAATAAACGACCTTTCTGACTCATTGTTCTCCGCATAGAATGATTGTTTACTTTCAAAAAGGCAACATAAAAAGAAAAAAAATATACGAAATTAGTCTATCATAAGCACGTCGTGACACGTCGTGTATCCGCAAAAGATACGCGGTTCCTGTTTTGCTGCGCTACTTCCATCTGAACAAGAACATGAAGACGCACCCATTTCGCCACTAAATCTCTGCGCACGTTGTACTCTCCATTCCGATGGATGGCCGCTACGAGGCAGTCGAAGAACGTGACGGGGAGGTTAAAGCACTAACACAAATACGCAATGCCACTTCTCGGTAGTAGCGTTTCAATAGTAACTTTACGTACGACCACATAAAGCAAGCGAGGCCACCTACAAACCTAATTGATTTGCACCTTTAATGCGAGGAAGATTCACACCGTTCTCAGCAGTGAAGAATTAATCAAGGAGAAATTATTGTTATGAGCCTGACAGCGACCGTCAGTTCTAAGGCCCATCTCATTTCGATGAATCTCTTAACAGAGGTTTCTGTGATAGGTCGTACGGTTAATTAAATTGCAGACTGTTTGGCACAATATGGTTGTAAGTAAGCTACGACGTAATTACGCCAAAAAGTCAATTCTAGGCCATTGGACAAGACATTAATTTGAGGAATATTTTTTTTATATTTATGGCAAATGATAATTAGTGTTAGTTGAGTTCTATCACTGAAGATAATCTATACGAGCTCTCGAACACACTATAATAACACTAAAAATGTTGGTTGAAGAATTTTCGATTCCTATCTCTGCGGAAACTTGGCACAACAACACGACTTTGCTGTTTCCCCATTACGAACCTCCGTAACTACAGAGCCTTTCCCTCCATGGAAGAAGCCCAACGCACCATCGTGCGTGGCAAACGCTGAAACACGGCGTGCAGGCATGAGTAAGGGCGCTTCCATAGCAAACGACGCGGAACGAGTGCAGTAGTTTCGTCGCTTGTCGAAACCGCCTCTCTTCCGCAGGTAGCGCACTGGTCGCCGACGGCGCGGAGGGGGCGGGGCGGGGGGGGCGCAGCGAGCGGCGCACGAGGAAAGTGCGGCCACGGGAAGCGTCGCTGCTGGCGCCCGGAAGTCGTAACCGCGCCTTCCGCCCGCTTGGGGCCTCCCACAGGGCCCCAGCAAAGGGCCATCACCCTCCTCACTCCAGCACGAGTGGCGTAGGACGGAGAACATTTGCAAAAACCACGAGGAAAAGGAAAGAAAAAAAGGAACGAGTCCAGTCATTTTGGAGAGGGGGCGAAGGTTGAGAAAACAATAACATTGCTATGATAAATTAGAAGTAGTATCCAATAACCGCATGTGTTAAATCACCATGGTATAGTAGTTAAAATTATTGCATTTAATGTTCAACATCGTCATGTGAATATTTGAAAAAACGCAAACATGCGCAGGCATGGCATATGCTACAGAGACAGTGCGGGGGAGAGGAAAACTATTGGAAAGTGGTAGCCTATTAGTGGAGGCTAAACAGAATAAACAAGATAACCTAATAGGTATTATTTAAAAGGTAAATAAGACATTCAGTTACTCAAAGACAGCAGGCAATAGTATGTCGGATGACAGACAGTTAATTATGTATATGACCAATATTTAATTCGTATCGAAATTTGTTTTTAAAAGATCCAAATTAGTGGTCTTCACGATTTTAAAATTATGAAATAAGTGAGTCGTGAAGTCCAAGAGGTTGGCGACCGCCGCGCCGCAACAGCACATCAGAACAAACCGAGCTGTGCTGGGGCGCGGGGCCGGGCGAGGGGTTGGAGGGGCGAGAGCGGGGGCCGCGGCGGCGCAGATCGCCCGGAAGGCCGCGGGCGAGCCGTGGGGGCGGGCGGCGTCCGAAGGTGAGCGGGAGAAGCGGAACGGGAAGGGGCCGGGGCGGGGGCGGGGCGGTGGGCGTCCGCGGCAACAGGAAGGCGGCAATCCAAGGCGGCCGCCGCTCCGTGCGGGGGGCGGGGCGCGCGGGGCGGGGGGCAATTAAGGAAGCGGAAAGCGAAGGAATAATCGCGCGCTTCCACCGATCGTCCGCCGCCCCGCGGACAAAGGAGCAGCGCCGTCTGACCCCGCCGAGCGCCCGACTTTCGGCGGCAACGAGGGCGGCCAAGAAAAGAACGGAAGCGCCTCCGTATTAAGGAAAAGAACGGATTAGGGGATAATTGTTGCGATCAAAGTGGCTATGGCCAATCAAAAACGTTCCGGAGTCCTGACGTGAGCTACGAGCTCTCTCGAGTTTTAAAAAACAAATGAAAGGGGCTCTCCATCTTTCACGGGGGTTACTGGTTGAATCTTCTAATCAAAGATAAAGTACACTCGAAAAGAGGAGTTCAGATCGATAGCATGAATGCTGTTTGGATTGAAAGGTTTGTATTTTATTTTTACTTCTTGTTAACTTTCAGATATAGAATAAAATCTTTTGACTCAAAATTATGAAGAATAATAAAAATTTCGTTTCTGGGTTCAATTTGAATTGGCTGCTCCACATAATGCGAAAGGGGATATTGTTTGAACGCTGAATGTGAATACCTACCGAATACCCTTTTCTTTCAATTTTTCCTAATTAAAGAGGGATACAAGATGTTATTTCAGAGATACGATGTTGAATTGTTTGAATAATAACGAATATATCGCACTATTTTACTTGTTTGTAAATTGTGTTGTCTTTGTACCGTATTTTCTTTTCTTTATAAGATTATCAAAACTGCATCCGAGCACAAAGACTTGTTAATTCGGGTCTATTTGTTAAATTATATGAAAATGAATAAAATTTGTTATTTGGGACATGTGAGTTATGTAAGGACTATCTTTCACATTGTACGCAACCACAAATCAAATCTGACAAGGAAATATCAATACTTTCAACGTATGAAGATGCGGAGGAGACGGACGTGTGAAAGAGGAGGACGAAGGGGAATAAATTGGCAGGTGCACGAAAAGCAAGTCGGAAGAGAGGGTCAAAAATGCCATTTGAGAACCACCAGATGGCAACGCTTCGGGTCGAACAGATGAGTCTTGTTATCGAACGCAAAGAACGCACAGGGAAAAAAATAAATTGGAAAGAATTGACCGTGAAGTGTGATCATAAAAATTCGATTTTAAGATTAAAAAGGTTTTGACGTAAACAAACCTCGTGATAAGAATGTTTCCGGGTAGGAATCTCTGCAGGCGTGGACTTTTGTGCCGTGTAACATGTCAGCCATCTAGTACGTTACAGAGCATGTAGCATGAAAAAGGTATTGCACGCTCGCAGAAAGCCAAAGAAGTTTGACACGGAAAGACCAATTACTTCAAAATATTGCGACTATAGGGACGAAAAAGAGAAACAGAAGGATGGATAAAAATTCAAAGTGCGTCACGATGGTCCTGAGAGGAGAAATTGCAAAATAAATTAAAATGAAGTGAAAACATCACTGTTTTTAGTTATCCACTTAACCCTGCAGTGGTGACGTCATTTTTGTAACACGACCGGTGACGTTGGGTCTTTATTTATTTTTATTTATTTATTTTACGTCAAAAAACAGTTAAAAACTGCGTATGACGTGCTATGGGGAAAAGTGAATTGTGTGCACATTTTCAAAATTCTGTGATCCCTACACTAAGTCATATACTACTTAAATTTTGAATTTTGAAAGGGAGAAAAAAAACAAAAACTCCCATGTAATAAAATCTATTTTCAAGGATAAACAAGCAATAAAATTTTGAATTTTGAAAGGGGAAAAAAAAAACAAAAAAACTCCCATCTAATAAAATCTATTTTCAAGGATAAATAAGCAATAAATTTTGAATTTTGAAAGGGAAAAAAAAAAAAAAAGTGCACATTTTCAAAATTCTGTGATCCCTACACTAAGTCATATACTACTTAAATTTTGAATTTTGAAAGGGAGAAAAAAAACAAAAACTCCCATGTAATAAAATCTATATTCAAAGATAAATAAGCAATAAATTTTGGCTCTTATTACTTCCTGCCGCGACAACATGGAAACGATAATTTGAATAATTGTATTTCCCACTGAATTCTAGAAGATGTGCACAGAAAATGAAGTTACATTTATGTCCAGAAGCAAAACAAGGGGCCATCTCAGCATTTGCTCAATGGATCAGGGAAACTGGACGAAAAACCTGATCGAGATGGGGGTCATTGATCCGGAAGCTGTAGTACAATAGTTGTTACAGGTTGTTTATACTCGTTTCTACAGTCCAAATGGTAAATAATGCATTATGTATCATTGTTAAAATTAATGTTACTTTTCTTGTTATGCTCAGTATAGTCTCTAATTGTATAGAAACAGTTATGCAGCAGAAACGATTTCACTTGGGATTTAAACTTTTCTATTGAATTTAATCGTTTAATGTCATCTGGCAAAGTGTTGTAAAATAATGTACATGTATTGTATGTGAATTTTTTGTAATGAGCTGTTGATACTGTCCCTTTCTTTGAATTTAATCGTTTAATGTCATCTGGCAAAGTGTTTTTAATTTTTATAGTAATAGACTTCGGCATTTTCTGAAAAATATTCCCGCCCTTTGAGCAAGTCATTTTTACAAAACCACTGATTCGTAAATAAAAAGACACGGTAATGGTAGAATTCCTAGATTAATGAAGAGAGGCTTACATGAATCACGTGGGCGGGATTTGGTTATTATTCGTACAATTCGTTTTTGTAATCTAAAAGTCTGGGAGCTATAAGATGTATTTCCCCAGAATATTATGCCATATCTCAGGCGGGAATGAACATTCGCGAAGTATACACAACGAGCAGTATGAAGGCTGACTGAATTTGCAAGAATTCTGAACGCGTAGCATGGTGGGTCTGTCAGACCCACTTAATGTTTTAGTTATAACTATTTTGTTTTGATCGATCCTGTCACAATTATACAACAGGAATGGCGAATGACTGCACTCAATAACTTTTGTTGATGATTATTTGTTGTTTACCCAGAAATGTATACTGATTACATTATTTACATTTAATTGCAATTTTCCTGACAGTCTTTTCACACAATTTTTAAATGCTCCATGCCCAAAAATGTGTAACACTTCACACAGTTATATTGTGTCTTTCTGTCCTTCTTCGTGCATTAAGCACATCTGGCTCGCTTTCTTGCTACTGGTTTTTCCTTTGGATGTGTTGTATTGGTTGGTTTTCTCGCACTGTTTTTGTTTTTTTTGGGAAGACATGATGCAGACGCTCTGTATTGCAATTGATCATTTGCCAGTTCAATACTCAATTGTTTCATAAATTGTCGACTTTTCATATATCGGCTTGTGTTGGACAGAAATATAATAAATCCATTGATGGCAGCAATATTCAACATCACACAGCTGTAAGAAGCGCCCATTTTATCGACATCTACTTCTCCTTTCGTGCGGTTATAAAATGTAATTATTTCTGGTTTTCCGTGCATCACCAGTAGCTTGATCAATTTTGTCATTGTTGTGCATTGTCGATAGTAGAAGAACCTTTTTTCCTTTATTGGGGTTGTATGACACCAGGGCGCATGTTTCTTGGAAACCACACACAGTTGACTTTATTTCTTTCCTTTTGGCATTCACGAATTCTTTAGGAATCTCGGGCTTTTTTTTTCCTCACTGTTCAAACCATTGTCAACTTGTGAGTCAATAGTTTCTATGAAAAGTGTAGCTAGAGAACCAGTTATCCATAGTAACGTGTCCCGTCCTGTACCTACGATTGGTTTACAGAACCTTACCACATCTTCCGGTTTGTTACTAATTTTGAAAGGCCCGTCTGGTTGCGTCCCGACATATACCTCTATATTGTTGGTATAAAATGTTCGTGCATCTACAGTGGCAAAGATTTTTATCCCGTAGTTTGCCGATTTACTGGGAATGCTGCCTGAAACCGCAACGCCCTCTGAAAGGTGCGAGTTTTTCATCGACGGTACCATACACGGGTATAGTGTAAGAATGCGTACAATTTTTCAAAAAGCTCTCAAACAATTTTCTTATTTTTTATTGGTCTCGAACATTCACTAAGTTGAAGGAAGTCGAAGCCATATTGCAAAAGGAATAACAAAATGAGTAAATAAATAAATAAATAAAATCCCCCCAAAAAAGAGTTACCTGTGACTGAATGTATAAGATAGAACAATTATTAATTATTTACATATATAGTACAATTAATTTTTACTCATAATTCTATCTCCGATACGAGGGCAAAGACACTGTCGAAGAAACTGCTGGGAACAAACCACAAGCACACGTGTCTGTTACCCGGACGCCAATGGTGACGCTGGGTCTCTCTGACCCGACGTAGGAAAAACGAGCTGTCGTAGTCATAACAATAGATAAGAATATCCGGAGTCGTGATTACGCCGCTGCATGGAAGGCGATGAAAAGGTACTGAGAATCTCAATGTCTTATCTGCGAAACTCAATACGCTACAACCATATCAGGAATCTCGTGGGTCTGACAGACCCAGCGTCACCGCTGAAGGGTTAAATATTTGTTGCGAGAACACTGTGACCTGAAAGAGTTCTCCACATGACGCAAATATCAACCGACAGCGACACAGTTCGGTTACTGCGCAATTCTAAGTAGAAAACAGTCGATTTCTAATCGCGTCGACTGTAATGAACCTGAACAAAAACCGCCGCTCCGTAAACGTCCCGAAGCCATTGAAACCTCTTCCGTCGGCACAACACGACTCTCCAGCATCTTCAAAAGGTGACGCGCGAGCGTGTGCTAAATGCGTACTCTGCCCCGATCGGTTAACTTCACAATCGATCGACCAATTTCAACGCCTCGTCGGCCGGCACAGCGCCGCGCCGCGCCGCGCCGCGCCGCACCGCTCCGTCGCGGCCGGACGCGGCCAGCTTCTGGCGTCGGACCATTCACGTCAGGGGCCGCGCGCGCGAGGCAGAACCGGAGGCGTCCCGAACGCGCCTTACCGGGGTCTTAATGTCACTTCCCCGTCAGGAAGCGCTCGGCGCCGACCGCAGCGCCGCCATCGACGTCGCGCCGCAACAGCTGGCCGCCAGGGGGCCATCCGGCGAGGAAGAGGTCAAGCAGGGGAGGGAAACAGAGCGGGTAGACACCACCTGCACCCCAGAACGATACTAGCCTCACAAAAATAATAAACAGCGTGTAATTAAATACAATTAAAACCCTTGAGTAGTAGAGGGAGAAAGCTTGTAACAATTTCCTCGATAGAATTATAGCCCTTCCTTTCTTCCTTGATTCGTTCGTAGTGAGAAACATTATTTCCGACAACGGGGGTAACCTGCTACATAAACTCTCCCGGTGACACTAATAGAGGCACAGTAAGGCGTTAAGAGAGAATCGCGAAGCTCCAAGTCAGTATTCTAAATAAGTCGAATGAGGCCCTCCGGTATGCATTCAGGAGATGGATGCTGTAGGAGATTGATGTGCTCATTAAGATTGTTTGGTTGATCTCGGAGAACATGTAAGGAATTATATTTACGAGCCATTAGATTTTCAGTTTATTAGGAGGTTTTATGTTTAAAATTATAAACTACTCGACAATATCAGGATTCAGGTGGAAATAAATTTGGAATTAAAAGAAATTGTAAATCATTTGACATTGACTGCCTTCGTAAAAGAGTGACTATTAGAATTAGAATGACTTAGAAGAATACTTTCATCAGAGTTTTTCATTACAGTCCTACTTTTTAATAGCAATATTAATTATTTACTATTATGATCATACTAGGACGTCATTCTCTTACCGAACCTTGCTAACGCACAGTGTTGTAAACATAACTGAATTCAATCACCAACATTCGTCGCTCTTTCTCATGCACTTCAAGGAAGGTTTTCGCTTTTCAAATGCGAAACAAGAATCTGAAACAACACGAAGGGTAACCAACAAATACAAGAATTTACCAATGAACCAATACGTTAAATGTATTCCATTGTCGTATGGATCATAAACTACGTCCCTGTAACTACGCTATGCTGTTTATATGCAAATGGTTGAAACATGCCTCCCACATATCCCCTAGTTCGGGGAATATTGCACTCAGGATATTGATCGGATATTCACGGACAGGTGGAACGACTGACAAGCGGAAGATCTCGCCAACCAGACGCCATGCAGGATGTGTAAAATACATTATAAATATTCTGAAGCGGACATATTCGTAAAGATATATCCTCCAATGTTTCACACAAATGTGATGCATTCTGTATGGTGCACATAACAGAAAATAATAATCGAATGCACATAATTCATACAACGGGGGCGCGACGTATGGCAGCAGAGAGCAATGCCCGCCAGAACTTTCACCCGGAATGTCAAATTCGGTCATTATAAAACTAATAACATCATCCCCGTATTTGATCACTATACGTAATTGAAACGACGTTAGCAGAATTGCTGTGTTTATTAGCATGGAGTAGTGGCCGGTTTATAATGTTGGCACATTGTTCTCGTAGCCACCCCGGCCAAGACTACGTAGACCGGGATTATGCTGATCCTGAGCCGTCGCCTTTCACCGAAGCGAATAATTACGGCATCAATGCAGCGGCGCGGCGGCCCTCACGCAGCGCGGATCAGCCGGGACCCCAGCGCGGCGCGGCGCGGCGCGGAGGCGGCACTCGGAGGCGGCCCCGCCCGCGCCCCGCGAGGCGCACGAGGGACACTTCGCCCGCTTGCGCCAGGAAAACTCTCCGGGCCAAAACCGAAAAGTACCCGGTTTGCTGTCTTGCCTGTCGAGAGGAATCTGAGCATCTGCAAGGCCTGGGGCAGAGCGAAGCGAACGGCCGTGGCACGGATACTTCGACCAGTTCCTTCAGGAAAATTCCCCCTGGCAAAGCCCGGAATTAAACTGAATTTTATTTGAGAAAATTTCAAACCAGAGAGGGTACGGCATTCGGACCATGGCGCGGGCACTTTGTTTAATCGCTTCAGGTCAATTCCCCGGGCAAAACCCGGAATTAAACTGAAATTCACTGTCGAAAAGAATCTTCCAAGCCGGCATCCGCAACAAACGGCCCCACGGCACGGACACTTTGCTCAGTGGCTTTGGGAACATTCCGTAAACAAGGGCCGAAAATAACCCTAATTCCACTGTCGAGAGGAATCTTTAACCTCATGGCAATACTACTGTTGAGAATCCATTTTCCTCCCTTTGGATTTTATGCCGAAATAATGAGTCTTCTTTGGGTCCCATCGGTTTCCATTTCATCTGTGTATTTCTACTTTCGTCAGTTTTCAGTTTCCGCTCATCAAACATACAATAACTCAAGGTTCAATTGAGAAGGAACGAATTTTCGAAGGAACTGGGAGTCGAAAACTGTGTTTATGGATTTCTTTTTCTGTTAATCTCCTTTTTTCATGTAACCAAGAGAATTAAGACATCAGTACGCGAGATGATTACATATTGCATTCTAATTCTGATAACAAAATTCATTCATCTCCTCTCTTGCAATATCAAATTTACATTTAATCATGTAATAGTCAACCAGTAGTCGAAAGGATTTACTTGAGATAGGTTCCACTTGTTAGTTCAAAACAAACGGACACGTACTAACATTCTCTCCCCAAATTTCAGTGCACGCACTCCTCTATATTACTGATTGTATAGTAAACATATCAGTTATCGATAAGGACAGCTGAAAAAACTTGGGCACAGTATATACTGTGTAAGAGAAGAAACCGGACGTGATTAAGATGGTACCTTATGACCCTTTGTATCACTTTTCAAAACCTGACCCACAAACATATTATTCCTCAGAAATAATATAACAGTTGCCCAAGGCTTTCTCACATCATTCTTCATGACCATTATTCTGTCTATTGTTCGCATTTTGAATGACAACGCTTTTCAAAAGAAGAAAGCATTCACACACCAACACGTCCTGCACTTAACAAGTTATGATGAAGTTGTCAATTTGAGGGCAAAAGTCCCCGATGTATTCCGCTTTGTACTCCGACAAAATTTAATAATCTTACTTTGAACACATTCCTTCTCATATTTTGTATGAGATTTGTCTGTGAGTCTGTATTTTATATTTATTCTATAGTAAAATTAACAACCGTTTAAAAGCGAATCTGCTGACACCACAAAATTTTCAAGGTAGGTGCTTTGCAAGTTGGCAACATTACAAACAGGTTTCAATTCTTGCAATGAACGACCAATGATTTCATCTGTGGAATTAATTGTGGTGATATGCCGTGACGTTTCGTGGCGGAGGCATTAACACGTTCCCTATTTCGCCGGTTAAGACTCGCAGAGCAGCTCGGCAGGCGTTCAGCAGCCGCCGCCGATGGGCACGGCAGATCCCGCAACGCGCGCGCCCTCCTGTCATACAATACGCGCGCAGCCAGGCCTCCTTATCTGGCTTTGCAACGCGTTGCGCTCGACCGGCGGCGGCTTCCCACAGTGGTCCAAGGAACGTGCATATGTGTAACTTTTCAACGGTTGTAACTGGACCTGGAGTTCTCCGTGGGCGGGGACGGGGCCTCGATCGCACAAATAAAAGCCCCGGTGTCCAATTGAAAACTGCCGTCCGGTTGTGCAGTGTATCGGTGTCAGTGACATCGATAGTGCCAAGCAAGCGCTGTGAGGTGGTGCCCGTGACCCACGGGTTGTTCGGCCCAGGTGGACTGCAGTCGGCTTTGTCGCGGCCAACGCAGTAACCCCCTTTCCGGTGAAATTGAGGAGGGACTTATCCCACGCAAATGAGTGGCCTATAACTCCGGTACCAACCTGAACAGTCCTCTGGTAGTCACAAAGCTGCCGTACTTTGCTCTTGCTAGTAAGTTGCAGGCGAATATTGTGTCTGGGGATCCACATACAATAGGTAAGAATTTTTTTAAAAACAGTAATATACTTGAACAGTTCTTAAATTTCTTAATAGCGTCCTTAAATTACTTAAAAATGATTCTTGTAAACATCATTTCTATGCCATATGTTACCAGTTCTTGTAGAATCAAATCATTTACTTTTACAATATTCTTTCAATGTGAATTGAATTTTTTTCATATTTTTAGAAGAAAAACTGACATCTCTAGGAAATAAATTACGTTTCCATCCACCAATAGGCAAACATTCATCATCAACATTTTCAAGTACAAAACTTGTCTTTGCCGTTACAGTTCTCTATTCCCAGTAGTTATTTTTGTGTGAAAATAGTAAGACCATCCCACCACTTTACCATGCATTTCAGATACGAACATTCCTTCTTTTTCCAAATTATCTTATAAAAATATTCTCCAGTCGGTTACCATGCCCAACGAGGGTCCATTACGCTTGCTTTGAGCTACAAGTGGAACTTTTACACCAACCAATAATTAATATTGATCGGAGGGATACTCAGTGGCAATATATTTCCTCTGCAGCATCGTTGTCCAGGAGGTCCATGTTTCACTTCCGGGGCGGATTTTCGGCATCACTGTCAAATCAGCCACTGTGTAGAGGAGAATTCTGGCTGTCGGCTGCTCTGTTTGGTACTTTCCGGAGGTTCTATGAATCTATCAATTCCAGGCGAATGTCGGATCAATAAGAAACGGACCACGAACCTCTCGCGATTCATACCACATACATACACCCCTCCCCCCTTACATACCACAGCCGCCGGGTGTCCAGTCGAGAACGTAAAAGTTTAGCGGGACGAATACTACGTGCTTTATTGTTAAAAATACTATTATCGCGCCCGTACTCAATACTAACTCCATATAATCATCGTAAAACCGAAAAAAGGTCGCTCAGGGCATCAACGGATGTCATTGCAATGCCTCTGAGCGGTAGGTCCTAGGGTTCGAGTCCCAACGGTGGGAGGATTTAGGAGCTAGAAAGCAAGTCGTTGACTGTAGGAGAATTCTGCCGGCTGCTCAGATTGGTAGTTTTCCGTGTGTCTCCGATCAATACCAGGCGAATGCCGGAGCAGTACCCTAAGAAACGGGCCACAGACCGCGATTTTCTTCCTCTTCCTTGTCTTAACCGCACCCCTTTCTTACATACACACTTCCCTACACTCACATGCACTAGCACATTTGTCGGAAGACAAGTCGGGAGCTTAGAGCTTGTCCCGGCTGGGACCGTGCCACACTAGAGGGAGATACCTGGTTTAGGAAAAAACTCAAGCCAACGTAGGTCGGCGCTGGATTGCGTCAACCAGAGGGGAAGATGACCGCCACATCCCGAGAAATAAAACATTCTCACTACACTTTCGGGACTAATGACCTTAGCTAATCTCTAAATAATCAACCAACCATCCTCGTACATATTCCCGGTGCTTGAGTGCTGCGGCCCTCTGTGCGGCGTGGCCCGCGCGTTGCGCCGCTCCCAAGGCCTCGCCTCGGCTCGCCTCGCGTCGCCGCGGTGCAGCGCGGTGCGGCGTTGAGCGGTGCTGAGCGGTGCGCGCGAGTGCAGAGGTCGATCGGGTGCCGGGCGGGGTTTCCCCCGGGAGGGGCAAGCCGGCGCTCCGCGACCGGCGCGCGCGGCGCGGGCGACGGGAAATTTTGCCATTCTTCGGGCGAAAGGAAATTTTTTGCCTCGATTTGACGACTCCCTGGAGCCTGCTTCAGCAAGGGAGGAAGCAAAAATCAGGCGTTGTCTGCTTGCGCGCCCATCAAACGGTTATGAACGCGCGCTCATTCCGGTAATTATGTTGTGTGAGTGATGCAGAGTTGGAATTTTATAGTGTAATATTTTTCATGAAGATACCATTGTAGCGCTAAACGCACGTCACGCTATATCCATTACCTGTCTCTAATAAAATTAAAATTACAAACGTGAGGAAGGCGAAAGAAGTCAGTTGCCGTCTGACGTAACCGTTTACAAAAAAGCTAATACTGATGCAGGAAATGTACAACACCAATAATAATTACAAACAAAAAAAGACATTTGCTGTAATTGCAGCCAACACATTACCCGTCAGTGTTTCCTGCAATGCACCTCACGCATGGTTGCAAAATAAATATGAAATGCTACTGCATAAGAGCAAAATTGTATGATGTGTTTAATTAGAAGTTAATATTAACGTTCAAAGGTATACTCCGAAGGAACATATTCAGATATAATTTATTTTTGTACGTTCATTTGTGTCATTGAAAGATACTTTATGAACTCTCGGAGTTGCCTGCAATGTGACATCTTCATGAAATGGAATTTCTACAATGAGATTCATTAATGAAAGTCAGGCACGCAGAGGCACGCCTCATTTGATAAGCCTGCTATCCACCGAAATAAATCTTTCGGGGTTACTACCAGCTTTATTGTTCGCACATGTGGAACAATGTTGCGGCGACAGATTTTATCGGGCCTCAGTTAAACTCGCGATAGTTTCGCGTATGATCTGCAACGGAAATGAAGACAGCCGTTTGCAATTTGATGAAAACATTTTTACTTGAAAAAATAATAAGGTATTCAATAGTGACAGGAGCAGCTGAGAAGACGATATTTTGATCGAATAAAAGAATATTAAAATTGATTGAAAATTGAATGGAATAAGAAATAAATATAAGTTCCTTTCTTATCAACGATGAGAACAAACCATTAAGATGGAGCAAAAAGAGAAAATAATATTATATATTTTCTATTGAAGTAGCAACAATGACGACTACGACTATGGTAATGATGAATATGAAGAAATGCCTTATTAACAATTTTCTAAATACGTTTTATGTCGATAATCTTGATTTAAGCCCACTACACCTGTGGTCTTCTCAATCTCAAAATTTGGCTACTTGCTTCGCAAAGGTGGCAGGCGTGGCAGGCGTGCCCAGCCTGGTCGGGTTCGTCCGGCGACGGCAGCCTGCGAGCGCAGTCGGCGGCGGCCGGAAGTTCGTGCGAGTTTCCGCCTCCCCTTGACGGCGGTGGCGGCGCAACCGAGACTCATTTCTCTCGTGTTATGGAGGGCCGAGGCCGCGCCGGGGTGACAGGTAGATGCGAGAAGGGGGCGGGGCAGGTCAGAGAGGACCGGGGCGGGGACCGGAGCGTAGCGGGAGGGGGTGGGGTAGAGTCGGGCGGAGTGGGGTGTAGCGGGGTAACGGCAGGGTGGGGGGGGGGGGGGGGGGGAGCGGAAGGAAGCGTGGCCGGCCGGGGAGGGGCGGAAGGGGACGAGGCCCTCAAGGTGGGGCAGGGCATGCGGGCGCGGGGAGCCCTCGCACGGCGAGTTTGCGAAGGGCGCGAACTGTCCCCTCCCATTGAGGAATAGTTGCCTTTGTGCGGAGGCACGTCGCCCCGCGGAGGAGAGGCGCCGCGAGAATGATTTCCCGTCAGCGGTGATGTAACTCTTGAGCGGCGCTCGCCCAACAAAGTATCGCTGCAGCCATCGCTCTTGGTATCACCGCGCTCTTCCATCCCTTCCCGCCGTATTTTTCGCTTTCTCACGTTTGCAAGAACTGCAATGGTCCTTGAATGCTGAATTGTTTCATTACTAGAGCAGGTGGCTGATTACATTAATGCACAAAAAATCCATTATGCAAATTTCTAGTTAACTCTGCTGTGCCACCGGTGCCTCGAATTCAGCTGCTAAGTCTGTTACTAACAAGCAATAATAATATCTACTTTGGAAATGTTCATCAAAAATGTTAGTAAACCCTATATCTGACTTACTGATGATAATTTACTGGGGATTTGAACCAAAGATAAATACCTAGAATACATGATGATATTTTTTTTTTTTTGGGAAAAAAATAGTATAATTCATAAGAAAGAACCGAAATTTATTGCTGGGAAATTATGAAATAAATGATAATTTAGATAATTACATGGAAGACGTAATTTATATTTCCTCACCACGTGGCAGCAAATGAAAACATCAATGTCCTTTGCGAGATTCGAATCTGCTGCCTACGTTATTTAGGCGGCTCGTGAAACTTCAATTGCTTTTAACACATTTAAAATGATAGTCTTGTACTCTCGACACAAAACTTTCGTAAGTGTGCTACTGCTGGAGACAGAATAAGACCAAATCATCACATTTTTGATGAAAACTATAAAATTCGCAAATTATGCTGTAGGAGAAACTAGTGATGCTGCCAAAGCGTATACTTTCTCGCATTGCTTATAAAAGCTCTATAATATTATACCACTACACAAACCAGGAAAAGTGTTTTCAATCAGCAACATTTTTTTCTACTCCGAGATCCTGCCTCACATCCTCAGAGTTAACTTGCCGGCACTCACACCATTATGAGCAATGCTCTCAAATGGGACTAGCAACTTATCTTTTACCGACCCTTATTTCATATGTGGAGTATATTTAAAGAAAAAAATTAGAGCTGTTTTTGAGAAAGAAATTTTTCATAAATTACAAAAAAACTACTCGTTTTTTTCAAAAAATTGTACACGACCTTATTTAGCGTGCTAATTTTGCACAACGGGCTTTGTTTGAGGTAAAAATTTCTATCTTCAATTTTGAAGTTTTGAAATTGATTTTTGCAATTTCGGAAAAATCGGGGATATCAAAGAAAATGATATCTGCTCATTCTCTTAAACGTCCTTCATACTAGTCAACAACAACATTTATTCAAAATATTTGAAGCTAGTAAAATTTTGAAAATGTCCGAGGGGCTTCTTGAAAAATACCCCCAAATTTAAAATATTGGTTTAAAATTCCAGGAGCTGCGAACACAGACTGAGCGATTGGGGAACATCAATTTTCAAGAAAATCGGCTGAATGGTTTAGGCGCAAGCGTTGACCACAGGCAGACACACGACGGACGTTTTGCCGTCAACTGATTTTTCCGTACCAAGAAGCAATAAAACATGGATTTTGGCTAAATCACGAGTTAGAGGATTTTTTCTAAATTTATTAAGAGGATTTACCCACTTTTTCGTTACCAGAGCCCAGATGCAAGAGTTTTTCTGGCGAAAATTCGTCGTTTTCCGGCACACGATTACATAACATTCTCTTCCTCGTAAGGCGAGAAATTAAAAACAGATGAACGTGCAATCCGGAATACACACGATGCGGCTAAATACATTAGCATAGTGAATAATTCGATAACGACGCGTCCTACTCTTCAAATATGATTTTCGAATTTTCAAAGGAACACAAGCATAGGGGGCAGGGGGCCGTGGCTCTCCTGCAAAGTTCCGAAGGGACCCCGTAGCCCTACTGAATGAAACATTCTACCTCCATAAGTATATTTGATCCCCATTCTACAAATATGATCATTTCCTTTTTCCAGCCGACAACTTGGGAAATTGATAGATAACTTTTTTAAGGTAGGCTCTTCATACCTCTTGGAAACCAAGTAAATGGATCAACATGGAATCAACTGTAATTATTAATTGTATCATTATAGTTCTAATTTCATTAATTCTGAAGTACTATGTTTTACAATTTATTTTCTAGTAAAATAAGTCATTTGTAAATAAAAACGGTTAATGGAAAAGGATGTCCAGGGGTCCCATGATAATGCTCTCACTTGTTTTAGGTTTTGTACGTCTGTGAACACGAATTATGTTCGTGCTGAAATCTACGAAATGAGAGCTTTTTGGACGTTCAATTACAGTTTTGGAGAGCACTCTATTCCATAGCGCAGGTTGTCAGAAACGTTCGAAGATGTCTTCAAGCATGAAGCTTCGTTTGCATTGAAAACAATGATTTACTAGGAGCGGAATGTTCGCACGGGTCCAGCCAGCGCCCTTTGCATAATTCTGCTCCGCTGTGTAGCGCCCCGCTGCGGTGCACCCAATCGGCAGACGGCGAGCGCGAGCGCACGCACCGTTAGGTGGCGCGGCGAGGGCGTCGGGGGCGGAAACGGCTCATCGAGGCCGCGCCGCTCCAAAACAAGAAACGAGCGCACCATCGATTCCATTATAATTTACAATTTCATTACGAGCACCGATTTCCGGTGACGTCACTCGTAGGGGCGAGGAGAGCCGGCGGGCGAGTGCGATGGCGTGAGGGGGCGCGGAGTGCAGCCCGCAGTCTGAGCGGGGAGGGGAGGGCAGCCGGTCGACGGAAGAGCGCAACTTGAGCCGCCGCGCCCGAAGGAGAATATTGCCAAGTGCAGTGGTCTCAAGTTAATTCGATACTCACAATTCGAATTTATTTTGACCGGGAGCGGTAGCTCAGTGCATCAACTGATGTCACTGCAGCGCCTCTGACCGGGAGGTCCTAGGTTCGAGTCCTGACGGCGGCAGGATTTTCGTCTCTAGCTTTCCAACTAGGTCGAATTCAGTCGCTGTCTAGAGGAGAATTCTAGCGGCCGGCTCTCTGATCGGTAGCTTTCCGTGGTTTCTCCGATCAACACCAGGCGAATGCCGGAGCAGTATCCTACCAAACGGGCCACGGACCGCGCGCGATCTGTCCTTCCTCTTCCTTGACCTATCCTCTCCCCTTACACACACACACACACACACTTACACTAATGCACTACACTACCACATATTCCGGGAGACCGATCGGGAGCTTAGAGCTTGTCCCGGATGGGCGGTGCCCCGCTGGTGGGAGAGTCCTGGTTAGGGGGAAACCCCACTAGCCGACGGTAGGTCGGTGCCGGATCTCGCCATCCAGCGGGAGAAGATCACCGCCATCTTCCGAGAAAAAATGCACTACAACGGGACTAATGACCAAAGCAGTTGACGTGCCCGGAAACACGAAAAAATCAAACAATCAATCAATTTAATCAATCAACAAAATCAATTTATTTTGTTTTTCCTGTCGCGTGAATTTATGCTTCAATAGCCGTAATTCCGGCTGTTAAGACCTGATGAATCGCGTCTCCCGGTAACGTGTTTATTTAAGATGTAGTAATGATGATAAGATGAGCAACCGCCACGAAGATGGGGAAGATGGCGCGCACGAGAACGGGAGAACCCCGAGGAAGCCTGCTGCGAACCCGTTTTAATCACCACATTCCACTTCGATGGAACGGAGATCGAACCCCGCTCCCAGCGGTAAAAGCTCAACTGTCTTACCATCACGCCATGGATCGTCCATAATTCGAAATATTGAGATCTTCTGACAGAATTCTGACTATAAATTTTGCAAATTTTTAATTTGAATTTTCCAACGACAGATTCTGAGAATCTGAAATCAAAATTTCATTCATTTTAAAGAAAGTAACATCTAGAATTTTAAGCAAATTCTTACCAAAATTCTTACCAAATGCTTCCAATCCTGGAGGAAGAGATGTGGAGGAAGACTCAATCCTCTATTAAAAATGTCGAAAAGGAAAAATTGACAGAGATGTTCGAACATACTGTTACTTAATTCTCGCAATGAAAGAAAACTCCTTAATGTCCAAAGTTTTTATTTCCTAAAAAATATATTGGATTGGAAATAGTTTTTGTTCTCCTTGGACTTTGGATTATAAAAAATTCACATTATATCACGTGCTATTGAGAACAAGAACTAAAAGAAGCCTATTTCTTTCTCGAAAAACCTCACTTGAGTGGCTGAGTGGATTGCAATGCTACCGGCTTTTGAGAAGACACTCATTTATGACAAAATGCACATTACGGACGTTGTTATTTAGTACCCTCAAAGATAATTAATGAAATAAAAACCTGTATTCATTTTATCAATACACATCATATAAAGTTACAACAACTAGAAAACATGAAACGACGATGCAGTATGAATGAACGAACAGTAAGTATGGGCATGAATACATTCAGATGGACAACTAATAGCGTTTAGCGTACCATTTTTTACGTTTCAACGAAAGAGTATTGGTATATTTCAAAGAAAAAACTAATTCTCCAATTTTGAATCTATTTTAATCAGGTCTTTCGAATCCATCTTCTGGGAAATTACATTTAGCCCTATTGCGCGCTGTATGTAATTAACGTTCATCTTCAGAAGATCATAACGGAAGGATAACCACATCAACATCAGTAAAACTACATGGATGAGAAAACATGACAAAATTCAAAATACATTTACTTATTGTAGAAAAAACCATATATCCGCATCAAGAGCCCAATTTCTGGGGATAGCAGATTCAGCTTTAGAACACTTTGGTAACACGTATGTTCTTCCGTAATGTCTTAAATGATGCTCGGGGGTGCGCGGAAGATAAAATAATTTACTCTTTAAAGCGTAAAATGAAAACCCCACACAAGGGCGCCAATTATCATTTTGAAAGTTCCTTAACAACCTTGTTTACTGGTAGAGACACGTTGAATTTACAATACTTTGGAACGGTCTTACAAGCAATTGAAAACCTTACAATTTACAAACAACACAATTCAAGACGCGGTTGACAGAAATAGCTGGGTTCTTGTAATTTAATTTCTTTGCCCGACTAGCATACATATCACCATCGAACGGGGCAAACATCTCAATTTATTCACCTTATCTCTCACAAAATGTCTGACTAGTTAGCAGAAATTGTTCGATGAAGTTCATCAGTTGATCAAAAAGAATGGAACAAAGGTCAACTGTTCATAAGGTTGAGGTGATTTTTTGTAAAATATATGTAATGTTTTATGTATTTAAAAATGTACCATCTGGAATCAGAGAAAATTCATACAGTACTTTTAGGATTTGGATGTAACCTTGATTTCAGAAGATGGATATGCAAATGAAATGTAGTCAAAGTCGGAGTCTCAAAGACATAATGTTTATAGCAACGAATTTTCAATTTCAAAATCGTATTCTTAAAGAGTTTTTTTAGATTCTATTTACTTCTCCCATTGTCCAATTTTTAAATTCATTTTCACACATTGATTCAAAATAACTAAAGAATTTTTTAATTTTTTTAATTAATAAAAGTGTGCCAGTATGTCCCATAAGCATAACTGAACCTGAATTTCTAACAGTTCTGCTATATTTACAATATTGCGATTTCCATTTTTGTTTCATTAAGCTATGTTTCAAAAGTGGAGAGTAACCATGACGAACTACATATCCCAATGAAACTAGAATTAATACGCAGACTTCAATTATCTGAGACGACCAACGTTCACGCGTGGTAGATAAAGCACGCCAATATCAGCTTTAGGAAACAAAACTGCATGCGCAGTTTCCTTGGTTTACGGTCTATACCTAAACCTATTTTATTTCATAGCATAATGCAAAGGAGATTTCACAGTTTATGTTAAAAACAAAGATTTTAAGTTCGAGAATACATTGAGAGTATAATTCAATAAGTTATATCATATGATAACTATATTAAAACATGATACTAATATTATGTTTTAATCATTAAATGATAAAAGAATGGTGTGGTAATTAATTTGACTCATAGGCACAACACCTACAAGTTCCTACTTGTAAAGTAAGCATCGAAAGCACACGCGTATCACATCTCTCCATCGAAACTCGAGTCATATTTTGGACATACATCATCGACCATGTGCACGCTAGTACTCAACATATGCACGAATTTGCATGGTTTCGTGTATACATGTCTTATATTATTGGCTGGCTCTGAAAAGCGAACGTGACTGGGGAAACGATAACAATATATTTTCATATAGCAGTTTAGTCATTATCGCTATGTACAACATGAGAAGTTATTACAACTACATCGTTGATAGTAAATGTTAAGTAAAATTTCTTTTTTTCACAAAATGCATACAAACACGTAACATGTTTTTCACACGAGCACGAACACGTCACAAGTGTATTCGTGTCAAACTGATCCATCGAGAAACAACGATAGAAGTATCGGCGAAGGGGACACCGCTGTAGCTCGGGAAGATGGACTTATTGGGCGGAGAGAAGGGAAATGAATTTATGCATCAGGCAGGAGGGTCCCGGGGGCCCGTGTCGAAGGACGGGCATCTCGGCGCCTCCGCTGGGCATAGCGCCCCCCCGAGCTGTCTCCTGGAGACTGGGAGTCGGCTCAGAGAAGTACGCAAGAATCGAATCACACCGAAGCTGGTTAACGGATATTCTCGTGTGTTTTGCGAAAAGACAAACATTCCAGTTGCTAATACGCCAAATCATTTTAAGAATACAAATATGGAACAACGGAATTTATTAACATATTGTTATTTTTCAGTACCGTGAGAACACCTATACAGATCCGTCAAATGCGTTAATTAAGCATTTTCAAATAAAGCATACAAGAAGAGATATTTATATTTCAAAGCTATTTTTAATAACTTGCAAAAGGGATAATCAATAATAGTTGTATTTATAGTCCCCTATTCCAATTAATTCCAAAATGTTACTGGATACGCAACTATTGACAAGAGATGTGTCTCGTAATTTCATTCTGTCTCGTACGTTCATTCAATGAAACACACGTTTCAAAACCAATAGAAGCATTGTTCATCAGAGTAATAAACATCGCTCACAGGAATCTTGGCAAGTCAGCTTTAGCGCACGCTAAGTTATCGCGCAAAGATTCATCTTCCATTGAGAGGTAACTGAATGTGTCAGAGGAAAGCCCGACTTGAGCGCTGCGCTCAAAAGGACAAAGCCATTCCCAGCTACGCGGCCGGAGCGCGCGCGTCGCGTCGCTGGCAATGCGCGGGGCGAGGCAGAGCGCACCGTTCCGGCCCATCGCCCGCGCGCAGGGGCGCCGCCGGGACCCGGGGCGAGCGAGCGCCCGCGCCGGGCATCGAACCGCGGACGGCGGCCTCCACGGTCGGCCGCTGTCCCAGTTCCTGCCTCGCCTCTGCCGCCATCGCCGCCGCCGCCGCCGCGGGTAGGCGGGCGGGCGGGCGTGCGCTGCGCGGCAGCGAAGAGCGGAGACAGAGAGAGAGCGTGGCGAAAGAGGGGCAGAACGCGGAGGCGGACGCGGAGGCGGACGCGGCGGCGGCGGAGACAGAGGCGGTGGCCGGCGTAAACCCCCATCCCGGCAGGCGCAGGGCTCGGGCGGCGGCGGCGGGCAGCGCCGGGGCTCCCTGCAGTGGCCAACAGATCCTCATTTTCCCACTGTCCGACTCGGCCGGCGCCGCCGCCGCTACTTTGCTTGTTTAGCTCACTATAATACCCGCGGCGCCCGCCCGCCCGCCCACCACCGCCGTCGCCGCCGCCGCTGCCCCGCGCCCGCACACAGGCGCGCGCGCCTGAATATACTAGAACCAAACGCAAGACAGCGTGAAATTCATGTGCGGGCAGTTCCAAACCCGGTTCCCCAGCTCACTATACACCTCATCTCCCTGCGGACTTCCCCCCCGCCACCACCGCCTCCGCCGCCGCCCCCGCGGCCGGCGCTGCCCCCGTCCGCCGCACCCCGCCCCACCCCGTCTCGCCCCGCCCCCTCGCCTCAGAGTCCCCTTTCTCCCTCGCCTCTTCTCCTCTCTCCCTCCCACCCTTCCTGTCTGATGTACGACTATTTGCACACCACTAAGTTAAGGAGAATACATTACAGCACGTGACCCCGCCAACTTCAGCGCGCGGCTGGCCGGCCCTCCCCGTCCGCCCGCCGCGCCCCCGTCCCGGACCGCGCGGCCGCTCCCGACGCCCGTCTCGCTCCCGAGGCGCCACGTCCCTCTCCGTCCCCGACCGCGTCCGCGCCCGCCGCGCCCGCCCCGCCGCAGCGGCGTCCACGCGCCGCCCGCCGCCAGGTTTTCTCTTTTTCCCGCGGGCGCGCGTCCGCAAACAAGCGGCCCCGCCGCCTCCCAAGACGCCGCGCCGCGCGCCGCTGTTTGCTGCGCCCGCCCTTCCCCCGCCCCCCCCGCCAGCGCCCTCCGCGCGGCAGGGGCGTCGTCAAAGCCTGCCCGCCAGCGCACGCGAGCGTCCGCAGCCGCGGGTGGAATCGCCGCTGTGAAGCGAATGCGCTGCGCGAGGGATAGCGAGCGCCCACTAGCCTCTCAATACGCGCTGCCCCGCGCTGGGGGCCCATTCAACGAGAGCTTCACCAACACATTTAATATGTCGTCAAACACAAGACTCGGATATACTCGTTAGCTTTAGTCGCTTAAGTTGGCCTCATAACTGGAGAGATGATACTTCATATTTTATAAACATATATTGGGAGTTTAAGAATGAAGGTTCATAATGCACAGCCTGTCCAATCCACTTATTGCTACATAACGAAAATTTTAATGAGGATTTTCTTCACAATCTGTGAATTTCCAACCACCTTTCATTCAAAAAATTATGAAAAAGTTGAGTCTTCAATGAAGGAACAAAAGCAATCCACACCGTTACCATGTGGGATAATTCAAGATAACACACCATATGGTCCAGGCTAGACATCGCCTTCCTATAATCGTTCAACTACGGACTGGACTTACATGAGATTTTGATGTATTACAAAACATTATTTTAGAACACCAAATATTTTTGACATAGAAATAACCAGCTCGACCAGTGCTCTAGCGGATGAAACAAGCGATTTCTAGTTGCAGAAATGCATTCCTCTTATTCCGTAAATATTCGTCATTCCGCGTCACCGCCTACAGTATTGTAAAATTTGGTAATTAGAAACTGGACGGATACGAGCGGAGAAGACTAGGTTCACGTCCCAGCGCGGCTTCGCAGCCGGGCAGTAAACGGGTAGCGGCGTGGGCAGCGGCGCGGGCGGCGGAATGTGTCACGGGGAGGGCCGTCGCTTCGTCGCCGCGGGGCGCCGACTGCCACTCGGTAGCAGCAATTCCGTCTCATCGGCGTTCCCTCGCCCCCTCGCCCCGACCCCGTGGGTTCATCCCGGCCCAGCGCGACACGCCCGAGCACAGCGGCCTAGGGGCGAAACGACGCGACGACGCGGGTCCGCAAGCCGCGCCACAAGCGGAGCTTCAGGATGATGCCGAATTTAGGTTTGTAAAGGAAGAATGCCGAGTTTGGTAACGTTCTTTGTAGTACTCTATTGTTACAGCGACTTACCGCACGCAACTAGGCAGAGGAAAGAAAAAACACTTTTAACGACCGTTGTCCGTTAAGAACGATCGAAGCACGTTGGTGTAGCTAAAGATGGCGTACGAGTACACCTATTTCAAGAAAAGATTATTTATGTTATTTTTTCTTAAAAGACGGTGGTTTTAGCAAATGTATTCAACGATACATAGCCCATAAATAACGGCGTAATGACAGCTAATGACTAATCTTATGTTGGTCTTCATTATGTGTCTTTACCAGTGTGTGTACTACCAGTTACTTGTAACGTTACACCAGGTTTTTCGAAATGATTTTTTAGATGATTACTTTTTTAACGTAATGCCAATGGTGCAGTTCGAGATGGTTCTTAAAAAGCAATTTTTATGTGATAAACGTTTTATTGAACGAATATATATAATGTAAAAAAACACCTATTAAGCCTTTAAAGAAAAGTAAATATAGTAGCAATTCGCAGACACAAGAGCATTGGTGTAATAACAAGGTTCTATAGAAGTTTTTTTTTCTGATGTAATTTCAAAAGTTATCATAATTTTCAAAAACAATTTAAATTCATCTCGAAATTTAAAGTTAAGTAAGAAATAGGTTTCTGAATAAATTATAGCGTCTAGGAGTAGAAGTAGGGATATTCTCGAAAATCGTTTCCTGATATTTATTATTAGGAATTATAAGATTATCTGGTTTCCTTAGCGGACATAATACATCATTTCGTTTATCGCTTAAGAAGGTGCACGCGATAACCAGCCCCAAATATTCCTTGGGGCCCTGTAAACAGACGCTGCTGTCGACGTGGGCGGCTCCTACATTGGAACGCGCTCGCCGTCCGGCCCTGCCTTCGAAGCCGTCACAGCCGACGCGGCGACGCACGCGGCCGCGGGCGAGGGGCCGAGGCACTCGGGGGCGGGGCGGGGCGGGGCGGGGCGGGGCGAGGGAGAGGGAGACGAATGGCGGAGAGATCTGTCCGGTGGCGGCGGCGGCGGCCCGCGCGCGTCAAACGAAACGCCGTCATTAACCGGCTGAGTTGAGTTAATAGAAATTAACAGCCTCGCCGTAGGCTTAACACAATTGATTGTGGCGCCGGCATTAATCCCGGGGCCACAGCGCTGGCGGGCGGCGGCGGCGGTGGAGGTAGTGGAGGCGGCGACGCGAGCAGCAATACCGACGCCAACATCGATGGCAGCAGCAGCAACGGGAGCGACCGCGGCGTCGCATCGGTGCGAGGCGCTTATGGGAGCGGAGGTAGGAGTCTGGCAGCGATGTGGACGCGGTCAGTGATAGCAATAGCTGCAAGAGTAGTATCAGAGACCGCCGTGGGTTGATAATCCTGGTTGCGATCATACGAGAGAGAAATGAGGCTATCGTTCTGTTAGGGCAATGGAAGTACACCGCAGACCGCTAGCGCGATGGTTTTGTCGGCGGGGATACCAAAAACACAAATGAACGTCGCTAAATAAGAAGTTGAGAAAGAGACCAGAAAATGAGAATCAGAGGTACAAGGAGAGCAAAGAAATGTGGAAGCTACGAGACGAAGAACGATGTAAGAAGTACACCGGAGAAAACTGCGAGAGCACAGCGGGGCGTTGAAGTAGCTAGTGCAATAGTGAAGGACGAACAGAAGCTGCGGAGAAGCGACAAAGAAGGATGGAAGGAAAAAAAGGTTCCGTGATGACGATGGCAAGAGTGAAGGACGAACACGAAGAGAGAGAGAGAGACAGACAGAGAGAGAGGGGGGGGGAGGGGCGAGAGCGAATTGCGAGACCGGAGGTTGGCAAGGGCAGTGCGAGAGCAGGCGAGCGTCTGGGGGCAGTGAAGGCGACGGCTGCAATGGCAAGCACGCCCGTCTGTGGGACGCGTCTCCCCGACGGCTTCTCTCACTTGCCGGTTTGTGAGGCTGCGTCTCGGCTGTGCAGCGCGCGGACGGGGAGAAAGCGGAGCAGATCCCAAAGCGAATTTGGCGGGAGAAGAAACCGTCTGGAAAGCGACAGAGCCATGAGATCGACGGCCGTGCTTCAATAATTTTGGACAATACTTCGAGATTTCTGCAAAAACGGTACTTTCCATAAAGAGGCGTCTCGCTTGCCTACTTAGTTGTGATGGATGCATTTCTAAACTCCGCTCGCTTGGTACAGGCGGACTAAATAAAAACTAAACAGTAGATTGATTCTCTAAATTCTAGTTTCCAAATTGAAAAGTTCACACAGATTAGTTACATTGTTGATATGAGTATATCTTCAAATTAATGAGAGGTTCCAGACTTTTTCAGAAATTTTTTAAATTAAGGGAAAATTTTTCTTTTATGAAATTTTGTCAGTTTCTACTGATGTCACATAACCCTAGAATTTCGAACGAATATATATTTATTGAAGTACTTCACATAAAGTTCCAAAAACTTCGAAATCTCCGAATTTTCAAAAATTTGTCTAAAAAGGCCTAATTTTTTTCTTTTTTGCTCGATGAGAGCAAAGTACGAATATAAAAATGGCGCAGGCCGATATTCATTGAACCTTCTCAATTTTCGAAAATTCCAAAAGTTTGAAAGTTTTTAAACCTTCTACAACTACATTACTGAAGAGAAATATTTCGTCTATAGGAAGTCCGGTCTGCGAAAAATGTGCTTCCTTGAAAAATGTGCTATCATGGGCAATTTTTTGAAAACGTGATTTGTTCCTGGGAAATTTGGTGTCAAATAGAGAGAATTTTTAAAATAATACGTAAACCAGATTTTCGCCCCAAAACATTTTCTATGATTTTTTACTGTAATGAAGCAATTTTCATTTAATAATTCGGGGAGATTTTGAATAAAATCTCTGAAATGTCTGTAATTAGAAAGAAATAATTTTATTTTTGATGCAACCGAAACGTCCGTATGCAAAGAGCCGCATGGTCTAGTGAATAAGTGAATTGCTCACGGGCCCTTTGGGTCTGGGTTCTTTCCTCAGCCCGACAAATAATTTGGCGGATTGGAAACCTTTTTCCGTGTTTAACTAGTATAATATTATAAAACTGTTACAAATAATACTAAAAAGTTTTTGCCGATGTAGCAAGACTACTCTTCTTTCCTTGAAAACACCGAAAATCTTCTAGAACACGCCCTTTTACAAAATCGGTGCATGGAATGTTCGTGGAGATAAGCTGTCTTGGCGTTTTGGAGAATATTGCGCTGTAATGGAGATTATAAGGGGGCGACACTTGTTCGCGCTCTGGCGGGGAAACCCGCGCGAACACAGGCCTCGGCTACGTGCCAAACATCTCACGGCCCAGCCGCGCCTCCGCGCCGCTCCCTCCGCTTCCGCCTTCTCGGCTCTTTCCCGCCACTCGCCCCCTCGCAAGGCAACTTGCTCACACATCGCTCGCCCTCCCACCCGCTCAAGTCAACCAACCCCTGAAACGTCACATGTTTCTTGACATGAAGACAGGAAATGTACCAGGCGTTTATTGGGCCAGTGAAAACATTTTGAACTTTGCACAAGTATTCAAATATATTTTATTGTAAAATGCGGCAGAGATTAGAAAATAGTCAGAATGTGGCTGAATGTCTGACTAAGTTGCCGCAGGGAGTGAATATGGACGTGTAGTGAGTTCGAATCCTAATTAAAAAATGAATGGTTGTATTTTAGAGTAGAATCCAAACAAAAAAAATATTAATTTTCCAATTTCCAATATATAGGGGTGCTCATCGCATAAAGACAAGTGGATACGCCTTCCATCTCTGAGGCTCCGAATACGATATCCGCCCAATAAATTGATTGATTGATTAGTTAGTGGTTCCGTAAGTCCGTTCCGCGTCAACTGATAAGGTCATTAGTCATGTAAGTGTAGTTCATGTTTTTTTCCGCGGAAGGTAGCTTCTTCTCCATCTTCTCCAGCTGGATGGAGAGATCCGGCACCGATCTACCGTCGGCTAGCGGGGATTTCCCCAACCAGATATCTCCCACCAGCGGGGGCTCCGCACCAGCCTGGGCAATCTCTAAGCTCCATACTGACCTCGCAGCATGAGCGATAGTGTAGTGCAGGGAACATGAATGTGTGTAATTAAGGGGATAGGACAAGGAAGAGGAAGGAAAGGTCGCACGCGGTCCCTGAACTATTTGTTAGGGTACTACTCCGGCATACGCCTGGTATTGAACATAGAAATCCCGGAAATATACCCAGGAAATCCCGGAAATCAGATCAGACGGTCGCTAGAATTCTCCTCCAGACAGCGTCAGAATTCCTCATCGCTATCTAGCCAGTATCGAGAATCCTGCATCGTCAGGACTCGAACCTAGGACCTCCCGGTCAGAGGCACTGCAGTTACATTAGTTGATGGCTTTAGCCACCTCTCCTGGTCAATCAATCGGTGAAATTTGTGGTGGACAATGCGAGATCTGGACAAGTTTCCCCAGGATTTCCCCGCTTCTTCTCCCTCTCATTTCACCTTTTCTCCATGAGCATTCACATCTTTACCTACTCTTTCGATAATCACTAAAGGACCTCAATAACCTTGTATATGAAGGGTATAACCTAAATTTGAAAAACATGAGGGTTAAACCTAAATAAAAAATGGTTGCCCGAGGAAATAAAGTATTAGTATCCTAATACTAGGTCATGTACGTTTCATCAGGAACAAAGGTGAAACATTTTCATACAAACTCCCAGGAAGTTGAGATGTGAATTTACTGATCACTCACTACGTACCAATCACTCACTATGTACAACAAATTTATACAGTACAAGCTAAAATCCGAAGAGTGGAAAGGTGCGAATTATTTCCACAGGGAAACGTAAACAGGAATAAAAAACTGGAGTTATTGAGGTTGAGTCCACGACATTTTTAGAGATAGTAGAGAGAAATGAAAAATTCGAATTATGGAGGTTGTTTCCCAAATGAAAAAAATTGCATTATGACTCAACTACGAGTATATATTACTTACGAGTTACATTTTTCACGCCTGACTGACAAGAATTATTGAAGAAGAGTCATATCCTAAGGCACCGATGGCCCACGCCGGGTCCTCCGCCCCCGCGCATCCGCGGCGCGGCGCCGGCGTGTCCGCGCGACTCCACGGAACCAGAACTAACAATATGGCTCGTAAAGAGACGGCAACGCGGCCCGAGGAGGGGAAGAAAGCGCTAAAATGAACGACGTACCGTCTGAAAACAGCCGTATTTACAGGCCACTTCGCTCGTTCGGTGGGAGGTTTTACGGGCTGCGTAAACGGAGTGGGGCCGGCAGGGGACCGGGGGAGGGATGTGACCGCGGCCTTTCTGGTGAGCCCTTTGAATGGGGCGTGACGTGAATTTGAATGTCACTGTCAAAATTCGAAAACGAAACTGAAAACACTTTAAAGCTTGAGATTTGAATTTTGAAATTTGGATATTTGGAAATTGAAAGCACATAAGTCAATCATTACTTATTTCATATCTTATCTATTAGTAAGAACAAATATATTTTCCCTTGAGCGAACGAAAAGATAGATATAGTGAAGCACGTTACTCAATTATTTACAACGTGAGATTCTTCAAATTCTCTTATTTTCTATAAGCAAACGTAGGTCTTCGGTGGTTGAATATGATTTAATAATAATAATAATAATAATAATAATAATAATAATAATGACGTTAAGTGGACACCATTCTCACATAAAATAATTTATTATTATTATTATTATTTTATTATTATTATATATGATGATGATGATGATGACATCAATCCGGTCAAGTTCTAGCTAAACCTTTCAAGCAAACCATAATTTTTGGAATTTATACGAACTCTAATGACACTGGAAAACACCTTGAATCGGTTCCGTGTTGCGACCATTTCGAAATTCCTAACGTCTGTTTTATCCTTTGTAACGAGAAGCCCTGTATTGGAAAGAGAGTTTAGTGCCTTGACTCCATAAATATACGAACAGAGACGTTCCATGACTGAGTAGCTTCAAAACCTGTACAATTCTGACATCAGAATCTAAATGGAATTTCTTAGGTGCTGAAGAAAGTGCTCCGTGAGGCACGACATCATTACAGAATCATAATGAGAGGGTCACGAAGGTTCTCGTTTACAGACACGGTAAAAGAAGCTAATGAAAATAAAACAACGAGAAATAGACATGATCAATATCTTAAAAAATGATTATTCGTCGAGAATGAGAGATTTCGAAAATGCGTGGACGATTCCAGGAGAATGGCCTTACATGCAAAAAAACTAATAGTGTTGAGAATAAATTTAATCAACATGTACTACAGATGAGATTAAAGTCAGTTTCGATTATTCGCTATTCCGTGTCTGAAAGTTTTCGTAAAATTGACATTGTAAATGTGTTACGGTATATACAACTAAATGGCGCAAGAAAAAAAATTCAGCACATGTTCAATAATATTATTCTCGGGGATTGAATTTACATTGCAACTGGACATACGTGAAAGTAAAGTCCAAAATGGATTAAAGGTTCCAAAAATATTCAATAATACATTCATCATTTTGCATATCATTATGAAACAACAGTGAATTAATAATACGTGTAACTGTTTACCTTAAACTGAACGTTCGGGCCGAGTAACGGTTGCAGTCAACATGATTAAAATTAGGCCAAATTTTATTTTAATTCCAATTCTTAAATGTAAATTGTTTGATTAAAATATCACTTATTTATGAATGTTTGAAGAGAAAATTCTTAAACTGAAATGCAGATACACTTGGAAAGTTGAACATACACTGCATGTATATGTATATGTATTCTGGATTCATATTTATGTAGCAATTATCTCCTAATGCTGCAAAGTTGTTAAAGAAATTGATAAAAACAATATTTCAAAATGTGCAGCCTTTGCAGCAATGGTAATGTAGCAATGATTAGAAACGCCCTTCATACGCCTAACATACTTTCTCCCCCAAAACTATATAAGACATCCTTATGTAAATTATCCTTATGTAAAAGGTCAAATTAACGCGATGAACAAACTCTCTAAACTTCATGGCTTTGTAGAGTTTACTCACGAAAAACTGCAAATATAAAAGAAAATTAAAATAATAATATTTTCTCCAATGAATGAAATATCTGAAAATTTGGCACATCTTTTAGAATAGTTTGTAATTGTATAGACATGTCATTCCCATAGACCCGAAAGGTCGTGTGTGCGGAGGGACAAGTGACACGCTCTCGCCTGCCGGGCGCGGACGCTGCCCTCTGAAGTGAGCGGCTCGGCTGGGCGCGCGCGCGGCGGGGGTCGGGGGGGCGGCCAGGGGCGGCAGAGATGAGTTTGAAGCGAGGTGTAGTGAGGAGTGGGGGGGGGGGGGGGGGGGGGGGCGGAACGGGGAGAATGGCTGCGGAAAGTGACCTGTGTGTGGAGCGGGTCGGAGAACAGAGTGGAGCGGGGAGGGGCGCGACAGGAGAGCGGGGGGGGCGGCGGGGCCCGGGCGCGGAGGCGCGCGGACGGCGCGGCGTGTGTGCTGAGGGCGGCCAAAGCCTCACGGACAATGCAGCCCTGGCCGTTTGCCCCGGGGCGGCGCAGCGATGGCGAGGGCGAGGGCGCGGGGGCGGCGACGGGCGAGACCGGGCGGCGCGCAAACACACGCGGATTAGAGCGCCCCTCCGCCCGCCCCGGCGCCTGGCCCTCGCCAGCGGCCCGCCGCTCTCCGGAGCCTCGCCTCTTGACTAACACTTTGACTCGCCTCAGCACGCGCTCCCTTCCTCTGGTTTACTGAGAAACAAGTACGGCTGGCTCCTCTAAACGGCTCAGCAAATCGACCGATATCTCTTGTCTAAGGTGGATTTACGATTTGATATAAGGAGGGAGAACCCCTGGGAAACTGGAAAATACAAATGTCGCAAGACAGTGGTATCCTCGGGATATTTCAAGTTAATTAATTCACTTAAAAGATAAATATTTTATTGTAATGAAAGAACATAACGTTATGAGACTCAGTTTGGTACATCATCAAAACAGACAAAATATATTTATAAGAAAAATATAATAGTATTAATATGAGTGTTAGATACTTGGCTGTCCGGGAGACGCCGCGTCCTAAGTACATTTCAACATACAAGCCAACATTTCGGCCGTCATTCAGCGACCTTCCTCGAGGTGAAATCCTTCCCTAGGGCGATAAACCTTCTCAAAATCATGGCACTTCGCCCCGAGGAAGGTCGCAGAATGGAAGCCGAAACGTTGGCACCTGTGCCTAGGACGCGGTGTCTCCCGGACGCCCAAGTAGCTACTGATTCTGAATCCGGATCCTATTCTCTCATTTAATATGAGTGTTGTTCTTACATATATTTTTGTCTAGACTGCTTGATGATGTAGTCATATCGAGTCGCGAAACGTTGTATTTGTAGTGTATTTTGATTATAATATTTTTTAAAATAAATGAGTGTATTATTGCCTTTAATATCCTGAGATACCACAGTCCTTTAACATACATAGAAATCACTGATAGTTTTAATTGGAAAATGGAAATTTGAAATTTTGGAACCCCATTCCAGTTTTTCTAGTGCATATCATAAGACGAACTTCTTAAAATTAAATTTGCAAGAGATTTGGTTGTTAAAAATAAGAAAATTAGAAAAATAAAATTTTAAATAATTTTAATTTACGATAATTTTAATATTTATTTGGTGCGCCATCTAGATAAAAGTATAATATTTGCAAAACGCTCAGGAAATTATATAAAGAAACTTTGTTGGTAATCTGATGGGAAAAGGGAGTTTTGAATCAAGCTAAATTCATTCGCATCATGCAACGATACATTACCAGGAACCACATTGGTCTAACAGGTTAAAAAGAAACATCGTATCGAACAGACTAGGCGAGTGGTGGCGCAACATCGGAAAACGCCCCAGCAGCGAAGAAATACCGGAGGGGGGACATCTGGAAGGGTCATTAAAAGCCAATGCGAACAACCATTTGTAGGAGCTCGTGATTACGACGGAGTCGTGCGCACAGGCACTCGGCCTTGAAGGCGGCGGCGGAGACGGAGGTGCGAGGAATCCACTTCCTTCTCTTCGCGCTAGCGACGCCAGCGCCTCCTACGTCACAAGTGACGCCGCCAGCGCAGAGGTGGGCGTGGGAGCGCTCGACGTGCACTTCGGAGCAAACCGCTCTCCCCACGCTCGATCCGTTGTTACACTCGATTCGGATACATTTTACGTTTCAATCCAGTAGCGAGCAAAGTACCGATACATAACTTTTAATTGTTTTTATTGTCTCGGGTACGTACTATATCGGGAGACTATACGTTTTATAGAGGAAGTTACGTAATGTTGCAAAAAACGGTTTATCGCGATTTTGAAGAATGTACACATTTTCCAAGTCCCTGAACCCGAAAAGGTTGTTTCTTCTTCAGAAAATCAGTCAGCCCGTCTACCTATCTGTGAACACGACGAGCGCCTAAAACGTACTGAGAATTTTCACCAAAATATATATTTTACGCTCAGAGAAAGTGAAACGAATCTTCTTATTTTCGAGGGGTACTTGAGGTGAAGCCCCAAGGAAAATTTCGAAATTGCATAAAAAATTGTTCTATTTTTTTCCTCTTTTTTGAAGCCCTCTGCAAAGTCCATCTACCGATAAATCTCTGGGAATACGAGATATACACAGCTTATATTGCAGCGTGATCTCAGATTACTTCATCATAGAACATTTCAAATGTACATTAACTTCTCAAATATATTTTTAGCATACACTTTTTATTTAGAGGGATGTAATGAAAATATTCAAACGCAATGATATTGGTTTTCGTACGAGGAGCATGAAGTTTTTGTTGCTTTTTTGAGAAAGGATTCTTATCGTTGCCAAATATGTATCAAGAGATAATTTCAATTTCAATATGTAGTTAGACTGCGTGAATGCATATTCATCAAGCTCTACTTGCAAGACTTTCCAAGGGACTACCAGGGCGGGGTCTTTGGGAACGGGGTGAAGATGGACCTCCAGATACATACTTCAAAACAGACCAAACTTACAAGGAAATATAATTTAATGAATTGTGAATTATGTACACGTCAATTTCGTTACAAACATGAGAGAATCGCGAACACGGTGGTGATGATGAACCATTCAGGGTTCGGTAAACGAAGTCATGATAACGAGGAAGTGCATTGAACTCTTCTCTTCGTTCTTTAAACCCGGCAGAGACATGAATCATGTCTTCATCTCCTCTCCACCTGGCATGCGCTTGCACTCCTACGCCCTGCCGCCGACGCCACCATCGATTGCGAGTGAGGTACGGAATAGGCTGTTAGTCGGCGGGGCGCTGCGCCGTCCGTTTGAAGCGTCGTAAGCATCGGTTTCCGGGACGGGCCTCCTCCGGCGAAGCCTTTACACTCCCCTCCCCCTCATCCCCTCCTCCCCCACCGGCGCACGCTGCGCGCAACACAAAGTGAAACTGCGAAGCGGAGAGGGTTGCGGGGCGCGAAATCCCGGCGATGACGCGATGATAACTTCTCGGCTAATACGCCTTCGCGGACGGTAAGGTAATTGAGAATAGCATTTTGGAGTTAAATCGGATTCCATTACGCTCCTTTGAAGACCATTTATTTTTATAGCTAGAGCAATGCAAGCGATTTGATCATCTAGTAAATAAACTTCAATTTAACTACAGTGGAATTTCGTGGTATCACTGCTGTCAGCATCAAGCTTTACATGCTTTTGACACACCACGAGTTTATGCTAGTGTGAAGGGTTACCAATACTGATACTTGAAACTTCGTGAATGACATTTTTGTGAAATTTAATTTTCACAAGAATGCAAATTTATACTTATTTATGTAAATGTGAGAAAATACAAGATAAGGAATGGTAAATAAATATCCTCAAACTATGATATTCTAAGAGCACTTCGTTTATAGGAATAATATTCTTCTAAGCAAATTATCTTTATTAAGAAATAACATTTCGTTGATAGATGTTTTTCGTTCTAAATACATCAATTGCATTCCGAAATAGCAAACAAAAAAGCTTGAAATATAATGAAAAAAAGGACAATACACAATTCATATCTAAATCTGAAATCTGTTTGTATATCACAATAGAAACTAAGATAACATTAATCTGAAAGAGAATTGAATAATTCGTTGTAATGAGAAATTCAAGGAACTGCATATGAGTTCCAATGAATGTAATAGAAACACTGCAGATTGTCACCTGACATCTCAATTCGAGAGAAAAATTGGAATTATAATCGAATGCCAGAATCACCTTGTGAATGTTTGCCACCGCAAGCAAGAAGAATCGAAAGGCGCCTGCCCGATCTTTCCCTCTCTTACATAATTTGCTCACGAGGTGGCGTTGCCTACGAAGTCGCTTCCAAACAATTCCGTATCTCGATGTAGTATGTAAGGAATTGTTTCCGGACGGGACATGCATATTTTTCCTCAACAGGTCTCTCCCCAGATATAACTAACTCTAAGCTTCTCACTGGTCTCCCAATGTGTGTGTTAGTATAGTTTAGTGCATGTAAGACGAAGTGTATGGGGAGAGATGGAACAAAAATGATGAAGGAAAGATCACGCGCGTTTGTTAGAAAACTGCTCCAGAATTCTCTCAGCGTTGATTGGAGAAAGCACGGATCACTAAGCCCGAAAGGAGTCGATCGCTGGAATTATCCAGTGTGAATTCAAATCCAATAAAGCTATGTCAAACCTCCGCCCCGTCGGGACACAAACCGCAAGGCCTTCTGGTCAAGAACGTTATTCTTCGATTTATCTAGAGCTGCATTTGACAGGTCGTCAGCTGTTACGATGACATCCAATCGGGAACTTACACGTCACGACAATGACGTCACTATGGTGACATTCAACTTCTCGATGGATGACACGGTAATAGCTGATTTCGCCAGGTGCAGTTATGTTTAAATCCAAGAAAAGGGAGGCCACTACGTCGCTGATGGGCCTTCGCGGCCGCTCACTCAATCGAGCGACGGGGCCTCGCGAGCCAACGCCGCGGCGCCACTCACATCGTCGCCGGCAAGTTGCAGCCAGCGCCGGCCGCCTCGCCGAGCGACGCTCATCTGTAATTAGCCGCCCCCGCGTGTCCCCCCCCCCCCCCCCCCCGCGCCGTGTCGCCTCGGCATTCCCCCCGCTCCCACGGTGACACCTCACTGCAGTCTACTGCAGTGCTGTCGACGTCGAAAGCGGCCAACTTCGACCTTACCGCCCCTCCCACTCTCGCCCCTCACACTGCCCCCCTCAACTCCAACTAACCAGGCGTTGCCAATTCTATCCTTTTCGATTATACCAGAACCCATGCCATTATCGACAAATAAATTGGAAATATCGTGATGTAGATATCGAAACTGGAACTAAAACTCTAGTTCGGAATGGCTTCAAAATGCTTAAAATTTCTGCATTTTATAAGGCAAATTGAAAATAGTCTTCAGTCTTTTTCATTCATCAAACGATTCGGATTACTTATTGTCCCAATTGAACAAAACTGTAATCCTGATTTCCTGTTTGGTACTAATTCTTGAATGAGAACTTTGTATTAATGTCTTAATGAAAATACTGATGACGCGAGGTTTCCCCAAAAATAGTCTCTCTTTGATATTTTATATGTTACATTAAATAAAATATATTTATAATGTCTTTGTGATTAACTTTCCAGATTCATATCTACTTTTGCATCAGTGTTTTAAAGGAGCTATCTATTACTTGTGTTTGAAAATATGAAGTGTCCAAAAAATACGAAGAAGATCACTTAATATCATTAACGTATATTGAATAATATTAACACATCAACGTCGAGAACATTTTAATTCAAATACAAGTGATGAAAATTAATTTTCCTTTTACACTGGCACATTCTTAAAAATGCAAAGTGCATAAATAATAAATAGACAGCAAAGTGGCACTAGCATCGTTAAAGATTTTGGGTAATTTAGTTCGGGGAAAACACAAACAAAAGCATACAGAATAAAATGCTTGGTGAAAAAGGTACCAATTGAAAGAAAAACCAAAAAAAATATGAACACAAAAATAAACAAAAACCCACCTAAAACATGTCAAATTTTGACCTACATCTAACAGTGACCTACAATACTAAAAAATGTCATACTTCGCACTTCTAAGTGACTAATTGTTCGCGTTTAATCCAAACAAACGCGGTCCCCGGCGCACTCTGCTTCGCCGCGAGCAATCCCCGAGCAAGCGAGAGGCGCGAGGCGCCTCGCCTTCTCCTCCATCGTCATCGTCACCTTCCCTCCGTCTTCGGCGCGCCAGCCGCTCGCCGCCGCCGCTGGCCAACTGGTGCGCGCACGGTCGCCCTCGCGGAACGCTCTTCCCCTGTCTTTACACTGTTCCAACAAACACGGCGCGCCATTTGCGATGTTCACATGCTGTGTGCGCGTGTACGTCATTATCATTTTAATAACACAATTTGAAATTTATAGAGGCACGAAAGCATGCGTAGCCACAATGAGCTGGACGGAAGGGGAGGAGGACCTGTTTTGAGGGTTATGAGAGGCAAAATCATAAACGTGTGTGCGGTGCGCATGTTTCATTTGTAATGCGTTTCTTTCCGTCTGCTCGGGAACAATTATTACAATTATTGTAATCAGATTCTGGATTTTAATTTGTGATAATCCTCCGAATTGATGATACTCCTGGTGATGAGGAAAGAAAAGGAAAATTAACGCTCATAGAAGACTTCTGATGAATCAACTGATGGAAACATACTGACAACTAAAATTGTAATTGCAATTGTTACAAATAATTAGGATTTTTTAACTATCAACAGTAATTTCGTGACGCCTTTTGAATATTCAATGCCTCTTTTCTATGAAGACAAAAACAATGACAGAACTATCACACATTTTCATTACTTCCGATTTTATTATTAAACTGTAAATACGCAATGGACGAGATTCAAATTCAGGGGGATCAGGGTCATGTTTGCATTTTCAATTGTTAACATTACCACCAGCCATTACTAAGTGTACTCTAAATTTGTAGTGAACCAAAGGTGATCGAAGGGAAAACGGCCACTTTTGCTTTTCTATACTCTCTCATTCAACAAAAATTAGGGATTGTCGATTAGACTTCCGACATTTATTTCGAACGAAATTTGATTTTTATTATATTTCAAACGATAAAAATGTTCATCACAAGAGAGCCGGTTTTAATTTTAGGAGTAAATTGCCTTCGTTTAATATCAGTGATGATGTCGCTGAGAAGAGTGCATGAAATATTATTCTAATTCCAGTTGTTTTTCTATCTGGCAACCTTCCATGACATATCTGTCAAGAGTCTAGAAATATCGGGTGGATAATGGACCTAATGCCTTTCAGCCAGCACAGAAAAATAAACTAAATCATCAAGCACCAACGTATTTCTAACCATTATTAAGACCCTGAAATATGATCATTTTCAAGGATACTTCAAATTTTCCAATGAATTTGAGTATTGTACTTTGTAATAAGGCTAGTGGTAGGTAGTAGTAGTTTCACTACATTTCTTAGGAAAATGCATAACATCTATTTGCCGAGACGCATAGATATCCTTCAATTTTTAAAAGAAAGGTCTAATCATTGCCAAGAAAATCTTAATCGGAGTCGCAAGAACCAAAACTTAACTCTTGAAAAAAAAAAAAAACGAACGGTCACTGTGCGAATGAAAATAGCGCATTATGATGCGACCAAAAATACGTAGGCATGTCGATTCGGATCATTCAAATAGCTCTTCCGACATAAGACCGCCTTTGAGGTACGTTGAGCTATGCAAATGAGCTCCTCGGATCCTTGTGATAAATCTCTTCTTTCGTGAGGAATTCTGAGAACGGCGGATGATCAATGGCGCTCGCCCACGTGGGCGAGGGCGAGCGCGAGCGGGCGAGAGGCGTAGGCGAGGGCGAGGGCGAGGGCGAGGGCGAGGGCGAGGGCGAGGGCGAGGGCGAGGGCGAGGGCGTGGGGGGGCGGGGCCCGCGAGTCCGCAACGTGGGCACCTCTCCTCCACCTCCTGCAAGAGGCCCCGCAAGAGAGGCGTCGGACTTCCGTTCCGCTCCGGGCAGTGGCGGATCCAGAGAGGGGGCCATATGTGGGCCCCCCGAAAAAAACGTCAATTGTTTTCGTTTATTACCTTCTTTATTTATTTGGCAGAATTGAGTTAAATATTTATGATAGAATAAGATAATTATTTAAAAATAATATTATATAAAAATAATATATTAAAAGACCTTTAATAGTCTGTAATAAGAAGGAAGAAAATTGAACAATATTGTGTCTGTAACTGGCTAAAAATGAGATGGATTCCATTTGTCAACAGAAGCCTTTTATAATTATGTACACGTAAATGTTAAATCAAGTCACTAGTTTCTACACAGTAAACTTCACTACACCCAAATCGTCAGTGGATGAGGAAGAACTAAGGTTTCCAAAAACTTAAATGTCCCAATTGTACAACCACAACAAAGGAAGGTTAATGAGAAGAAACAGAAGAAACATGATATGCTTGATTTGTTTCCATTCATTTCTAGCGTTAATCACGTTTATTTCACTGATGTGCAGGTATGAACAATTAAATTTCAAGAAAACTGAATGTGCCTCAATCGTAACATTAAATTAATTTTTAATGTTTTAATAACACGATACTGACCTAATTTCCAACTTGTCTTAGAACGATATCTACCGATTTGGCCCACCAACCTCATTTTTATTGCGGTATAACTCCTTTACACCGCAATATTCCGCGAAGCATACAGTATGCTTATTCATATCGTCTCCAGACGAGCAAGTAAATATCTTGTAAGAGAAAAATCACACAATTATTTTCTCTAACTCCATCCCCGATTTTTTTTACAATCATTTAACTTTAGAGCTCAGTGTCAATGGAATGGTACCACTATGAAAATAACGCTTCCATGTATACAATACAAACGTTGTACACAATATAACAAATGTTTTGTTACTTGACAAAAATCTATGATAGCCCCTTCCAAATGAACGGCTGAATCCGCCCCTGGCTCCGGTCGACGGTTGAAAATGTTCACTCAGTTTCTCGGCACCGGATCTGGTCATCCAGCGGGGAGATCACCGTCACCTCCCACGAGTAAACAATGCACTACACTTAGGGGGATAATGACCATAGCAGTTGACGCGCCCGGAAAAATCAATCAATCGATCAATCAATCCGGTCTCTTGGCGACACCCACGACTTTAGTGCCAAAGTGAGAGCAGGGCAGAGGATCCCGGTTCTCCAGATTCATCTGATGGTCCCTCACTCGTGTTCCGGTTTCGTCGTCGTTGTGATCCCCGTCTAGGGAGAAATTCAGAAGGGTTTCACCCCCCCCCCGGCGTGAGGAATGTATCTCACAACCTGAGCTGGTAGCTCCTAGTCGAGGAGGGGTTTGGAAAGTGAACGGGTGGCAAACTCAGGGAGTTCAAGAGCGGCGGCGTTCTAGTGTAAATCCCCTCAGGGTCGATGCACCCGGGAGGGGTGAGAGGGTAGAAAATGTAGTCAAACGGCCCAAGAGTCCAACCCTGGTCATGAAAACTCCCTGTTACCGGTAAGTGGTGTGTGAGCAAGGCTGGATTAATATCTTAAAAGAGGCTAAGCATGACTGGGCAATGTGGCTCCATTGTGATATTGAAATCTGGTACATATATGTAATGAAAATGGAGAGGAATGAATTATAATCATTTTAAGTCAAAAATGTAATATATATGTAATTTAATAGAATTTAACGAATTCACATTCATATGTGTTGAAACGTGTTGCCCGTATTTAGCGGGAGCCTTAGTGAGTGCGTATTTCAGTGTTTCCGTCCACCATTTTAGTTATATTCCCGTGAGTGTAGTGCAAGTTATGACGCGTGAGGTAGCGATGTTTCTGCCCCAAGGGAACTTGTCGGTTTTAGGGTATTATTCCTCTCCGAGTATCTCCCTACCTAGGCATCGCCCCAACCAGGACAAGCCCTAAGCTCTCGACATGGGAGGTAGTTCATGAGCACGTGTGTGTAAGGGTGGAGGAAGGGATAAGGATGAGGAAAAAAAGGGCGCATACGGTTCGTGGCCCGTTTGTTAAGGATCTGCTCCGGCATTCGCTTGGTACTGTTCGCAGAAACTACGGAAAAATACTGTTGAACGCTGCTGACCCTGCAATGTAGCCAGAGTGGCCACTCACTTCCTGGAACAAATTTCCCTGACTTTTCACGGTTTTCCAGCACATTTTCCCTAATACAATTTGTAATTTCACACTGCATAAGGAAAATATTAAAGCAAACGTGATACTAATGTGCTAGCTCTCTGATTTCCCCAAGATAAAGTACAAATAAACAACATTTCTCAACAAATAAAAATTGAGAAACAAAGAAAGAACTAGAAAGTGTTAATCCAAATACCTAGTGACGAAAATCCGCCTGCTTCTCGAATCGAACCTTTGGTCCTTCCAAACAAAGACACTGCGGTGGCAACAGATGTTGGCACTGATCCACCACGGTGCTAAGCTGCAGTCACAGTGGAGCCGATTGTGATCGAAATTTCGGTCAGTAGACATCGGAAGGATAAAATCGAACTGAACAGCCCTTCGTCGGACAGCCGATGTTTTCGGACGCCGTCGGAAGAGGTCGTTTGGGTTCACTATGACCATTTCCATTTACCATCACCTGTTTGAACGAATCCGGCACATCGAACGAAAAATTCGGCACGTCGGGCGACCGAAATTTCGGCGAAAATCGGCAGCACTGTGAGCGCGGCCTTGGTGTGCATCCGCACGAATCCACCCCTCTGCAAGGCGGCGCGAGGGGGCGTGCCTACCTCCTTCATGAGGAGCTGCGAGGCCGCCTGTGCCGCCGCGTGCGCCGCCGTGGGCTGCTCGCGCTTGCAGGGCCGCCGCGCCGGCCGCCTACCTCCTTTGGCCTGGCCGCCCTCCGCCATGTCAGCCTCGCATCCCGACTCGTCTGCGCAGAGCCGCCAGCTCTTGCCCGCCCGCCCGCACGCCTAGCCCAGCCCAGCCGCCGCTGCACGCGCCGTGCTGCCGCTACCCACCTCCTGCGGACACAAGACACACTCTGTGAGGCCACGCAGGACGGGGAGTACAAGTAAAAAACAAACAGAGATGACAGGGCAAACACATTATTTCACTAACTGGATGAATGAAGTAGATGAGTACATATTTAGTGTTTTGAAACGTGTCAACTACTATGAACATTCGACCCGTATGCGTAGTAGTATACATTTTTTTAGAGTTCTGCCCCTGCAGGATTTTGCTCCTCCAGGATCTCCCTCAGCGGAGCACTATCCCAACCGGGACAAGCCCTAAACTCCGGACTGTTCTCTCCATATATTTGGCACTGTAGTGTGAGCATATTTGTGTATGTGTGTGATGTATAATAAACCCACATGTGGTCTCTGTCTGTTACCTTGAAAGTAGGCCCGATGTCAAATGCAACTCGAGTAATAAACATTCGTCCCTGGCTACAAATAGATAATTCATGGGTGGTAAACCTGGAGAATACGACAAAGGTTTGCCTACTTTCAGTACATGCACTTCACGTGAATTGTATTGCAATCACCTCCGCCCACACTTAACTTATTAAAAACGTCGTATAACAGATATGCTTTAATGAATATTATTATTTAGTTTTCATGGCTTTGGTTGGTCTATGGTCTTACCCTATATTATATAGAAATAAGGTAATATACACTATAATATATAACAATATAATAACACTAGTCACGTCATAGTATTTCAGTCTGGTGACCAAGAGATCGGGAGACCTGTGGTAAACAGGTCGCAATCGCAAAAGACAAGAGTAATGACTTATTTGCAGAATTGATAATGTCAATATCCAGTAACTTTCTTCTAGATACCACAGCGACCGCTCATTGTAGATAAAACAAAACACCACTTTATTTATAATACTCCGAACCGATCGTCACACTAAGATGGTTTCTACGACAAAGAGAAAGCACAACAAAGAACAAGCCACTGCCCAGCTGCAATTACACTGGTTGGTTTTTCATCGAACGCAACCACTGCGAAAAACCCAGAATCAAACAAGTCCTGCGCTTGAGAATGCAAGCAGCTGCGAATAACCGACGAAGAAGGAACGGTCGCCTACCCGCATGGCATTTGGTAGTATTGTATTCAGCTTTTCAGATCACAAAGAAATGATAGCCAAATACTCGAGTTCCAGCAGCTCTTTTAGCGCCCATCAAGTCTCTTCTATCTAAATAAATGATTTATGAAACCGTTTGCTCATCATTTCAGAAATGTGAATAGATTACATCAAAATATACTTAATATTAATCCAGATGACAGAAATGTTTTTTTCTGTATTCAAACTATAGTGAGGTAAAGAATCACTTCGAACAGTGCCGACTAATCGTAAGTATTGAACAGGAGAAACCCATGAACTGTTGACACCCTTAATACTTATTGGCTGTGAACTATTCTTCCTCTTCATTAATTTATCGATTCCGATCTACTCCAATAAGTCGATATCATTATATAGGTTTAAGACATAAGGTAAAGATTTGTGATATAACTCTAAAATATTGCTGTATATAAAGACATTACGTTTGGATAATAACATTTCTGCGTAACTCATAACCTTTCAAATTATTCTTTACTTTTTATTCACCACAAATTGTCGAAAGTATCATATTGCAATGAACAGAAAAATCATTTTATATCGGCAACATTTTACACCAAAATGTCTTAGAAGAACATAGATGCTGGTTTCATTAGACGATTTAATACCTAGACTACAGAACGAGGTGTTCTGGATTATAAAATGGCTCCTCGCCAGGCTATCGGTTCCGTCGCACTTGCGCATGCTTTCCGTGGGTGACTACACGAGCCAGCCAAGCGTGCTCACCTCCGTGACTAATAATCACTTTAACGTGGAGGTAGGCGTTAAAAACGCTTTCTGAAAGCACATTGAAGCTTCTGTTACGATGTTCCCGAACACTCTTCGGGAAACGAATGAACTCATCTTAGAGAAGAAACAATGTGTAAAAAGATTCAGAGCAGCTGCTTCTGATACACACTTATACACAAATGAACAGGAGTGTACAAATTCTACAATTAAGGTTTTTATGTATGTTGAACTGTAATCAAGGTTTTTATAAAAGAAGTAGAAAACTATTGGCGTTCATCAGAAATGCATGCCAATTTGATTATTTCAATGAAGAGGGTAAAAACATAATAATTATACTATATAAATCCGCATACCAAAGTATTACATTATGTTGATTAACCCTACAAAAATTCCTTTTGATAATTAGGAGCTCCTCTAGTTACAATAGTTTGCATAATGACCGTCGAAATAGCTATTCTGTTTTCCTCATAACCGACCACAAGACGCTGTTTCTTAATCACATGCAGCGGTTCTATGAAATTCAAAGAAGACAATCGTCTTTAGCTTCTCAACTTAAGTAATGAGTATTTCGCCATCAGCGCAAATCTTTCATTAATACTTGGCGTATTGTATTCACTGGTTCTTTCCGTGACTATATCTGCGCGCGGACAGCCCTTACGCGCTTGCATGCTAGTTTCTTGTAAAATACAATCACACATTAACATTCTTGTTCTCAGTTTATCTCGACGGCAGTTGCGCCAAACACAAATTAAACCCTTTAAACTCAGCATCTAAGTAAAACTGCTCAGTTTCTATTCTCGTTCCCATGTTAAGAGAATTGATAAACTGCAAGAAAATTAAAATATTCAAATGAAAATATCGAAACGTGTGAAAGCATGCGTGTTAGTTTTAAAAAACACTTAGCAGAAGCTTAGGACATTATTAAGAAACAACGAGAATCACGAATGAGGTACGTCGAGTAAAAGCATTCCGTAAAAAACTTCTTAACCGGAACAGAAATATCTTCGAGACACGGAACATACATATGAGTAATTTACATGAACGTGTACGACACGATCACACCCCTATTAAGAGTGATAAAATAATGTATACCCAACTTTCGTCAAACATCAAGATTTTTCTAAAAAAAAGAGGATAAAATACGGATTATATTTATTATTGCCTACGCTTGGAGTGAAAACTTCACAAAATACCCACTATATTGGGGAAGGAATTTGCGGACATTACTTTGTAATAAACCAAATTCGATGTTAGTAAACTCCATATACTTGAAGATGATAATCAGATCAGAAATTGGAAAGAAAGAAGTAATTCTTTTCAAAAATTGACAACACGGTCGAATTATTTTTCAACTTTCAATTTTCCTTTTCAATAATGTACAGTTAGTTGAAAAGAAATACATTATTTAAAAAATACTATTAATATGCATGAAGGACAGATTGATTGAGATACTGAACAAAATTTCCTAAAACTCAAATCTCCAAGCTCGTCAGAAGAAAACCCAAAACTCGCACACCTGCGCAACGAGGCAAGGCAAAGAGGCGTTCGCGGAGAGCAACGCTGAACGAGTTAATTATGCATCATTAAACAATTGGACTGCGGCGAGAGCCTTCGGGGAACGAGTGAGGGACGGCGGCCGTGGCGAGGCGAGGTTAGGGGGGAGGGGGCAGAGAGCCGGGGCATCTTGGTGGCGGCGGGGGCGGGGGCGGGTGGCGGTGGAGGCAGCATGCAGCGGGCGGCGCCACAGCTAGCTCACAGGCGGCCAAATCCCGCCCATGCGTCACTTGAGCAATTATACGGAATACTAATTCCCGCAAGATTAAAAAATTACATGCTCGCTCTACACGCCGGGAGAAATACGCTCAAAATAAAATGAAATCATAAACGAAATTAACTTTTTTAAACGTTGCAGTTATTTTTACTCTTCATTACCGTATAATGTGCAAATGGAAAACTACCCTTAATTATACTAATGACATATGTATTATATTAACTTAATTAGCATAATGACACCATTATTTTTTCCAAATTACATCATTACACGAGTCATAAGCGGCGGAGGAGCGGCGGCGGCGAGGCGGCCGGTGGGCGGGACGTGGGCGAGGGGGCGAGGGCGGGCCAGGATTGTGTTTCCTGACAGATAGCGCGCGGGCGTGGGGGTGGGGCGGCGGGGGGCGGAGAACAAAAGCCGGGCGCGCAAAAAAATACAAAAATACGTGGGCGGTGTCCGCGCGGGTCGTGGCGCCGGCGCGACGCGGACGGCGCGGGCGGTCACACGGGCGACAGGCGGCGCACGGCGGGCGGGGGCGGGGCGGGCGATGCCCACAAGACCTTACTTACTAAGGGGTTGGTTTGGAAGTTCAGCTTCGTGCGGTCATAAGGCGGCAGTTTGGAGTATAATCTCTCTTTACACTACTCTCCTTACTCCTTTCTGAATCATTCAAGGGAGTGTCTTATTTAATTATTTAATTTCAATTCTTTCGATATAATTGTCATTAACAAGAGGAATTGCATTGCTCACCGATTCAATCAGGTTTCTTGGAAACAAATGGACACCTTCGGAATCGGAGAAAGTGGCAGAAAGAGAACAACAATAATTTAAGTGTATGTTGATTGTTTTTGATTAATTAGTCTTAGAGAAATATGTTTTAATATTGATGGTGTAATTCAATACTCTTCAACAACTTAGTTTTGCTTAAATTATCTGAACACCATTTACTTTGTTCCTTAATTATATATTTTTAAATTATGGCTTTCATTTACTGACTTTGCAAGAAATTTCTAACAAAGGACAAATTATATCACAAAAATTAGGAATGTAGTAATTTCTGTTCCAATAAAAATGTATTAAATACGGCTTTTGTTCATAGATGTGGCCGTATATCTGAAAAACAAATATTCATCACTTGGTTCCGTCATCCCTGATAATTAATTTGCCAATTTGTTTTGTTATATCCTCCTTTGATATAAATGTATATTCTTCGAATCAGTTGTATTTCATGTCTCTTTACAGAAATTTTAAAATGTTAATTGATTCCATTCATTTATATTTATTATCCTCACATTTATATCGCGTGATTCTTTCACATTTTACAGAGGTCATATGTATCTCTCCGTAAATTTAGAACGATTACTTTTTTGCATGATCACTAATTCATCTATATTCACAAAAGATATCAATGCATTCCATGAACATTAACTTTACCGATTTTTGCCGCAACGTTCACAAAACGTTGTCAACACATCAAAGCAGAAACGGCCGGGAGTGAGACAAATCCAACATTCTATACGTTAATGGAATTACCCTCCTGCTTATAAGGTTTTCGTTTCCGTTTGAATGTGAATAATATTAGATATATCTAAACCAATTGTGGAACTAAGATGATAAGGAATAATGTATCTCGAAGAACGCTTCGTCGTATATGCTACCAAATTACTTTTTGGCTTTGATAACACATTTATTCATTTAATGTAGTCTCAAGATCGAGAATTTGTCGAAAAAATCAAAGGAGAGAAAATATTAATAATGAAATAAAGACATCATCTACCAATGTTGGATATCATATCAGCTTCACATTCTAAAGCAAATACAAAATTTGTATTCAGAAAGTAAAGTACACAATTAGGACGATATTTTCTCTCGATAATTTTACTTTCATCATAATTCTAACGATACAAAAAATAACCGAAAATTATTCTTGAAAAGCGTCAAATATTCCCGTACCTACTAAATTCGTCCTGCCACAAAATCATTTCTTCCACACTGTCAAATTTCCGACAACGCAGCGCGACGAAACCCCTAAACCCGACAGAGAGACCTCTGGAAACATTAAAAAAGAGAGAGAAAGAAGGAGATTTTCGGGCTGATACCCCTCGCGCCATACGCACCGGTCGGGCGGGGCGGGGCATGGGCGGGGCAGGGCGGAGCGACGCTGCGTCCGCACGTATGCCACCGCGGCGCCGGCGGTGGCGGCCGCTGGCAACGGCCAGGAAGGGTAAAATTGCTAAAATTGCGCCGAGCTGCCACTTCGGAGAACTGGCGCATCCCCACTGCACGGCGCAGCGGGCCGGGCGGGGGCGGTTGCTCGGGGGCGGGGCGGGGGCGGGCAGTGCGAGCGCCGGTTGCCGGGAGGGAGGCGGGGCGGGGGGGGCAAATTCCAGCGGCGGATTTGCGGGCCCCCGCGCTGGACTAAAATTATCAGCAGTAGCTTTATTTTTTCATTATCGTGGGCGCGCATCGGTGTACTGATTAGCATAGTAATACGTGATTTGAGCGGATCAAGCGCCTTCGCACGGATGTATACGCGCGGCTGGCGACGAAAAACAGACCAAGGCTTTGCTAAATGGATATTTTTTCCATTAACAAATATTAATACTAATACGAAACAAAATAACAAACTATAAACCTGCATTAGTGGGAGCGACGAGCGCGCCGCATTCCCGCAAGATCGCGGCGCAATTTGATAATGGGGCGATTTGCGATGGCAGCGATCGCGGCTGCAGTGGGAACGGCGGAGTGGAAAGACGAACTCCAACGAGCCCCGGTGATGCTTGGCGTCGTTGCCTTCACGACGAGGACTACGATGACTCTCGACAATGGAGCTTTCTCTCCCTGTAGATACACATTACTTTTTGTAGTTAACACTTTTCATCCTTTAAATGTATTTTTATTAACTTTACACTTCATATTAAGCGTGTATGCTTGGAGAGGTAGTATTTGACCAGTTATTCATAATAAATAATTTCTATATTGTAGAGACAATTTTTTCCCCCTTTTAAGGTTTATACCGGGGATACGCTGGTGAGACTAATCATAGGATCTGTTGAAATTATGTTATACTCGTGACAATTTGGATAAGCGAGCCATTAAAGAATCGTCTTACAAGGTCTTAAAGGAAAAATAGATCTCTTCACCTAATTTTTCCCATTCTCTCAGATTCTTCCAAAATTCAAAATGAGGTAAAATAAAGTAATTATTACTGTTGATATTTTCAAATAATACTTGAAAATATATTATTGAATCGTTTCTAAGAGGACTGAAGTTACATCAACTCCATTGAGACACTTTTATACAGGGTAAAAGGAAGTGGAGTAATTTATTTCCTTCCACAATACAACCAAGCTTTCAATAACAGTATGTACCTCATTGGGAAAACACATGAGGCTAACGTAACGTGATAAATCCTAACCAGACGACCATTCTCCGAACAGTAAGGAACATGTTCGTAGCGAAAAAAACAGCGGGGCAGTTCCTATTCGAAGCATAATGCAGTTCTGTTCCGTACTGCGGCGAGTTCCCTTTCGAAACAAGGTAGACAGCACACATAGCGTTATGCAGAGTGGGCGCGCGGGCGCCCGGGAAGCAAGTTTACAGCGTCTTCACGCGACGCCCGCCATCTCACGCGGCCGCGCCTGATGTTCGGATGTCGTGTCGCCGGAGGAGCACCGGCGCCGGGCAGGCGCCGCGCTGTCTGGGCGGCGCGGCCGACAGCCTTGCTTTCTCGCGCCCGGCGCCACGGAGCAAGGGCGGCTACAAAGGAGGCCATGAGAGCCGTGGCCTCCCTGAGAATTTTGAAATAATTATATTTTTGTAAATTTACTTGTTTGAAATCCATACATGATGTGATTTGAAGTTAATTCAATCAACTCTTACCGTATATTTTAAGTTTAATATTTTAAACACTGGTAGAGAGTTTGAAATCAAGTAGTTTCTAGAAGTAAAGGCAATTTCAATAGAAAGATTAATAATAATTTTTAGACGTTTGATTTTGACGCTGTGTAAATTAAATTATACACAATATATTACAAAGTATTTTCTTCAGCCGGTCCTTGCGACGGAGCTAGTTAGCTCACGAACGTTTTCTCTCAAGGCGTTTTGAAGAAGCCATAAGCTCCGGCTTATGTTTCGAGAAGATATCTTGGAAATGTGTCTTATTGCATTGGAAAATTATCTTGAGATTTATCCTCAGCATGTGAGCAGCAGACGTGTTTTGTGTTAATGTGGAATTGATGAGGTCCAAGAAAAAATATCGCTTAACAAGATATTAATATCTTGAAAAGGTATTAATTAATAGTTACTTGACGAGTATTTACATGCATAATCGCACTGAATTTCCACCAACGTGAAGTGTTTTTTTATCATTGTCGAAAGCACACAATGTTCCTTGCTATTAATCTTATATGACATGAACAGTGTCATTACAATAATAATTTTCTTATCATCATTGAAATTCTCAAATTTATTCAGCCAACTTAAAAACAGGAAAATAAAGTACTAAGTGTTTTATTTCTCATGCCGCTAATATATTAAGCAAAGTGGATTTTATCTTGAGAATGTATCATCTCAAAATGTGCAGCGTTGAAACAAGAAACGTTGGATATATCAACGCCTGATGAAATATGAAAAAGATTATGTACCACGCAATTGTAGAAAATAGATTATTCAAATGTCTCTGTTACTGATTTTCCCATCAGAAAAGGGACATACCCAGGAACAAATCCAATAACAACCAACTACTGTACTTTACGTCAATTCTTTTTAACTTGGCAAGTCATTTGTTCCACTCAAACGGTCTAAATCACCAGTTAAACATTGAGAAATAGACACTTCGCGCACCTGCCATCGCTATAAGCGCACAGGTAAGCAGAACAAGCTCTCGGCCAGCCACATCCTCGTCGCCGAACGGCGTGGCGGACAGACGGAGTTTTCCCCGGGGCGCGCGACGGCGGTGGCGGCGAAGACGCCGTGGTAATCGGCGAGCGCGCCCGCGCCCCGCCCTCGCCGCCCTCTCGCCCCGCGCCGCCCCCGCCGCCCCGCGCCGCCGCCCAGCAATTAGCCCGCGCGGTGCCACGTCGCGGCCGACAATTACGCGTTAAATATGATTAGCGGCCGCCGCTGTCTGCAGCAACAACAACCGCCGCCTCCGCCGCCGCCGCCGCGCCCCGGCGCCGCCCGCTCCGCAGCGTAATTACAGGTTCTTGCGGGCGCAGCTGCGAGCGCGAGGCCGCGCGGCGGCGGCGCGGGCGCTGATGCTGGCGTTGGCGATACCAATGGCGATGGGGATGGCGATGGCGGAGGCGCGAGCGCGGGAGTGGTGGAAGCAGCGGCGCGGGCGATGGCGGCGGAGTCCGGAAGCTATGGGGCCGATGTAGGTGATGCCTGTGAAGGTGCACCCTACAAAGTTGATGGCGATGGCGAAGACGCGAAAGATGGCGGCAACGGCGGCGCAAGCATAACGATTGTAGTGATGATGGCGGGGCGTTGAGGTTAGTGAAGGTGGAGGCTTGGGCAGACCTAGAATGTTGGTCGGGGTGGAGATTGCGACTGTGATAGTGATGGCGTTGTCGGGGGCCACGATGAAAGTGCGGAAGCTAGTGGAGCCGCTGGCGGGGGAAGCGATGAAGAAGGTGCGAGGGTTGATCCAAACGGCGGCGTGAGCACTAGCGAAGTGGAGATGACGATGGCGATAGCGAGACAGACTTAGGTAATGGCGGGGTGAAGATGCTGCGGGTGCTGCAATGACTGGAGATTGTGAGAGCATTAGTCACGGTGACTCGTGGCAATGGGTCCAGACGAAATGATGAGGATGATGGCTATAAGTTTCGGGAAGACCTTTATGAGCAAGCAACGTGGCCAAAAAGGGAATGGCAGGCGAAGAGTTGTTAGCGGCCCTCGTGTTCCTCCATGCTTCTTCTGGGTGAAAGGTTGCTGGTAAACGTAACCTACAGTCTTTCGCGGTCGACTGGTACAGCTAGGCAATTTACTTGTGATCCTTGTACGTAAGTCGTGCAGTTCAGAAAGGATATGGTTATTCAAGACTTACACTCTAATGCACTCAATACGACGCGTACCATGAACTTCGATCCGGATTAAATCAGTTTTGGACTTGAATTTCTTCATTCTTTATTCTTAAAGAAACGTACCCTCTGAATACTTTCTTTATTGATAGAGATTTTTGCGAGCGCATAAAACACGCAAAATGGAATGTCTGTCATGAGTCTCAAAACGTGAGTACAACTTGAGCAATAGTGATTTTGAGTTGAAGGGGGACTAGCCAGCGCGCTACCAATGGCTGAACTTTGGATTTATGTGACATGTGACACGGTGGATGGTGAGTTGTAAATGACATGCGATGATAAACACAGAGAGGCAGGTGACGGCAATAGGTGAATGGTGGTGGGTGTAGACTGCGAATGATTGGTGACCAGCGCTCTCACAGTGAATGACAAGCGGTGAGAGAGGTCAAGCATGTGGCGATCATAGCTGTCTTGTGTCGAACTGTAAATGGCAGATGTACAGCAGTGCATCATAAGCGACACAGTACATGAATTGTGTAGGCTTGGTGGAAGTCACTAACAAGATGCTAAACCGTAATAGTGCATTTGTGTGGTGGTAATTTAACTGACCCAAGCGAATCACAGAGAAAAGATAAATATAAGTAAGGGCATACATGGAAAACATTATACCCTTACAACCCAACAAACTATAATTAAGTGATTCCTGGGATAAGTGAAATCATTGGAAAGGTAGACGTAGCATTAGAGGTCGAATATGAGCTATGCAATTACTGCGAAGGGAGTATTAATTAGTGGGTTCTGCAGGGTAAGACTAACAGGAAAGTGAGTTATAAAACGTTCTACGGAAAAGTAAGGCGGCTCTATGGGTAGGAAATGGATCAGGAAAGTTGTGTCACAACGGATGCGAGTTGCGCGGTTTAGATCCCGATGTAAGGAGTTAGAAGTTTCTACTTGGAAGTAGAACAACTAGTGGTACTTGACGAGGAATGGTAACACGTTATTCCAAGAAGACACAGCATGAACTGCATACAGCCGAGATCTGAATGAGCTATTTCTATAAAAAAAAGAAGCTCAATGTGGTAATCAGAAAATTATAGCAGATGGATGACGCATCATTAACACGTGACAGTGACTGTGCATGTATTACAACTTCATACCTATAATTAGTGCGCATGAGCTATAATAATAGTTTGTCCCTTATGGTAATATATTACGCTAAAAATTCTAGTGTGAACGAGATATATTTTTATGGAAAATGAAAACATTAAGAGACGAACCTTAGGAGCTTTCTGCCTGTGTCAAATGAGTCTTATTAGTTCTGCAGACTTCTTTCGTTTAAACCTGTCTCATATACTGAAATAACTAAATAGAGTTCTCACACAGAAAATTACACATAGTGCATCAAGTTATAAGACGTAAAAATACGAAGTAAAGAAAAATACTCTAGGTTTGACAAAAATCTCATAATAAAATAAATATGCATTAATTTGCATAATAGCAAGAATAACTATTCCCATTTCATACAGGAGGAATGACTTTCACATCACGTGCACGAACGGATTTGTCACTCCAACTACAGAATAGCAGCAAATTATGTTTGTTGATTCAATGAACTCTCGCGTACATCAGCGCTAATGAGAAGGAATTTAGTACCACGCCACTGCCATTATTGTGTACACTAAATATCCTCGTTCCTTCATCTACACTATGCATGCAGATGCGGCGATAACAGTAATCAAGCCAATCTCCGCCACGGCTAGACCCGGGCAAGTCTCACATGGCGTCGAATGTCGACAACAACGCACCACACTGCAACGCACCGCACCGCACCGCTCCGCACCGCTCCGCACCGCACCGCTCCGCACCGCTCCGCACCGCACCGCACCGCTCCGCGCCGCCGCCGGCCCAGACGGCGGCGGCGGCGGCGGCGGCGGCGGCGGCATCAGCTGCGAGGCGCGCGCGCAATTACAGGCGTTCCGGGCAACCAATCGCTGGGGGCAACCACACCCACCAGCAACTTGGAGAAGGAGCGATAACTTGTCGAAAAGAGGGCCAGAGAGGTGAAAGGGGAAGAAAAATCGGCGAGAGGCAAAATAGATCGGCAAGTGGGACTTCTAGAACCATGTGGGACGAACTAAATGCTACAGGAGAATCACTGAGAAGTTAGAAACGAATTGCAGATATTTGAAACGGAACAGAAACAGTAAAATGACGAAAACGTAGATTAGTTCTACGAGCAAAAATCAGGCTAGATGAAAAAATATCCGAATTTATAAGGGAGAAAAAATTACTTACATCGACCTCACAATAGTACTACAGTTTTATTATGCGGTTCCAGGAAGTGCTATGAACACTTTTGCTTAAACAACGACCACAGCTTGTTTTTAAGTTTCATATTCGAAAGAAAGAAAAACCAATGGGTTTTGGTACACTATGCTTGTTTATCTTTGTTATTTTCGTTACTGGTAAGAAAAGATAATTCCGAAAATGTATTTCAATTATTTACTACTGATTCACAACTTTCCTGCTTAAAAAGCATGAGTAATGTCATTTAATTACATTTACATATTTACAAACTTATCAGGTTTTCTAGTTAAAACTGTATTCGAACTTTGCCGTGAAATTTGCCAACAACCTGCTATTCCTAGCATTCTTAGGCGAAACAAAATCCAATGACAGGAAGGGCCATGACATTCTCTCCAAACACCGCTCTGCTATGTATTTTTATCGTCCTCTCCCTCATCACAAGGAGCTTAATCAGGAACAAACCGCAACATTTGTTTTTTTGGCATCTGGCACGAAACTTTTACAAAGTGCGCGGGCAGTTGTTGCCAACCGGTATGGCTCAGACGTCGCGGTTGGAGCAAAGACAGAGATGGATTTAGATATATGCGGGCTAAGGACATGTTTTGGGCCCGTGATGAAAAAGGGCTTGGAATATTTTTAAAAATAAAATGTCGAATTACCTATAAATACCTAAAACTAATTTTAATTAATTATACAAAATGTAATAAAATTAATTCAGAATCGAAGATCTATAGAGAGCATTTAAAAACATTCCTTAAAAAATTAGATAAAAAATTAGTACATTACTTTATACGAATATATTGAATTCATGACGATATTATTTTTTTAATTACAAAGTTTCTAGTTCTTCATTTTGCAAACTTATGTTCAACACTTTCAATATTACCAAGGAGCTCCATATAGCTCACGCTTGAGGTATTAACCCGTCCGGGTGCCGGGCGGGTGGAGGCCCGCGCGGGGGCGGCTGGCTTTTAGCGTCTGCGGCGGCGCCGCGATTTCTGCGCCCTGGCGGGGCCCCGCGACACGATCCGCGCCGCGGCGACGGCAGCTGGAGCGCAGGCGCGCGGCTAAATATACCGTGGCGGCGCGGCGCCGGCCGGCATCGGCCACGCCACCGCGATCTTCGCGCCTGCTACGCGGTGTTCCTCAGGGGCCGTGACGTCGGCCCCGCCCGCGGACTTGGGCTCTTAAAGGACGCATCCGGCAGAGTAGGGGCTACATCCGGCAAGGGGTGGATTTATACGGAAGCAGACAAAGTACGCGCTCAGTGCCCCCCGCCGGATAAGGCACAACAAACGCTTTTTAGACAATCTTATAACATTTTTTAATATGTTTTCATATTGATTTATTAATTGTTAAGAGTGTCGTTTATTTTTATATTAATTTTGAATACAAATATTCGATATTTCAATATTTTTAAGTAATGAATAGTTTGACCATGTTTACGGCCTCTCCAAATATTAATCCAGCGCTGACTGCACATCTCTTAAAATCGATCCACGAGTAGACAAGAGAAGAAGAGAGAATAATTATTTAACTTTTTAAGATTTCGAAACCTATAATAAATGTTTTCAAGAAGTTTCTAATAAGTTTGAAAGTAAATACATTCATCAGATATAATCTCAAACGAGTTCCGTATGAGAATTGTAACTTATGGCTACTTTAACTTATGTCTACTTTTGCTCTAATTTGGTTATATGAACTAAAATTATTACACTACGTTTGTGAATAAAGGTCAACAGGAAAATGCACAAAAAAGAAATAGTTAACAAGAAAGGTAGTATTTAATAAACAATTTCTTCATATACTAATCATTACATGCTTTTGAAGTACGTCATATAATTTATTTCATGACTTCCTGATTGGAACTCCAATGAACGTAATCTATAATTTAAAATGTCAGGGTTCTGCTTCGTCATTCACATTTTTCTTCACCTTCGAAACGATAGAGATTTACAAGAACTTTCAAACGTATACAGAAGAAATTAATTCACAATTAATTTGAATTTCAATTAACAAAAAGCGCCTAACGATTTTTTCCTTCACTAATGTCTGAGCACATAGAGCAAAGGATTCTATAGGTTAGCTCGACTATTCATAATCTTTCTTCTTTGGAAATTGAGGTGATTAACTGAGAACTGCGGCACGGATGCAGGTAGAAAGATCATTAATTTTTCCGTCATATAATAATCTTCACATTTCGTTTCCATTAATTCGCAGAGGAAAACATTGTATCGTCGTGGAAAAATACGATCCGAAGGAACGTTTCCAATTGGTTAATACTAGGTTATAAAAGAAGTGGTACAGGTAAATTATGAGATATCAAATTGGGAATGTTTAGAACGGAATTCGAACCTTCTATGTTTTTATAATGATTAATTTTGGCATTCTACCTAATGCAATGACGTCACGTAACAAATAATGTTAGAAATAACTTGATGTACTATTGTAATAGCTAAGGCTGGCAAATTATTTTACAAAAATGTTAGAGAAATACAAAATACATTATTGTTTCTGGAGAAATATAGAACAGGCCTACGTCTAATTGCAAAGACTTGATAACTTGGTAACTTGGAACAAGGCTTTCATTCATGAGATTTTATAAAATAAGAAACAGATTTATCAACAGAACAGAAATATGGTAGTACGTCTAAACACATTTTAGATGTATCATTTTCCATCTTGCAATTCTTCTCTTCTCCGCACATGGAAACTACATGCTATTTTCTGATTGGGACAACAGTACCAGAGTCGAAACCGTACGGCCTTAACCTGAAAGAGTGAATGAAATGGATGGTAATGGTAACGGCAAGAACGTCGATGCATCAACGTAGGAATGTCCAGCCGGAGAAACGGAAGATCCCAAAGAAAACCTGCCGCCGTGAAACTGCTTGCCCACTACAAATTCTACATGAGGCTGGCCGGCGTTTGACTCCAGAGGTGAAAAGCTAGCGCTCTGGCTGCCCCTCCCCCGCACCAGAAGCAGGGAACCGCCCTTGAAGCACGGCGCGATCGCCGCGGGTGCCAGGCGCGCCTCGAGAAGAAGGCGAGTACGCGCACGGAGGAGGATCGATGGCGAGGCCGAGGTCCGCCTGCTTCCGCAGAGCGGCCGGCGTCCACGGCGGCGCGCCTGGCATAAACGAGATAGGGCGTCCGCGAACCGCCACTGTCTAGCAACGTCGGCGGCGGCGGTGGTGGTGGTGGTGGTGGTGGTGGTGGTGGTGGCGGGCGATCGAAGGGCCCGTCGCCGCCAAAGCCGCTTGCGCCTCCGCACGCGAGCCCCCTGCTAGGGCTTGTCCTACGCCGTTTTTAGGCGCCGTATCCTCCAGGGGACATGCGCACGACAGCCCCGGGTCGCGTGCATCGACACGGATCCGGCTTTCAGGTTGTTCCGACTGGTCGGGGACGTGACTCTTCTCGTAAGGGCACAAATATCACGAATATTGTTTTCTAGGGAGTAGTAAGGATGAATAGAAGGTGTCGTCATTAAAAATGAACTATTGAGATCTTCTAAGTGTACGAGTGTATCTAGCTTTATAGTGTTATGATAAGTTATATTTAAGGCATATTGATCGGTGAAATGGTATTGGTGCCAGTTTTGGTAATAGTACAGCAAATTCCAAATGGTTTTGCAATTTCATGAATCGGAAATTTCACGTAAGAAATTAACCTCGAAATATTTTTCAGAGAAGGATGATCACTTCCACAGCAAGCAGCACACTCCTCTTCCGAATTACGATCCCAGGGTTTAAATAACAATTTCCCCCTGCAATAGAATTTCTGTCGAATAACTTCTTTCTTCCATACTCTTATGGAATGCGGATACATTCACTTTCTTCCATTCTCCTCGTTCCGTTATCATTTTTATCATGCAGCACTACTCTATGCATCCATAAACACTACTTCTAATACGACCATATTGAAGGGACTAATGAAACTACCTCAAGTGGAGCTAGAAATGGAAACATTTGGTTCTTAGGGGAACATTGATTAGGGTGGATCAAAGTGGAACATTACAAGGATTCCTATACAAAAATATAAATCTATTCAAAAAGCACTGTTCAAGTTACAACCTATAGAACGAAAAAAACAATGAGCGGAGCAAATGAACGTGGAAGATAGCCAGGAAGGAACCCATAAAAAGTTTCATTCTAGTGAACTCTTAATATTTTGGAGAGGGATGGAAATAATCTCTACGTTTCGTTCTTATTGTGAATTTAAACTCAAAACCTTATGCAGTACAATGTATATCGTTTTTAATTTTTTTTATTTCCACGTAATATATTTTTACAAAATAAGGAAAGATAAACCAATTGGATCAATCAAACGCCACTGTGAAACAAGAATAAATTATTGCGTATGAAATGCATTGTATTTCATTTGCCAAAATTAGTTTTCGGTAATTGAATATGACCATTAAAAATTCAAGTTTAACAAAAGGGGATAAAAACTGTCATCTTCAACAGGAAAGTCGTATTAATTTAATACATGACTAGGTTCACGACCCGAAAACAGTGTTAAAAACACTCTCATCAACCTTCTTCACTAAGCTTGGCATAGTAACTGAGAATGTGGCGATGTGACGACGACCAGTGATTGATGAAATGTAGAATGAGTGATCAGGAACAATGATTGATGAATCAGCGTCAGGGGCGGGCTAAAATAAGTTATAAAGCCGCGCCGAAAACCGCGTGCAAGCGCTTACCGCCGCCAATGCCTAATTACCATCCCGCATTTCGTTCCACTATGCTCGCACGTAAAAGGTGCCCCCTACGGTACTGTTACACGCCGAGATAAGTTGTCATAGGCAACTAGCAGTCATGTTAGCGCTCATCCACCCAACAGCTATCAACGACGGTGACATACACGTGAAGGGAGGGTTGGGAGCCATGACCCAGCCAAGTCAATATTTTATCGTCATTTTACTGAATTTATTCAAAATAATTAGTACCATAGATCTCATCAAACCAAAACGGAATTCCCTCTCGCACTTTTTTTATTTCAAGCTAATTTTTAAAAAAAAAATATTTCGAAAATATTTATGCGGGTCTAAACTGAAATTGTCCTACCCCCGAAATACTTCGAGGGTCGCCGACGGCGGATGGTGAGGCGACTTGCGGCGAGTTCGGTGGCTCCTCAGCGCCGCCTGGAGGCGCAGTGCTATATTTAGCGACCCCTGCCGCCGCCCGGCCGGCGTGGGCTGCGACCTAGCGGCGGCGCTGCCTGCACCGCGCGCCGACGGCGATCTGCCGCTCCGGGGCTGCCCAGCCGGAAAGCGCGCGCAGATGCGCGCCCGGCCGCGGAAGTCTCGAGGCGAGTGCAACGTCCTTGATCGAGTGGAGCACGAGAAAGAAAAGGTACCGTCATGAAACACAAGATATTTCCGACAACTCTTGAAATGATTGAGAGCTTCCTGTATGACTCTAGGTACTAATTCAATGTTTACGAAATCAAAAATGTGTCAGTTTAAGAAGTGAAAAACTATTCGAGATTTAGGCGAGTAGTGATGATGAACCACGTGAATTCTAGGATAAAATTAACATACACTCTATTGATTAACACGAACGTTCAATCAAACTCACAACAATCTTCAGAATGAAGAAAGCACATTTCCATTTGCAAAGATTTAAGAATGCTAAACAGAGCAGATTAAATATTTCGAAAATTAAAGATGATAAAATCATACATAATGTTTCAAGTTCGAAAACTTCACCAAAAAGCACTATCAGTTTTCCAAAATCTAACAAACTTTATTACTAAACTGTAAGTAATATAAGAGCAAATTCACGAAAAAAGCCAGATCGAATAAATAAATAAAAATAAATAATCATTAAGTATATAATACAAAAAACGTAGAAATTTGAAAAATTAACGTAACCACTAGCATGTGATAAAGGATTAGTAAAAAATGAAACATTTGCAGCCAAGTTCCTATTCCGTAACTCAGGTATAATATAATTCTTTAACATGACACCATTCTCCAGAACACTTCATATCAAGTTCGCGTGATAGGTCGTTCTCCTCGGTAACAGTTCAACAGACCGTTGCCTCAAACGCTTTCATGTGGTAAAGCTACCTGTCCTTTTTTGAGTAAATAGTACATTTGGAAACTGTGAAAGAGAGTTATAAAATGCGTACAAATAATCAATGATCGTGCCTACTCTTAGCATATACGCTTATTGTTTCAAAATAACAGATGGTATTTATAAATTAAATTACATAAAAAAATGGTAGGTCATGTCCGACGAGATAACCGAGGTGGCGATTCCCCCGAGTAGATGTAAAACGCGATAGCACCGCCACTCGCGCAGGCACGCTCCGCTGCGCGCAACGTGCGCAAGAGCCGAGCGGCAGCGGCCGTTCTCGCATACATAGTAAACGTGGAGGAGCGGAAACTGTTTCTCAGACAGCGGGTATCCGCCGCAGGAAGCAATTTACCTGTTTATTTTTCTTCTTCGTCTTCGGCTGCGCGTATTACGTTCATTAAGCGGTTTAGTAAGGGCTTCACGCGGCCAGGGACGTCCGTTGTTCAGTGCTGCCACCTTCTCTTTGATTCAACCCTTTGTCTCGCTGGGAGGTTAAAAATTCATCGTCTACTATTCCGGGCGTTCGTTTGCTGTCAGAGCTTTTCAAAACGGCTTCGGCAGTTTCCTCGACGATGCTTTTTCCTTCACGAGGTTGCGTGTATGCAATTCACAACGATTATCCTGACCGTATCATTAATTACTAGCCTTGACAAACATAAAGTAGTATGCGAGTAATGGTGGGGATGAAGAACTGTGTCAGAAGCTCATAATTCGTCTTTTTGTTCCCAAACTTTACCATATACTGCATTTGCATTGAATGAAAACGAAACTAATATTCACCAAAGAAACTGATATATGAACGCAATGTGTTTTGCAAATAAGAAAAAAATATTTTGAAAGATAAATTAAACTTTTCGTTGCTAGTAATACGTTATCATAAAATCGTAACTTGCAAACAAAATATTCAGAAAATGACTGTGGTTAACATATGTATTTGTATAAAAGGTTTCCGTAACTGTAAATTATTTCTTTTAGTAACTGCCCAATATTAGGAAGTCTTATCAACAGCTACACGCGTAAAAGGTCCTGGCATGACACTTCAAATGCCTACCCTCGAAAAGGCCGGGAATGTCATTACGAATGCCTCCATGCATTCCTCATTGTAGGCCTAGGTAAAAATGCAGGTTGCGAGAAACGGCCACCGGAGGGCGGTCGCCGCGGACGTGCAAGGCGTCCTTCGGGCGCGGGCGCGGGCGGGGAGCGAGCTAACGCGGCCGGACAGCGGACAGCGCGCGGGTAAATAATGCACGCGCGGCCCGCGCCCCGGCGGAAGTTGGACGGGCGGCGGCGCTTTTTATGCCGCGACAAAAATATTAATGCGCCCCGCGGAGAAGTTGGTAATGAGCCGGAGCGCAGTGGACCGCTGCGCCGTGGCCGCCCCGCTGCCTTCGCCCGCCCCCTCCCCCCTAGGCTCCCTGAGCGCCCGACCCGGCGCTGTTGCACCCGCCCACGGAGCCCTCGGCTCCCACTGCCGACCCTTTCTCCTACAACCCTCCCCTCCTCTCTCGTCTTCTTCTCATCCTTCTTCGTTGCTTACTTCGTCTCCTTTTTTATCTAATTCTAATTTTTCATCATCGTTTCAGACTTCACGTTCTTCGTTCACTCTTGCCATTCGATGTCAACTATCTTTAGAGTCCTTCTATTTTGAGTGATAGTATTGCTGCCAATGGCGACCCCGTCACCTCCACATGGTCCTACAGCCAACGTTACTTCTGCATACGCTGTCTTCGCGATTAAACGGACCGCAGACAAGTGTCATGTTCCAGGCAAAAACTGAAGGTAGAAAGCTTTAGGAAGTTATCTCTGTCCAGGAAGCTGTGCTAGTTATTTTGATTTTAATTATGCATTATTTCATTAGACACATCATTTTAGTTTTCATTTCCTCATAATTTTCTCAAAGGAATGTATGAACACGCAGTGTCTTCATGAGTTTCAATAGAACACTCAGTAAGTGGCACCCGGACAAATTGTGTTCAAGGCAAGCCTTCTCCTAATTTATTGCTTCTTTCGTTCAGTTGATCGTTTCATTCTTCAAACACATCATATTTCGAGTGAAAATTAAAACGGGTTTACACGGTTTTCCGTATTCACACTGACCTTAACTCCACACATTTCTCATGTTAACTTCTTTTATTGTAATGAATTGAGATAAAAATTTTAATGGCAACCAGGCACAGCTCTTGAAAGAACATGCCCTTTTACATTACTTACAAGAAGAAATGTCGTAGGAATTACCGGGAACAAACCAGACTTTCGCAAGTAGCGCGTAGGAAACATATGACATCATGTCCTGCAATTATTCTGACGTTCCTCTGATTACGGCCAAAGACGTATGTTGTTTCACTGTCTTTTATTTAGGCATCACGGTACACACGATCCAGAAAGACAACCGTACATTTCTATTCTTCATTGTCTATTCTTCATAATCTGACCTACGATTTTTAGTTATGAAACTGACGAAATAAATGCCTTAAATGTTGAAGTTCCCAATTCCCCATTCAAGGCGTAGTTTTTAAACTAAATAAAGTTTTTTTTTTTTGTTTTTGAAAATTCACACACAAAATTGTTTTTGTGCACTCAGTCAGTCTTTTGTTTGAATACAGAGGTAAGATTTACATAAAAAAAATATTTTAAGCGAAGTATGCTTGATTAAAAACCGACGTAATAGCTAAGCGTACAAAAGCGTCGACTGATAACTCACAAAATTCAAAAAGCGCGATATCACTGAGCGCAAAATAACTGTTCAAGTGCATTCAAACATGTTAAATTATTGCAATGGTACAAGTTCAATTATTTTCATTTCATTTAACTATTTCACAGAGTTTCTCCCACAGGTATATTAAAAAAAATATTATAAATCAAATAACTTTAGCATTGTTTTCATGGAGCTAGAGACCTCACAAATGACATCTTTTCAATTCCACGCCAAATAACCCCTCAACCCTTGATCAAGAAAGCCTTTCGTCCGCAACAAACTCCCCCCTCTCGACAACATCCTCCGGTGGCCACATCTCGCAAGGGCTGCGACCCCTCCGGCGGCCGCGGCGGCGGCGGAGTTTCGCGCGTCCGCTCCGAGGGTGGCTCCCCGCGTGTCCACAGACGCCGCCACTTGGGCCTCCCCGCCCCGCCCCGCCCCGCCCCGCCCCGCCCCGCCCACGCCGCCGCCCGCAGGAATGCCACTTCTTCTGGGCGCTGATAGGGCGCCCACTCCCTCGCCGCGCCGGAGCCCCCACCGCCACAGACAGACGCCCACGCAGGAATTCGCCGCGCGACGCCCACAAATGAACTCGTCACCAAATACCGAAAGCGTTGCTCTTTCGCCGGAGCGCGGTTGCGGGGAGGAAGCAGATTCCGAGAAGGCGAAACAATTTCGAGAAGGCGACGTATCAAATCAAAGGGGGAGGAGTTTTTTTTTTTTCTTTCTCCGGAAGCGTTCCACGGTGGAAATACAGCACGAATGACGTCTGAAAGTGCTGATATTCCCGCTGGGATAGTGTTTCTCAATTTTTGGTCCGTGGACCTTTCGTGAATCGTGGATGGAACCTGTATTCTCCGAACTAACTAAATTTACTCTAAGTAATGCAACTCGATGTTTGTATTGACAAACTTCTCTTTTTTTAAATTTTATAGCAAATATTACTTGTGAAATTTAATCAAATTCAAAATTTTTATTTACTAAATAAAAAATTCGTACGCCTTGCAACTGGTAATGTGTCATAAAGACGCAAAATACTTCAACATATAAACGCTCCACGTGCTCTTTGCATTGGAAAATTTTGTGACACACAATGGAAGGATATTGAAAAACACCCTGTTCATGAAACGTACAGAACGTGGAATATCCGCTAAGGTAGATGATTTTTAATGATCATCTACTACGAAATTGTTAGGTAATTAATGTTACTGAAAAAATAAACAGTGTCCTTTAATATAGTTGCGTAAGAGACATACGATAATGAAGGTGTCGATGACAAGGAAATGTAAGATAATTGCAACGTCATTTAGGTACTTAATTTTGCTGACGTAAGTACACATAACAAACAAGAAGAGATGCAAATCAATCCAGGAAAATTACCTAACATTACTCAGAAAACTTATGCAATATGAGTAACACTTAAGTACTGAAGTACGAAAGTTTAAATTAGGAATATTAGTTACAAAATTATTTCCACTACTTTTAGAACAATTTCTTAATATATCCTCCCGTAACACATTATTTCCTTTATTGTTCAATGTAAAATTAAAAAATAGTAAATAAATATTATAATTTTGAAAACTTCAAACTAACAAGAAAATGTCCATTTTATAGTGTATTTCGAACAAAAAAGCATTTGATTCGAAGGTTGAATTTGATGACGAATTAAAATGATGTCTTCAAGCGAAAGAAATATTACAGTACTTGGATGTTTCTACTTCTTGGATGACTGTATCAAGTTCAGAGAGAGCACATTTCAAGTGCGTGCCTTTCATTTTAAAATGTGAGTTTCACATCAGATCCTTCTTCGGGGACTGAAATGTTAACAAAAACGATAAATGTTGTACGTGTGAGGAATACACTAGCTAAATTTTTATAATTTTTCCTTTCCTAAACTCTTTTTTAAATGTGTTTAAAATAATAAATACAGTGGCGCACCTGAGAGGGGCGAGGGATCTCCCGAGGCTTCAGCCCCACCTCAACCCCAGAAGCCGTAAGCCGAGTCATATTCACAATTTCAATCTTTTATTAATTTTCAGTAATAGAGGAAGTCAATCAATATCTTTATGATGTACGTTATAAAAAACTACAAATCAATAAATACAAATGACTTTTCAAATTCCGCGTAGATGAACAATTCATGTAAAAACTTCAAGGCGACCGGTCACTACACCCACAGCTCCTCTTCCGTTGAAAATCTCTGGTGGCGCCGCCGAATCAAAATATCACGAATCCGAATGGGAGTTTTTCACCGGGTGGTCTTTCTGCGGCCCGAAGCATTCTGCCTTGGACGCGGACGTCGCGCGCGACGGATTTCGGAGGGAGCGCAGCGGATCTGGCAGAATGGGGGCGAAAATAGCTTTGGATATCGTGGCCTCTCCGCGCCAGCGCCCCCGCCGCGCCGCGCGCGCGTCAAAGCGCCTGCCGCCTCCTTTGCCCCTCGCCCTCGCCCTCGCCCCCGCTGCCACTGTCCCAGCTGGCGTCATCGGCTCCTCTGCTGCACTTCACGTCACCCTGAGGAAAGCGGCGTCTTCAAAATTCCCATTTCACCGTTGCGACTACTCTCATACATGTGGAATACATCGCCATTTAAAAAATATATAGCTGCGTCTTATACTACAATTTGTATATTATTATAATCAAAATACCAAATCATATCAATCAGTAAAGGTTAATCAAATGTTATCGCATTACTCTTAAAAATATCACCAAAAAATGCATGCATGTGCACTAAATGTAGACCCAAATAATATTAATGTATCTTTGAAATATTTTTCTTTCGATATCATATGACTTTTGAGATAAATATAAAATTCTTTATATTCATAGTTCGAAACGCTTTAATATGTAGAAAAGGCAGACTTCAAAATAATATTCTCTCTCTCTCTCTCTCTCTCTCTCATTCTCTCCTCTCTCCCTCTCTCTCCTCTCTCTCTCTCATATATATATATATATATATATATATATATATATATATATATACACACATACATCCATACATAGGTATACGCCGCGAGCTCAGGTATACGACCCAAACCATATTAAAATACGACGGGAGGAAAATAAAATGTTGATTTGGGAGCGCGAGCGTTTGAACTTGGCGCGCCCATGACGTCATGGCTCGACGACAGCAGTCAAGCGAACACCAAGCGGGCCAATGGTCAAATTATAAATAACAGGTAAGGAACGCGTTTTCGCCATTTGTGACCTCAAAAACGCGGGAGCGGCGAGCAAAACTCCGTTTCACTAAAAAAAAAAAAAAAATATTTTATTACGATCCGACGTGACCAGTCATGTTTTAACGAGCATTCGTTGTCGTGGAAGTTCTTACGAGTCGTCTGAGGCCGAAGTTCTATCTAACCGTTACGCCACATAACGTGAGAGTGTACATTTCTCGCCGCAAGTTATGGTGTAAAGGCAACTGCAAAAGCATTCGTACGAAGCACCGGGGAATAATTTGCATAATTTACGCTGCATTTACTACGGAATCTGAGGAGAACTTTGCCACGAGCGAACGGGAGCAGGGTTCGAGGGAGCAGCGAATTCCTGCAAAAAGTACGTGTGCCACAGCTGACATTTGGTACGTTTCGGGAGGGGCGACACACGCCGCCTGCTGAGAACAAGGCACCTCAACCATATCTTCGTGGCGGCCGAATACAAAACCTGAATTATGAACGAGCAACGCCTGGTGAGCGTCCTCGACTAGGCGAAAAAGCTGCTATATTCAATATTCAATTGTGGAGCCAAACGCAGCCGAGCATCGCGGCCAGCCCCTTCGAAGCGAACCAGCCGCCCGGCCCACAGCGTCGCCTGCCCCGGTGGGGGCGAGGCCACCCGGAAAACGTCAGGAGTTTCCTTCGCGCGTCTCGTCGTCCAGATGCCCGGGGATACCGCATGTAAGGTTCATTCACACGACCAGTGAACCCGTGAACCATACGTACCCGTGAACACAAATCATTGAACTGAACAAGTTCACGCCGATAAAATGTGTATATTTGAATAGCTCAGCCAAGATGAAATCATGAAAAGAACTTAAATTATCAGAGAATTCAGGAAAGTTTACGTGAATGTAAATAGCTTACTGTAATTAAGGTTGAAAGAGAATTTGGTGTGTATTTTTAGTGCGTTAAATTTTGACTAGATTTTATGTGTTCATTTTCTTTTTAACACTTATTTGTAAAATTCAAAGTGTACAAAGAATCAATTCATTAAGAGTAATCTTTGAAGTAAGTGGAAAGATCAGGGGGTATGCCAACACTAAGGACATTAACATGTGAGAAGACGCCAGCTGGTCGTGCATCATGGCAATTGTTGTTAGGTGGTTACAACCTATTATCACGAATGAGGGTAAAGAAAGCCTTGAGAAGGCGGAGAAATTGATGGTTCTTTAAAAGAACTATTTCTAATTTTAATATAACTTAATTGAGTTATTCTTTAATCCAAATAATCCCAAAAGAGTGATAAGCTCAGAATTACGTCTAATCCTAAACAATTATGTAAATTTGTGCAAAACGTCATTATTGAAGAATATATTTAATTTTCACCTCCATTTCAACAATTTAATTATTGACCGAATGCTTGTGCGTGTGATCCATTGTCTAAGCAGAACATCCTGGTGGGAATAAAAATACATCAACTCGACGGGCATGAGGGTGGACTAGCAGTGAGGAACTGTAGACATCCAAGGTAACACCCACTCGTCTTTGGCATCTAGGTTTGGGGACGTGCGGTCACTAGAGTTGGATGATGCCGGATACATCGCGGATTTGACGACGTGCTCCGTTAAAATATAATGGTATGTTTCCTAAACTAGATCTAATCATCTGTGGAATTCTGGTATCAATACATTGATAATTATTTTTTTAATTAAAAGTACACGCGGAAAGATAACTGCGTGAGCGAAAAAGTATTCCAATTCTTTTAATTTTTGATACTGATACTACTTCATGAATTTGTCTTTCGGCAAAAAAAAAACCGCTAATGTATTTATAAGGCTGTTGTATCTATATGTCCATAAGCTCCGACGGGCAGTACCACACACCGTTATGCACATTCCAGGGAATGATACATCGCCGTTTGCACCTACGCCATCGCCCCCGACCCCCACCCGCCTCGCGCCAGATGCCTCGTCCGCTGCTGCCGCAGTCGCTGCCACCTCCACCCACGCCGTCACGTTCCGCTCCGCGCCGTCTTCCGAAATAAAACGAAAGCCCCAGGCTGTGAGATGACTGCCACTCACCACTTAAACGCCCGGCCGGCCGGCCGTGCCGCTTCCAATCACCGGTCGCGGATGCACCCACCTCCTCAAACGGGTCTTCGCTACTTAATCGCAGTGTTCAATTAAGTCCTCTGCTCTCTGTCACATGTTAAGCGGCGCCGAGTCAAAGGTGGAATGCCCCGATCACCCGACCGTGCACAAAAAAACTTATCAAGTTATCATCTGCGCGCGCTAATAACACGTTTTAGTGTTGATTATCGTATTATCTGAGGCGTTTAGCTTGTACCGACGTGGGTGACGTCCAGGTGCTGACCCGTGAGGGAGGGGCAGGGGGACGAGTCCTTCAAATACAGCTCTGGGAACGGAAGAAGAGCGCGCGTTAGCACGGCATGCAACAAGCAATATTGCAAGACGCTACTCGTACTAGGCAGCCTTCTCTTCAACCTCCAGTCGCTCGAATAAGTCGAGAAGGTGAAGCCTGAAAACAAGTAAGGCCAGTCTTTCGCTCATGTTCAACATAAACAACATTCAGTACACAAAATAGATATGCAAAACTAACCGAAACTTATGAATACTAATGAGGGAGTACATCGTTAAATTTAAATATTCGTGTTCGAGCCTAAGCAGTTGGCAATCGATTTGGTTTAGCTAATATGATAGTATCTTGGCGCAGGAAATGATTATGATTTACAATTATGGGAAAAAAATGAGAAAGCGGGTACAATACAATAATATTTTAGTATCAAAATTTAAAATTACGAGCACATAACTTTAACAAAAGTATCTTAATAAATTGAAATTATACCAATTTCTTTTTCGATGTTACATAGTTCGTAGTTAGTATATTGAATTGTACTGTGTATGTGAAGAAGGATACGAATTAAACAAAATGTGGAATGAAAATAAGAAATTGTAGTTAATTATTCCTGTCAGAATTTCCTCCCTATAACGCCAACAAGCAATTTACACATATGACACGAAATCGATCGTACAATACAAAATGTCATTTTAATAGTGTAGACCGATTTAATTACTTCACCCGTAAAATATTTTGTTGTTAACTGAGCCTAATTGGTTTACTAATTCAGCTTTTAATGACAATCTGACATCAAAACTTTCTGGACACCAATATAAATCATTTCTCGTGTTTTCATCATGACAGTAAAAATATTATTGTAATAATGTCGAAAATTAAATACTTTCAGGTATTATCTATTCAATTTTCACAATTACAATCAGATCGTCTTGAATGAAATGAAAGGTAACTGTACTTTTGAAAACCCAGACATCAAAACTCCTAAGTGCGCGTTTGCAAATGAACATTCAATTTGTCGTATGTTGTGACCCAAGAGAATGATATCTTACTCTCAGTACCGAATTAAATTCAAGGAAGTTCATACTGTGAGTACAAATGTCACGCAGCTCTTCCAGATAAAGAAGTAGTAAACAGGAGAAATATGATTCATAAGCCCTGTACAATAACTTCAGCGATATTACATTTTATTGTGCACATTTTAGATTTTAGGGTTTATTTCTTCAGGAGTCACGAACAAACCTAATTTTCTATTAATCGTTCCATCTTTAATTAGCATTAATAAAACATGCATGAAGCAATCAATTCAAACGTCTGCACACTATTCTCTTGTTTTCGCTACACCCTTGAATCAATACTGTATGAGTTCGACATCAAAAATTTCGCAGAGTCACGCGCTAGTCCAACTTTTCACTCGCCAAACCGTTCATCATTCTTTTCACGGAGCAGGAGACCGAAGTATGGCGGACGAGTGTATTTTTCACTTCCCTTGACGTCACAGAACTCTCAACTTTTTTCGAAACATACACACACGTTCTGGCACTAACACGAAACTGCGTCGAACTCCATTCTTTACCCTGTTAGCACTATTTTATCTATTTCTTGCCTTTTCTCTCTCTCCCGCTGACTCCAGAAAGTCAGAACATTGTTTTAATGAATAACATAAAAAGTTGGGAGTTGGTGCTTTGGTGCAGCTTTGCGTTAGCATTGGTAATTAAATAGTAATGAGTCAAGAAAAACCACAATTATAAGTTACATACTAACAATTTATTAGTATGTAACTTATTTATAAGTATGTAACTTATTATAAGTTACATACTAACAATATCTTGGAATGATAAAAGTCAAAAAAGGACTGAATAGTTGAAGAAAATTATTGCATAAGAAGATTCTTAAATGGAATATGATCTATACTAACTATAAGCAACAGATCAAGAGTTTCATTGTCAAGAGGCTTTGTTTTCAGTGCGCCGCCTCCCCTCAGCCCGTCGTCGGCTGTTGCTGCGCGCTTAAACGGCGGCGCGTGCTTAACCAGCGGCAACCTCCTCCCCCGATTTTAAATCTTATTCTTTAATACCGGCGAGTTAAATTTAGTGAGTCTACAGTCCGCGCGCGAAGGCGTCTGCCAAGTCCCGGGGGCGCAGTGGCGGAGCGACGGCGGGGGCGGAGGCGGGGGCGTCGCCTTAACCACTCGGCTGGCGCTGCCGCCCCCGCCCCCGCCCCCGCCTTCGCGCGCCGCCTCCGTCAACGTGCCGCCGCGCCGCCTCCGCCCCCTTTAACTAAACAGCCCCGCTCGCGCCGCCCCGCCCCGCCCCGCTCGTGCACCCCGACGCCCCCAACTCGGCGCTACGCCGCATCGCCCCGCCGCGACTTTTTTCTCGCTTTATTTGAATTCTTTTTAGAGCTTTGAAAGAGAGTCGCGGCGCCGCCGGCTCCTCTTCCCCCTCGTTTCGCCTTCCCTCTCTGTCTCTCTCTCTCTCTCTCTCGGGCATTCTCTTTCCGCCCGCCCCGTTCCTTTGCAGCCGCGGCGGTTCGTTCCCTTCGAAGTGGTGGTAGCGGCGTTCCGCAGGGTTCCGCGTCTTGACCTACACCTCGGCGCCGGTTCAGGGGGAGGAGCGGGACGCGAAGGCGGAGAAGGCGATGGATGCACTGCCGTTGTCCCCGGCATTCGCGCGCTCCGGCCGCCACCTTCTCTATTCGCCCAATACACGCTAGCGCCTCGCACGGTCCACCAATTGCCATTCTCCATGAAAGAGATTGCTAGAAATCCTCAAAATAGTTGTGAATCTTCAATTAGTCATTTATCATTCAGTGTACAACTCTTAATTAAAAACCACGCCCAATAAATAAGAAAAATATTTCTGCAAGGGCTTCCTTTCAGAAAAATTTCACTTTTTTTCAATACACAAGATTTGCAGGATATTTTACCTTTTATTTCACTAAATCTCGGAGAAGAAATTACAAAGAATTAATACATTTCTACATATTAAAAAAAAATCTTTGGTAATATGTGATAATGAAAAAAAAGAAAGAAACGAAGAGAACACAGCTTATAGTAGTCGCTAAAGACTGATCGGTTTATTTTGGTTGTATTCGGAATTCTTTCATAGAATTCTGAAATATTGATATAATTACTCGTTCATGGTTATCCCTCAAACGAAAAGATAATCGTATGTCAAATTTTTTTCTAAGATATTTTTTTAATGACGCTGAATCAAACGAATCGAGAACATATAGCATTTGCAAAACAAACTTGTGTCTAATACTGAGAAACAATTCGTAAATCCAGCAGGGAAACTAAAAACGCATTTGTATTTATCTCCCAAATTTCCCGTGCTAATGAAGCGACCGAAAGTTTCTCAGGATTCATAACCGGCCTAAAATGATATTACGATTATTTATTTCCACGGCCATTCCCACCACTATTTTATACAAATTTTTTATCCTGATATAACTATTCACAGTACTAATTTCGATCGTGTAAATTGTAATTTCCAAAATAGGTTTTTATAAGTTCCGGAAATTAGATTTTTTTCAATGTTCAACACATGACTGCTGAGATATTTTGTTCGTGTGTTGAGATAAAAGTAACAGTGATTAATAGGGGCATGCACATTTAAAACATTATTCTACATTTGCGTTACATAATAAATGGTGGCAACCCAATATTCATATTTTCTTCCTCCTCATTTAACTTCTCGATGGCTTCTAATTTATATTTCCAGATAACTCAGATATGATTCGTATGGACTCTTGTGCAGTGAGCGTCAGAGTGCTTTATGGATCGTCATTTCAGAACTGGTTACATCGAAGGCTGTGATGCTTTGATAAATTAAATGTAATATCGAAGCCGCAGGGAAAATCATCTCCAATGGACATTATCCTCTAGCGAAATACAAATATTTTCAAATTCAGAATATTTTTCTCAAGACAAATATTATGAATTGGACAAAAAAATGCTTTCATTAACCTCAAAAACAAATTTACAGATATCTTACATTCCAAGGCAATGCGAATAATGTTATCAATAGCCTACAATCTGTATAAATTCAAATATAACTTTCAGAAATTCCTTTAGGCAGAAACTCATTCAATAAAACATTTTAAAGGTTTCATGGCATAAAAAAATTAAACAAAAATGTTTCTTTTCCTATTCCTCTTCTGTTTTCTATTAAAATGTCACTGTTAGTTTTACTATACTTATAAAATAATTAGTATTTTAAAATATTTAATTGTATTTACACTGAGCTACGAGTAATTTGCTACAAGTAATTTGCTAGGAGTCCTGTTGTAATAACGTAAAATCCAGGCATACATGGTTGGTGTTGGTTATGGATGAAAAGTTAAATTAAAAACTGTTGACAAAAAGTCAATTATAAACTGATAATATATACTCTATCTTCGTATATAAATTCTACATCAAACGCCCGTTATTTTTTGAAGATGGTTACCCAGAAAACAAAGTGTCTCGAATCACTCCCTCCGTATCCGCCCTTCACCCTTCCAGCCACCCTCACAGCGTCAGTCCATCGCCGCCCTCTGTGTCGGTTTGCATCGCCTTCCCCGGCGCGTGGCATTCACGCAAGTCCCCTCCCCTCTCCTCCTCTCTACCCCCGTCTCCTTCCCACCCCCGCGGGAGACGTCTACCAACCGACGGGCGGGCGAGCGAGGGAAAGAAACGACGAGATTGAGAGCGCGCCCGCGCAAAGCAGATTGACTCTTCCTTCGCCCGCCCGCGTCAATGAAGAGGCATAACGCCACACAATCACGGCCAATGTTTTAATTCCGCGGGGCTCAATTGCTCCAGAAATTAGCGAGGCGGCTTCGCCTCTCCTCGGAGGCGCGCTCTTCTTGCCGGCGCCCCGCCTCCGCCCCCGCCCCCGCTCCCCGCGGCTCCCGGGGATGAGCAACAGCTGGGAGAGGGGAAGTTCCGACGGGCGCGCCCCGCCGATTCTGCGCTCGAGAAGGCGTCTGATCCTCGCTTTTTTTGCGCCGCGTTAGCAGCCTCAAAAAGGAGTCGTTTAAGTCGGGGAATGTCGATCTAAGAGGAGAGGTATTACGCCTGACACGGGAATTAGCGGGGCCCTTTCTCGGCTCTTAAACGATTGCTAATTGATTAATATTTTTGCACGATAAGCATATAAGCATATAATGTAAGAATAGATAAGTTAGGCCATATTTTCTGGCATTTACTAATGCAGAGGATATTAGTTGTGGTTTAGTATTTAAGAGTAACCCTCAATTATTTCTTACAACAAAAGCGACGTGAAATTATTTTCTAACTTCTCTATAACACAGTGACATAGGTGTAACGGCTTAGTTTCAGACCAGAACAATTGCACAGTAAGTACACTTACGAACATTATTTTCCGCGCCTTAATATTATAGCAAAGATATGGGAATTATGAGTCAAATACACACGTAAATGCGCTAATGAATTTAAAAGTCATTATCACTTCTGGGAAAATTTCGAACGCAAACACCAACGTGCATACTTGATCAGAACCGAAAAATTCTGAGCAGTTTTATAAAATAACCTATGTGCGTGGCTACGTTTTCGGAAACCCGGTGTAGAAAGGCCAAATGTTGTCCCTCATTGCCATTGCCCTCGATATTGAGGGTCGGCGAACGTCCTCATTCGGGGCGTCGACTTCGAGGCCCCGGTGCCGCGCATCGGTTGCACCATCTTAGTAGCTGCCTGTGAGTCAACCCATTCGACGAATTCTCCGCCACTTCCATCTCCCATCCTCTTTCCGCAAGCCAGTGACGGCCGCTGGAAAGGGCGGTGACCGCAATAATGAAACTAGTAGGGCTACAGAATGACAGAGACCTTCTCGTAGTGAGACTAAAAAATATTAATTTTTTAATCTTTTTAATCTCAGATAGCTTCTTCCCTATGCTCTTTCCAGTTGCTACTTATCGGTTCCTAAAAGATATTTTCAAAATTTTGCCAATTCTTCGTTCCCCTAATAATAGAATTGAAATGTGACAAATGTTACGTAAGAGTCCTTGAGTGAACCTTGTCCTATATGCACATTTTAATTGAAAAATTTGGAGCATTTTTTTATTTTTATTTTTAAGAAAATGCCGTTAGAGCATTTCTCAAAATGCGCAATTTTGAACTCTTTTCACAGAAGTGTTTTGAATTTTAGAAAAACTTCATCAAGAATAATTTGAAGCACTTGTAATCATAAATGCAATAAAACATAAAAACGACGTAATGTAAATATTAACGACGTGAAATATATTCTTAAAAAATAATTTTTGCAATTAGATCATTATTATTCACGATACGTTAGTACTAAAAAAATACTGATATAGAATAACGTTGAACGTTTGGTCTTTGTAATCTCAGCAAACCATCCATATTCATCTTCCAAACTTGGGAAACATACTGTACTGTTACGCTGAACAATGATCATAAGTATAATAAAATACAAACTTTTCCAATATGGAAAAATATTCCACAGCAAGGCAAAATTGCGAACGATCAACGACATTAAAATTAACACAATATTTCTTCGATCAACAATAAGAATAATGTTAACACGTTTTATCTTACTCGAGTCTCATGCAGAACTTAGATTCATTGTAATCTTTCACGATATAAAATAAGTACCTAATTTTCTTTGCCTACGAGACACGAAAAACAAGCACCAATGCTAAAGTCCTTCTATTTATATAAAATATGCTTTTCATTTTCTTACCTTAAAGGTAAACCTCATTAACTCATTACAATATTTATTTATTTCTTTTTTAAAAACCGCTGATCAATTTTTAACATGGCCACATATCAATCATGACATACGAAACACTCTAAAATGACCAATTAAAATGCGAATGTCCCTGTTCATAAATTCAGGTTTAACGTTTAACATTCAAAATAACGCGTTCCAGCACGCCAAGCCCGTTGCCACTTCCTCGCGTGGAGAGCGTCTCCTTTCGTGCCGTAGTTCGCGCGGCAACTGCCTCAACTCCGCTCCCGCGAGACGCCCCGCCCTCCCCACACACAGCGCCAACGCCTGCGCCAGCGCCAACGCCAACGCCCGCCGCCAGCGCCAACGCCACGCCAACCCAACGCCACGCGGCGAGCAACCTCCCCCGCCCTCCGCTCGCCTAACCACCGTCAGACTTCATTCACCGCTCCCTTCGGCCTTCCTCCCTTGGCCCTACATCCTCTTTCCCCAGACCATTATCTTCCCTCTTTCCTCCCCAATCGTCCCGTCTGCTCTCCTCCCTACCCTCCACCCTTCTTCTACTGCCCTCTATTTTCCTCCATCTGCGCTCTTTCCTCTGTCTTTCCCTTTGGCCCTCCTCCCTTTTTCTCTTCTTTCCCCCCCCCCAGCTCTCCTCCTATCCTAAACCCTCCTCCCTAGCCTCTAGCCTCTCTTTCTTCTTCCTCTCTCTCTCCTTCCATCTGACCTCCCTCCCTCTGCCCTCTGCCCTCCGCCACCACGTGCCGGTCGCTAGGGAGCGCGCTGGCCGCAGTAAGGAAAAAATAATTCACCACGCAAAAAACGTATTTTACTAAAACATCCTGCGTTTTTCATTTAAATCTTATATCACACGCTGATAAATTGTGCACATAAATATTTCATGAATGTTACAGCACTCATTTAAGAGACTTTTAGAAACGGACCTGAAATTTGTAACACTGTTTATACAACACACCTACGTAAAACAAATAACGCATTATCATAACAATGGAACAAGTTGTCATTGTAAATAGCGTAATGAGTTTAATTATGCAATCGCATTAAACACATGCCGCCTTTTATCTGAATCGGCGGCCCCCGCCACTGCCGCCGCGCCCCTCGCACAATTATGGAATTCTGAACCGAAAAACGCATGCGACACGAGGGGCGGGGGCGCGGGCACTGGCGAGGGGAGGGCTGGGGTGGGGAGTGGAAGGGAGGGGCGCGGCGCGGCGAGGGCAGGCGGCAGCGATACATATCCGATATATCGGATCGGATGCCGAGCCCCGGCGCCGGCCGGCCGCGCCGCGCCGCGTGCGCGGATGCCAGGAAGGCGCCCGCGGAGCGCGCCATCGCCACGGCTCTTCCCGGCGCTCGTCCGCACATGGGACCCTTGCCTTGAAGAGCCCTTTAGGAAAAGCAACGGCGTTTTTCAGGTTGAATTTCATCCCTCGGCGTTTGCCCTCGGAACAGTCTATTGGATTATTTTCCTTGCACGCAGTTCAAAAGACCTTTGTAAGAAGATGATTCAAAGAAGGAAAATAGAAAATGATTATTGCAAATGAGTTTGTCGTACATTTTGATTCTATTAGGAAAAGAAACAAAAAAAAAGTAAGTGTTCATAAAGAAACAAAAAATTACTGCATTGCTCATGCGTTTTGTGTATCTGTCCAAAAACACGTTACAGTTATTTATCAATTTCAGATACGCATTTAAAATGTCGAAAAATTAACATATGCTAATTGCATGCAGACAACTGCGGTGGCACAGGGGTTTTGAGCTGCGGGGAAGTACGGGGGACTCAAGGCTGCCAGTTCGAGTCGTCGCATAAATCACGAGTGTTTGCACGAGGAGAAAAATCGGTTACCTTTCTCACAAATCCCTCTTTATCTGTCAGTCTAAACATCATCTCATCCATAATTATTCATCATGCACCCTTCGTGATCACTAGAGCCCGAAAGTTCAGGCACTTATTTTACCTAAAATAGGCAGCCAAAAGGCATTTATTTTTACTAAAATAGGCATGCAATAAAGGTATTTATTCAGGCTAAAGTAGGGAGGACACATTAAAAAATCAATTTAAAAGTAATTAGTGTAAAAAAATTAATAATTAAATGATTAACATTTTTATTCTAACTAAAAAATTTATATTATCACTCATGTGGAAGCAAACTACTTTTTTTGTAATCTTAATCGCACTTGACAATCCGGTTGATGACTACGAATTTATTTTACTCCCGGCCCTGTCTCTACGAAATGCTATTGTGGACTCCCTTTTGAATCTTGAAACGGTAGCAGTGAAAAGAGAATTATAGATTTCGTTCTTCGCACTTGTGTAATCTCCAGAAGAGAAGAAAGAACAAGGAGGAATTAGGAGGTGTATAATCATGTACAGACAACTCTGTCCTCACAAGGGATCCGAGGCCATAAATAAACATGGGATGATATTTCCTGTGAGCAAACAAGTCCGTAAGCATCAATGAAAACATCAAAAATCTTCACTGGTGTCAACTTCCTTTCCCTATTAGATTTTTAACAAATTTGACTCTGGAGCCTCCGCCTCCACAGAAAGACAATACACGACATCATGCTGTCCAGGATAGCAGGTATCTTTCCAGCTTGGTGGAGATGGGGATTCAGGAGAAAAAGAGAGGTAAAATAATAAAGAAAAAGGAAAAAATTCCACAAATAAGAATGCAAAAGGCACAAAAAAGGCAAAATGCCAAAAATAGACAACAGAAGCTAAAATAGGGGGGGAAAGACAAAATGAACATCTGCTAAAACTCTAGAAGTCTAATTTAGTGATTCCTAGTGTTAAGTCATAAAATCGTAACAATTATAGAACGTCATTTTGCCAAACTTCCGGGCTCTAGTGATCACCTTTCCATACTTCATCTAGTGGAGGGTAAAGACAAACCACCACAGTAATGAAGTGCCCAGAAATGGGGAGGACATCAAGACACGCCTCCTCCCTCTCTTAAGCTCAGAAATGACTGTGGCACTCATCACATAATAATCATACACCCTTTGCAGAAGAGGGAAATGTGGAAAAGAGTAACACATAAATCTTTCAAATTACATACATTAGGGACCATATGTATCTCTTCAAATCAAACTTAGAGGTAAACTACAGGAAAAGTTACATTGAAAAACAGCTTCGTCTAAACAGTTCATGAACAATTAAAAATATGATTAACACAAACGAAAGAAAATTTATGTCCTGTGGGTTTGAAATAATTTGCCAGACTGAAACAGATGCGGAAAACATTGCACTGAATATGTAGTAGCATTTCACAAAATTAACTTGAGATATGAATGGGAAGGGGAGGGGGACATCAAATTAGGCAACCCACAATACGTGTCACAAGTTTCCCGAGAACTTGTGTATGCTTCGCGTTGTTGGCAGTAGCTCTCAAAGCACATGAGTGAGGGCATTGCATCAGAAAGCAAACTTACGCGTGAACCGCTACCAAGGATATAGAAATGTAGGGAGCAAAATATGATGAGTACGTAGACGAGAGGGAAGGCTTATACTTATATGAAATGCTTTTCTAAGCAAATGATGGAAGCAGTGAGGTCTTATTGCTTTCCACTAGACGCTTTATAACAGGGCATGATGAGGGTTGAATGACTATGAATGAAATGATAGTTGTTATAATTCGGGCTCCTGTGAAAAGATAGCCATGAGGTGAAAGCACCTAACCTTGCACGGATTTGAACTCAGGTTCTTCCGTTCCATGACCTTAGTCGCTGCTCCTAGTTCCTGCGCCACAGAGTAATCATATCAAACTCCACTCATGGTTGAAATTGCTATAAACATTTATAATTCCAGGATTTAGTTACAAAAGGTTTCTTCTTCATCTAATTGCCACACAGCCTCTGATTTAATAGTGTAGGCACATATCATTTGTTACCCAAAGATGAAGCAATCGAAGTATTGCACAAGGTGCGCAGAGGTTTCTCGGGCAATTGCAAGCGAAGACGAATGGGGCCGGCCTTGTTCGGTGTTTTACGACGTCCGTCTGATGAAATGGATGAAAAGCGACCCCGTCGTAAAGCGCGTCCAGAGCCAATGTCTCCCCGTCATTACTCTCCGAAATGCTCTCTCGACGATAAGGCGGTAACTCACAATCGACAAATCAAAACGAGCGCCACGGAGGAATTTTGCATTGAATGAAAAGGCTTTTACAACAAGATTAAATACACACTGATACAACACGGAATAATTCGTATCTTGTTTAAATATAACTTAGTTCATTACCGTCCAGCACCCTTTACACTGAGCCGAATGAACATGAAGTCACCTCGAAGGTCGACTTACATCTGGAGTTTCTCCACCGCCTGAAATCCCACATATGACTTTTTTTACTTGTGGTAATTATATACTCTTCGCACGATTAAAAAAAGTAGTAACACAAGTACTCCGCATGGGTTCGTTTATTCTAAATGTACTCTTAAAACTTTCTCTTGCCACAAAAAGGGGCTTCTATAAATCATCAAAAGCAAAAAAAGATGCAGAAGAATAAAAACGAAAACACTTCCTTATCCATTTCTTCTATTTTGGGCGTGGAAAAGAACAACTCTATGAACTACCAATTCACTTTATTTGAAATTTCAACAATTTTTTTAATAGTGTCATTTTAAAACTGAATTCTAGACGTAATTCTTTGGGAAAAAATGTTAAATGAAATTTACTTTGTATGCAAAACATTTAAATTTTACAATCATCAATTGCATCCGTCCAAAATACGATTGACAGAACGGTCACCCAGCAACCTAACCTCCACACATCAAGCTATTCCCGTACAGTGACTGATGTTTAGAAATCTCACAACAGTTTCTTGTAGTTTCAATCGGCCGCCGGACAACTTGATAACCAACAAACACGGCCACTGCGCCGCGCCGCGCATGCAGTAAAACAACAAAGAGCAGGTGAAAGCGAGGACAAGCCGGCAGTACAAATGCAGATTCAAAACACGTCGTGGTGCGGATGCCAACCGGCTCGCCCCACCTGCAGGCCGCGCCGCGCCGCGCCGCGCCGCGCCGCGCCTGCCCGCGGCTCCCAGGAGGAGGCGGCGGCGGCGGCGGCGGCGGCGAGAGGAATCCGAAATCCTGCCCCCGCCCGCAAGAAAAGGGAGTGGACTGGCGCGGAAAGAAGACGAAGTGACACTGCGCACCACTCCTGCATACGACAGCGGGTCGTTCAACCTCCCAGCCCTACCGGCGGTGCGCCGAGACTACTAACGCGACTGGGAATGGGAGCCGACGTTATGAATATCCGGTAGGCTCAAATTATGTAAGGCAAATTGCAACTAATATAATTGAACCGCAATAAAAATGAGTTATTTAGGAAATGAATTCAATTTAATTCAACTGTCTTGATAACTCGAAATTTGATACATCGAACTCTCTAAGATTTTTCCGAAAATCTTCTTTTACTCTTTCTACCTGCCACACTACACACAACCGTATTGATTAACCTCAATATATATAGAATAGTGTGAAACAAAAATAACGATAATCTGCATTCGAGCTGTTTTAGACCGTGCCGTTCAACCTCTCACGAGTTCTTTAGCCGTCCCCTAGATAGTAAAATATGGAAGACATCGATGGGCAGTATTGACTTGACTTTGATTTGCTTGAAGCAGTTAAAAAATGAGTGAAGGATTGTACCAAACTATTGAATTTCCTAGCCATCCCAGGAAGCTGCTTAAAAAATGAGTGAAGGATTGTACCAAACTATTGAATTTCCTAGCCATCTCAGGAAGCAGTTTAAAGAATGAGTGAAGGATTGTACCAAACTATTGAATTTCCTCGCCATCCCAGTCAATCCTTATGAGTAGTTACAATGTCCAGTTCCCACGCTCTCGACGTTCCGCGCAAAGTCTTTGATTCGGATCACAGATCGCTCATAAAGACTGCTTCATGAAAGACGCCAAACAGTGTTTGTGTTGTTTATCTTTATCAGAATAAAGATAAAATATGTGGGTTTTCTACACTAATAGGATTTTACACCTTGATATGCATTTGGAGTCTACGGAATTCATTCGAGGTGTGCGAGAGTAGGAGGAAATCAGATGCGTATTATTATTTTTCACATGAGGAAATTCTAAATTTGTAAACTCTTGGCCCCTGGAAAACAAACACCTGCATGAGGAAGGCCCCATCACAACTAATCAAAATATGTTTGTGGGAAACCACAACGATTCATTAAGCGAAAGCGCCCTCTCGGAAAGTCTGGAGAACCCGTTTTTGATCAGCTCTCCTCAGCAGCGAGCAGCAGGCGCGGAGCCGTCGATGAAGGCAAGTCGGCGAATGTTGCGACCAAAGTGCTGAATCGGCATCAAAAAAGACATTACTGCCGTGAAATATTAACCGATACAATCATTTTAACTTGAAATGATGTTTGTCTTTTGTCTTTCATGCTAGTATGAAGGGGAGAACGAGGAAGAGTGTGTGTGTGCGTGAAAGAAAGAGAGAGAGAGACAGGGAAAGAAAGAGAAGAAAGAAAGAGAGAAAGAAAGAGAAAGGGAGAGGGAAAGGGAGAGAAAGGAAGAGGGAAAGAGAGAGAAAGAAAAAAACAGAAAGAGTGAGAGAGAAAAAATAAAAAGAGATAGAAAGAGAAAGAAAGAGAGATAGAAAGAGAGAGAAAGAAAGAAAAAGAGACAGCGATGTCGCCTCGGTGTTCGTGTAGTTGTTTAGAATGTGGTTCAAGATAAAAACAATTGAGATAAGGAGGTGATTCGCCTAGAAATAGTTCTAACAAAGAAAGAAAACGAAATTCAATATTTAAAAAAAAATGTATGTAATACAACTGACTTACAACATTTGAAAAACATCTTTGTATTTTTTACACTTCTTTCTCTACATTTTTAATTAATTTATCGTGTATCGATCCCTTTCGATATCGACAGCATTGAAGAATAGGTTCTGAGAATTTCCCATTGAAGCCAAGTGCGCAACATCCCTTCTGATGAGTTGGGCGCAGGCCGCCGTTGAGAGGCGGCGTTGGGGCGGCGGACGCGGGAAGAGCAGAGCAGAGGAGACGCGCCCTGAAGCAGCGCGACGGCGCGAGCGGGGGCCAGCCCCTCGCGCTGATATCGCCGGTGTTTGCCCCTCGATTACCTCTGAAATTGTTGACCCTGGACGCCTCACCGCCCACGGTGCCCCTCGTCTCGGCGCCCCACTCGCTTCTCACTACGGCCACGCAACGGCTGGAGCCTGGCCGGAAATGACCGAGAGGGAGGACCGACGGAATGGCGGAGGATGTGCTCGCAGCTACGTTCGCGTGCAAAAGGTGTTCAAAGGATCGTGACGCCTACGGTGCCGCGATTGTGAAAATACTCCTGTTCCAGAAGGAGTTGAGAAACCCGTCTTGGGGTTGTGGTCGACTGCTCGCATCCCATTTCTGGGTATCCGGTTCAAAACACCGATCGATTCCACTGGAAGTTTTGGTCGATTGATTATTGAAGTTTCCGAACTCATTTTTTGATTGATTGACTTTTTCGTGTTTCCGGGCGCGTCAACTGCTTCGGTCATTAGTCCCGTTAGTGTAGTTCATGTTTTTTCTCGGGAGATGGTGGTGATCTTCCCCCGCTAGATGGCGAGATCCGGCGCCGACCTACCGTCGGCTAGTGGGGTTTCCCCCTAACCAGGACTCTCCCACTAGCGGGGCACCACCCCAGCCAGGACAAGCTCTAAGCTCCCGACCGGTCTCCCGGAATATGTGGTAGTGTAGTGCATGTTAGTGTAAGTGTGTGTAAGAGGAGAGGACAGGACAAGGAAGAGGAAGGACAGATCGCGCGCGGCCCGTGGCCCGTTTGGTAGAGTACTGCTCCGGCATTCGCCTGTTGTTGATCGGAGAAACCACGGAAAACTACCGATCAGAGCAGCCGGCCGCTAGAATTCTCCTCCAGACAGCGACTAAATTCGACCTAACTGAAAAGCCAGTGACGAAAATCCAGCCGCCGTCAGGACTCGAACCTAGGACCTCCCGGTCACAGGCGCTGAACTCGTAGTCCTTAGTCCCGTGGGGATAGTGAATGATTTATCCAGGGATGTACGGTGTTCCTCTAGGCTGGATGGTGAAATCAGACGCCGACCTACACTCCGGCTTGTGCCACATTTCCCTCTCCAGGTAAATCCGCCCACATACGCACCGCCCAGCCCAGACAAGCTCTAAGCTTCCGACATGTGTGATAGTGTAATGCATGTAAGTGCAAGTAGGTAAGGGGAGAGACTAGGACAATCAAGAGGAAGTTTATACGGGTACTGCTCCAGAATTCATCTGATATTGATGGGAGAAACAATGGACAACAGGCAACCAGCTGCTGGAATTACGATTGCCATCGGAGCAACCGACTGTTACAATTCTCCCCCAGACACCTAGCTGTTTAACTAGTGAAAAACCACCACCGCCGAGACCCGAACTATAGGATCACTCGGTCAAAGTCGCTGCAGAAACATCAGTAATGCTGGCTAAGAACTTAATTCACCCATTCCTATCAGGTATGGACAAAAAAGCTAGGACTAAAGATTATAAGAAATAGTGTAATATCCCTTTCGCGCAAAATCTTAACTTACATATCGCCACCTTGTGTGGATGCGTATATCCACAATCATAAGACTTACCGCATATTAACGTGTTTCTTCTCCCATATCTCAAGATTTTCTTTAATTTGTGTGCTCCCTAATCACACTCTTCCACAATCATTCACTCCATAAATGTCACATATTCATTGAACACGAAATGTAAGCACGAGTTTTCTTCATTCATACAATATCCTAGCTTTCATGCTACTTTCCCTATTTCTGTCATAACTCATTATCATGTTTTATCAACTGAAAATATTTACAAAACCGGTTGGTGCAGGAATAATTCGATTTCTATTGGAGAATTCAAATGAAACATTAACTGATCTTTACAAAGAAAAATAATTTAAAAAATAAGAAATAATGAAGATTATACCTTCAAAAAGGATTCAATTACCGTATAAAGACATCTCTTACTACACACTTAAGCTATACATTTTATGTTTCAAACGTACCCGTACAAAATGGTCCAAAGTACCCCTGCCGATTACTTCGTATTATGTGAAATAAAATTTGGCGATTTCATTTACCTTAACCGAACTGCATAGATACTATACCTTCTTTGTGTGCACTTGTCAGATACAATGTACCTTGCTGAACTCTACGATTCATCCATTTTAGATAAATCCAATTAAGAGAAACCTCATAAAAGTAATATACCTGTCATAAGGATATGAAAGTACTTCCCTTAGTTGGCTATTATACCTTTGATTGCAATACCAGGGCGGTCATTGTAATAATGTAATAAATACTGGCATCTCTAATTGCAGTTTCACTCAAGATGACCCACAGGGCACTACAATATTCAGCTACCAAAGCACATATCTTGAGATGTTTATTCATTCAATTTTGATGGTTTCAGCTTAATTTCAATAAAATAAAGCATGCATGCTCAAGCAAGTCTTTCTGCGCTAATACAAAACACGATGACGACGGTAATTACCTAGAGAAGGTACGTAATTTACACAAGAGTGGGTGATAAGAAAATAAGTATTTATTCGTAATTTTGAGAAAATCTAACGTTACAGGTAGTGAATTTCAACGTCTTGTGAGTATTATTTAAGAAATACTCCGAAATGATTAGTAGTCGGTTTGTTGTGAGACGTCTCAGAAGAATACTGATACGGATGATACGGTTTCGTTCAAAACTGAATACACGACATTGGAATGAAATCCGGAATATCGTACAGAAACGCTAAGCGTAAAATTATTTAGTTTAACATCGCTTTTCATTACATGAGGAGAAACCACATCATTACATTTACCTCACATCTTGATTCTTCATAATACCTTACATCTCATTTTTATTGTCACATTAAATCCTAACTTGCTTTACATCTTATCTTATTTACATTACGTCTGAATGCACTACCTTTCTTCCCTCTCTTTTCCTCTAACTTGTTTCTAGTAGGCCTTCTCTCAGAGCGTACCAACTTTTTACAGTTCTTTTTCGCCCTAGATAAAGCGGGAGATGATTATCAAGAAGACGTACGGGGGCGATGAAACAATGACGACGGAGCATGGAGGAAAACCATGCTTTCCCACATTGTACACGGCAAATCCCTCGTGGATTGGCTATGTTTTGCAATGGAAGGTGAGCACATCGCACCCTAAGCTTATACACATTATTCAGATTCCATTCTACATCAGCTAAGTGAAAAATCAATGTCAATCCTAATTTATATTGTTATAAAAGTCTTCTACCGATAATTATTCTATTGAGAAATAGCATAGTAAATATTAATCCTTTACCTGTCATTCATTCCTTAAATAAGATTTCAGATTGAGCTGCAATAAATAAATACGAATATAATTATCCTTGATACGTGCACATATAGCACGAAAGACTTGATTTCAGATATTTTTAACACATTTTCGTTTTTAATTGAAACAGTCAATTTACTTTATTGAAGAAACTTTTGGAGCAGATTGATATAACTACATTTGGAGACACAAAATCATTCAAATAAATGTTTGCCATTATGTTTCATGTATATTGTTAAATAGAAAAGTTCTACATAAGAAAACGTGAGATCAAGTTGGATCTGGATGGTGGTGGAAATAAAAAAAAACTTTTAATTTCTTCTACATCTAGTAAGTTTTCCCTCGCAATTACTGACATGCAATGAATCACATGAAGCTAGCGTTAAAAAAAACTAGCTTAAAAACGCGAAAATAACACAGAAAAACAGACGATGAGCAGCCAGCATGTCAAAATTTGAAACAAGGAAGTGAAAGAACTGCAACAGTTCAAAAGAATAAAACGATCGTGTGCTGCAAAAGAACGGGTCGAGTAAACCCTATCAACTGCTTCCCGGAAGAGCAAACACAACAGCAAATACTCCCCCAGACCCGGTCTTGACAGAAACAGACGAGGCGGCGCGGGCGCGGGGCCGCGGCCGCCCGGAACAGAGGCGCGTCTGCCCGAAAGACCCCAAAAAGAGACCCAATAACCGCGGCGGCGGCGCGAGGCGAGCCACCAAGGCACGGGCGAGGGTGGGACCGGCGGCGGCGGCGGCGAAGGGCAGGCGGGCAGTGGCCACCGGCCGCCGTTACGTCAGCGTCAGTCGATACGGCGGCGTCGGCGGCTGTCACGCGAGCGCTGCTGGCTCTCCCTCCGCCTTCGCCCCCCTCCTCCCTCTCCTTCCCTTCGCCCCCGCCCCCGCTCCGTCGGCGCCTGCGCTCGCCGGCCCGCGCTCCGACGCCAACCCCCAAGACGCCGCTGAGCAGCGCTCAGGAAAGCAGCGCGCTCGGGACGCCCGGCGGTGGGCGCTGCTCCATGGGACGGGAGCGGCTTTGGACGACCCATTAACACATACGCCACGGATTTTATTTTTCAGTATATAAAGTGACACAATCAGAATTATGCTGGGAACAAGCTGTAGGTGTAGAGTCGAGCCGACTTAATGTTATCTTATCAGAAATTTTCAATTTTTTAGAGTTTAAAAATTATCTTTATTTGTTGGTTTTATTTATTTATAACGTGTTCGTGTGAGATACTGAATGACTTTCGTTACTTATCACATATGAGTAAAAACTGTTTGTAAACACTGTTGAATTAGTGTACAAACATTATATGTCCACTCTTTGTCATTTCAGAATTAATATCATTTTTGGATACCTGTCGCTCTATCTATTTAGTCTACAAAGATTTATGTCAATATATTTGAGATCATGCTTGTTCCCAGAAAGAAAAACATTGTCGCTCCGTATGTAACTGCTCTTTGCTAACTTCCCAGCTTGGTTTTCTCGAGACAAGGAATTCAGGACAAACAATACGTGTGCACTAAACCATCGTTGTGTTATCGTCTTCTGGACAGAGAACGGCAAAAACCCATGAACCCCTAAAATGGGTGCACCACTGCAGTTACACTTTCTTCTCATGTTACATTTCTAACCGAACATTCCAAGCGAGTACAGAGAAATTACACTCTTGCTTTCTAGGATAATATTGAAATGAAGATTTAAATCATTATATGCGATTATGTAAAAGTTAGCAAAAGCAGAAAGACTGAAGAAATGAAAACTCTCCCCAAGGCTTTAAACGAACCCTCAACGACGTTTCCAGGTGATCTTAAGACTTCACTATCGGTACCGAATATTCGGGTAGTACCCCTTCTCCCAGCACATTGCATGCGACGGGAAACTAACTTAAAGATTGACCGGCTCCCCAAGGTTTTAAATGAACCCCTAACCACCTCAGTAATGGGCCTGGAGACTCCACAATCAATACCAAACATGAAGCATTTAGCTCTAAATATTATGATCCGCGGTTTGCTTTTTCATATGACAATACTTCATATACGTTTCAAAAATATTAAAAACAGTATTAATACTTCTTCGCTGATACATCTTGATTTCACAGTTGTCTTGAGAGGAACACAAAGAGATCTTTCTGCAAAGCAGATACAAAGAACTCACACGGAAGAAGTGAAGCTGCACCTGATTTGTTATTTTGAAATACTAAACAAAAGGCCGAACTCACTGCACGAATGCGAGACTTCTATAGACTGGGACATTGTAAGTTAAAACAATGGTCGATTAGGCTGATGTGATCAACGTCCAACATTTAATTATTTGAACGAACAATCAGGGACGCTTTATTCATCATTTACAGTCAATGCGATTGCACGTTGATGAGCATCAAACACTGTTTTACTAGTCAATGAAAAGAAAGCATTCTATGGGCACCTAATAAGCTCAACTTTGTCTTTTATTTTTAGAGTGGAATGAATGAAGAATTCAGACTTCAGTACGTAAGACAAACGCACCATTTTGCGTACGACAGTAATTTTGATCCAACAAATTTCAACAAGACCATCGTTTCACGTAATTTTATGAATGGTGTTCAACTTTGTTCGTCAATGATGATAATACGTTATTACGCCATTCGACCTTCACAAACGTATTGCGTGATTTTGTTGTCTCCTCGCACTAACAGTTCACCCAATCCACCTCTCTGTAGAAAGAAGGACCTACAGCAAAATTTCGGAAAGTATCCTTGTCGACCGAATCTTTAATTTGGCTTCGGGTTATTCTTCACTAGACTCGAGAAATGACAATTGGATTGTGAAACATGGTCGTTCAAAAGACATTTATCGATGTTTTAATTTTATTCTTCCATGAAAAGGAGTACAACGCAGAAAAAGTTAATAGGGTGCTGAAGATTTTTCTTATCACTCATGTTGAAGACCTTCAACATATTAAGGTTAATAAAACTTAAGATTGTGTACTTCTATTTTGCCGCAGTGCGATTTTGCACCATTAAACCACTTCATCAACTATACAATACTGAGATCTTTCCTCAAAATTGTTTCATACGGCTTTTTTATGGCAGATTGATCTCCTCAGGCGTCTGAAATCTAATTTTACTCTGTGGCTGGGTAAGAAAGGAAATCGCTTGCGTAAGTTCAATTGAGTGCGATTGATATGGCAAAATTGACCCGCCAATTTCTTCTGGTTAAGCCCATAAGATGCAGGTTCCTTGAAGCAAAAGCCAAGTGTTGCAGCGCCAAAACTGAGAACACTTACAACAAATTGATTCTCAGAGACGGAGAAGGAAGATACTGTTTTCAGTTATTTCTTTAATGAAAAGATTCTTCCTGTACATTGTGGACGAGTAGGAAACTATTCAAACAATCTCTTCAAAACTATTCAAACATCAATTTGTCTTTTGTATCTGACTTCTTGCAGTCTTTTCCTTTGGGGAAAATGTCAATTTCTAAGAAATAGATTCTCCATTAAGTTTAGGATTCTGCTATAAACTGGGCGCTTCGTCTCGTGAATGATCTGTAATCCAACATTGGCTCTTTCTTTCTTCGTGAGCACTATTGATCAAGGCGCTGCAAATGGTCTTCATATCATATGTAGCCTTTGTTTAGATGTGTGAGGTATGTAGGGTATAATATATTATAATCAAAAAAATTGGATGAGGCATACTCTACAGCTGTTGCTAGTTCCTATCCCAACTGGGACCGTTCAGCATGCACTGAAGTTTTGCAACTTCGATCTTCGATTTACTTTGCACTGTTGTTAATCATTCACCGGAATTAATTACACTACGTTCACATAAAAGTTCTCGAGACCCTGGGGGCTTCAAAATATCACAGAATGTCGAACAGGAGAAAATAAATTTTAAAAAAAGAGAATCGCACATGTAGTATGCTACAACATGAACCCTGGTTCTTTTCTCCAAGACCTCGAAACACATAATTGAGGAAACTGTATCATTTCAGTGTTTTCGACCACCCGTTTAACACTGAAGTTGCATTTGATGTTTTATTTAATTTTTTCATTTGCTTCTCTACAATCATACAACTAATGAGGATAGGCTAACAGAAGAGCATAATGTTTGGTGTTTCCATTTGAAAAATTAAGTTTACCAAAGTTCTGTTCATTGTTCATGCAAATATTTGGAACAGGAAAATAATAATATAGATAATAATATAGCTTTCTAGCATGTCATTCACCGCTCTTGCAATGTTTCAGCTATCCGACTCGATCGCATAGGAAATTATATTATTTCGTATTCTTAGCAGACCTCGTGTATCTTGATAACAGTACCCGGCCTCTCCTTCACATTTGCACTTGTTGTAGAACATTTATATGTACTTTTGTGATTGACAACGAATTTGTTGGTTCAGAGGTAGGAGGAAGTGGGCTCTACATAAAAATTTGTATGAGTATATTTGCAATGACGATAGCGACTGTTTCATTATAAGAAGAAAATAACAATTATTTACCAAATACGTATCTAAGACCTTTTATTACAACTGAATATTGTGATAAGATGTCACAGCACAAATATCACGCGTTTTATCCACTTTGTAAAAATTGCAATTCACGCACTATAAGTACTGAAATAGAATATGCATTACATAAATAGAATATGCATCCTGAAAATGTGACAGACAGATGTTGACAGAAGTTAATAGGAGACTATAGATTCTTAGAACACTAGTATACTACTATTTCTTATTACTAAACAGATCTCAGTTTCGCAAAGTATCAAGACAACCAAAGTGGATAAATAATAATTATTGTTAAGTGTCAATGTTTATTTTTATCCATTACAAAACTAAAAAAAATAATTTAGAAACAAATGTAACGTAATGAATACATAAAATCATTCTTTATTTGAGTCTTCATTGTTTTTATTTTAACAGTATGTCAATTAGTATACAGTGGCGCAACCAGGACTTTTGTAGAGGTGGGCTGAAGTTGTAGAGACCAACCGGCTTAATGTTTTCTTATTTGGAGTTTAAAACTCGGCGGCGCTAGCCGAATTCGTTTACTACGCTCCGTGAAGTCACGAAGGTTAAGCGAATTCGAAACTCGTGGGTTCTTGGTTGGGTGACCGGCCAGGAACCCCGGGATCTAACAGCCTCGAGCCCCTGACCGAAGGGATAAAAGGCACTGATTGACCTGCGACGTGACGAGACTTGACAAATATGCTAATTATTCAGTGTAAGAAAGCACTCCAGAAATAAAGCACATTAATGGAGGATTACTCCCCAGTGCAAAGCGCTCAACGCCCCTTAAGGGGCTTGGAGACGCGTTGCGTCAAGTTGTAGACGCAACAAATAAAAAAAACTATATATATATATATATATATATATATATATATATAAATATTGGTTTTATTTATTTATAACTTGTTCATGTGAGAAATTGAATGACATTCGTTTCTAACATAAATTAGTAAAAACTTAATTTTTACATATATATATATATATATATATATATATATATATATATATATATATTGGTCGCAGTTGGCTGAGGGACGTCTCGAGAAGTGTGGAGGGCCCGGTGGGAACGCAGCTGGCTGCGCGAGCGGCCAGCGCGAGAGGTGTCTTGCCCGTGAGAAGCGCCACACGTGGCCTTGCTCATCAGGAAATTCTAGAAATGCAATGTTAATTTGCGCGATGTGCGCGTATAATTAGCGCGGGGTCGTACCACCCGCTACCTCCGCCCCGCCCCGCCCCTGCTGCTCCGCTCCACTAGCTTTTAAATTGCTCCTCTGCCCTCTGACTTTGCGCAGCTGCCTAGGGTCGCTGGTCAATGGATTCCGTTCCTCTCGCGTGGCGAATGAACTGACGGGGAACGAAGCAAAATCTGGTCCTCTGATCACTTTTAGGGACCTAAAATGTTATTTTTGGAGTGCTGTACTGTTATTACCGATTTAACGCAATCAAACACAGGAACAAAATGCCACTTTTAAAGGCCAGAGTTCGTTAAGGATTGAACAGCCCGCCGTCCGTCCGTTAAGTACAATCGAAAAAATTAGTTGCAGATGAAGATGGTACGAGTAGTTCTATTCCAAGAAATGATATTTCTTGTTTACTTTTTTCTTATAAGAGGAAATAAAAAGTATTGAACGGCACACGATCGAAACGCAAATAACGGGTTGTAAATGTTGGGTATCGCCCCAATATGCAAACTTCAATCCAGTGTGTTATTTGCTGCTTATCGGCCTAATAACTATACAACACTGGATTAATCGCCACTCCGGACATTATTCGAAATGTACCGGTACAATGTTTGTGCCTATTATGAATCCTTATTCCCCCTATAATGTACCACACAATGAAAAATATCTGCGGTTTAAAGAAAGAAACATAATAAATATTTCAGAACAAGAAGCAAAGTAACAAGTATTTTTTTCTGAAGTCGAAATAGTGTTACGGAATATTCTTTTGAGTAGCTTCAATAGTACGGAATTCACACAACGAAACAACTCTAGAAACTTGATTTTACGATACTGAAGATACATTTTACAAAACAAACAACACAACACACAATTTTTCATTCATTCACTTTTAAAATGTTAAATGACTTTGAGTCTAAACAAATGTTAGTAGCATTCGTAACAAAAAACATATATTTAAATTCTTCTCATGACTGCTTTCTTGCTTACACATACATTTTCTACTATTCACAAATAGAAAACTTGAACGTACGAATCATCAGGTTTCAATTGTCATAAGAATTCTTCACTTCATTCTTTCATTAATGCTTCGATTTTTTGTTCAGTCTAATGCTCCATAGTTTCATCATCTTCAGGTTTTCTACTTCTAGAGCTTCATAAGCTCATAATTACGTATTCCCTCAAGGTCTCTCTGGGGAAAAATACATAACGAGATTGAATAGAAGGCTCCGCGAGTGCCATCAAAATGTTCACGTCTAATGAATAGGATATTTATTTTGAAACTTCTGTTATTTTATGTTTAGTAAAGTGAGGGAACAAGGACTGGATGTTAAGAGTAACGCTACCATGGAGAATAAATCTAACACTAGAAACATTCAATAAATCATAACCCGTTTTTGTGTAAAACTTATTGCATAATTACTAGATAAGAAATAAGAGCCAGCAAGAAAATTGCAGCCAGAAAATAAGAACTAGAATTTTATATAAAATAATGAAATAAATACATTTCATTAGGATCCCTTCCATCTGATACTCCCCATTTCATCGAAGTCACTCAAGTCGACCTCTCTCTCCTTGATCTAAGAACCAACTGTAAATCACATCACATCACTCGTGGTACCTGTGTTACCACGTAGGTAAGCCCCGTGCTGGACCAACAGATTGCGCAGCGTATGCCATGGACCGCACACCTGATGCCGCATGTTTGCAAACTCAAGCCGCAGGGCAACGCTGTCGTGTAGGCCAACCTCGCAGAACGAGCGGTTTGCAGGCGTCCCCGCGCCGTGACGCCCGTCCACTCCTTCCGCCGTCGTCCATTACGTCCGCCCCTCCGCTCGTCTAGGAGCGGCCCTCCGCTCCTAGCGCTATATCGGTCGCTTCCGCCGCGCAAGCGGTGCACGCCGTCGGCGGCGACAGGACGTAGTTGGAGTGCACGCTCCTTGCGGTCATTGCCTAGCGGTGCTCGCTGACGAAAAGCAGCGAAGCGTTCATGATGGTTCACCCTGGTTAGTAAATACGGGCACATGATCTTACACATACATATTGACATCAGAGTCCCCATGAATGTACTTGGGCAATATTACACATACAGCTACAAACATTTTGTACTGCAACAATCGCCTTACAATGCTCAAAGGGAAAATCTTACATTTCATTTTCTAGTGGAGGAACGTACTTCAAAACCGAAAGAATAAATGGTATTCCATGATGGGTCAAGAGCTTGTTCAGGGCTGAGTTGAAAGTCCAGAATTTGTATGTAATCCTGGATTAAGGCCAACTGAAAATAATTTTGAATGCTCTAAGACATTTATTGTTAATAATGATTTTTTGTATTTCTTCTCTTAGGACAATGCTAGGCATTGGCATGAAACGTCTTGAGATTACTGTGATTCTTTTATCCATCTGCGAATCGGAATTTTTTCTCACGATAATCAACGGCCGCAAATGTTTCACGAACTTAAAATTCATTTATACCAAATATCTTTAATACCACAAGAAATTAACTAAATTATTCTTCACACCAATTGTTATCCATTAACTAGCTATCATTTAGAAAGAAAATGACAGGAAATTCCACTTCACGTGGGTTGAATGAGAATTCAATGCCACATTCTTATTTATATCATGCAAATGGCCAACTTTTGCATTTGTAACACATGAATTTCCGCAATGGAAAATACATAAATGGTCTGCATAATTAAACATTCTAAATTACAAGAACCTGCTTTTTAAAATAATTTCTATATGAATGAAATGTATTTAAAATGAGAATCGTGTAACTCATAGTTTTAAATTAATAAACATAAATTATTACGCATATTTTCATACACTATATTTTCCTTACTTTGTGGTGGTTTTCATAATATTAATTAACCGAATACGAAATTATCATCTCATTGTATTTCGAAATATGTAAATTTACTCATTAATGTACTTTTCAAAAGTCAGATACAATGTTCGTAAAACGTATTTTTAATCACCCTTTTTTCTGGAATATGTAACTGACAATTTGTGACTTACTTTAATAGAATTATAGAAATATAAAATAATTTGATTAACGGTTAAAATAAGCAAACTCTTACCTATTCTATACACATTACAAAAAGATGATCACGTGCGGGAAAAAGTTTCTTGTTATTTCCCACTTCACGAAGGCATTCATCTTTCAAACAAAGAAGAAAATCGTGCGGGCAAATTTCGTGAATGGAAAAGGTTAAGCTGTGCGTGTTTCTTGGCGTTGAACCCTTTTCTTTTTTCGCGCTTTCGCTTATGTAATGACTTACACAGAGATACGCATCTCAGCACGAACGGTATTACCCAGTCCTGATGAGAATGCGAAGAAAGTTATCAATTTCAATATATTATGCAGTGAGAATTATTTTCTCAATAGTTATCAATTGAGTTGTCAAAAAATTAATGGTTCCAAAGGATATTTTGTTTTTTCACTAACACCATTTTAAATATCAATTGAGCAGTTTTCCAAGAATACAACTTCACGAAGACGACATCAAAATTAGCGTTAATTTTGAACATCAACAAATGAAGTTAAGCACCAGTATATATTCAACGAAATTCCAATATATTTCATACAGTCATTCCCGTATTCAATCTAGTTTTAAATGTTCAGCAAGCGTCTTCATTTTTTATCAATAACAACTGATAAGACACAATCAAACCTCGATACCTCAAATGAATAAATTAGAGGGATCGAGTTAGTGTTATCGAGATAATATGTACAGGATACAGTGTTAAAAACTATTGTGTAAGAATAATGTAGTGTTCGAGACAGACAGAGGAAACTAGCAGATCTGTAGATATCGGGGAATAAGAGTTTTTTAAATGTAAACTATCGAGGTTCTGCTTAGTCAATAGCGTTCAAATCCTTTCAGACGTCAATACCATCGGGGCTTGAAAACGAATTAAGAACATTCGTAAAAAAAGTAGTCCGAATTAACGATGTTTGATCAGTAAGTTCGGAATATCGAGGTTGTACCCGACAATCTGCCAACTCCAAACTCAATTCTGGAAAATCTCGCCTTAGTGTTCAAGCAACAAAGTCCTGAACACCCTCCCTCGTAATAAAAAAATCTTCACCTATAAGAAACGCACTATTATATTACATTCAGATAGTGTAAATGAAAACACAAAATAAGAATTAGAGAATGTACAGAAAATTAAGTACATAAAAAGACTCTTACCAGAAGGACACCGAAGAACATACACTGAATGAAAAACAAAATAAGCCCGCTCATCTTTCTATCACACCAATCACGCATTAAAAAATCGAAAAAAAAATCCAGATATCCAAGAATTCAAGTTAACGAAATTTGAATTTCCTAAGCTCCACTAGTATTCAATCTCTTCTAAAGACATCACGATCGACGCTTGAGAACTATTGGAGGGCCTGTAAAATATGGAGCAATCCGAATCATTAAAGTTCGCGCCATGGGGTTTGTGCTGAGCAAACAATTGCATCCCCTGGCGCCAACGCGAGCGAAGAGGGCCATCGACGCGCGGGACCGGGAGCGGTAGCTCAGTGCATCAAATGATGTCACTGCAGCGCCTCTGACCGGGAGTTCCTAGGTTCGAGTCCTGACGGCGGCAGGATTTTCGACACTAGCTTTTCAGCTAGGTCGAATTCAGTCGCTGCCTCGAGGAGAATTCTAGCGGCCAGCAGCTCTGATCGGTAGTTTTCAGTGGTTTCTCCGATCAACACCAGGCGAATGCCATAACAGTGCCCTACCAAACAGGTCACGGACCGCGCGCGCTCTGTCCTTCCTCTTCCTTGTCTATCCTCTCCCTTACACATACACTTACACTAACATGCACTACACTACCACATATTCCGGGAGACCGGTCGGGAGCTTAGAGCTTGTCCCGGCTGGGGCGGTGCCCTGCTGGTGGGAGAGTCCTGGTTAGGGGAAACCCCACTAGCGGATGGTAGGTCGGCGCCGGATCTCGCCATCCAGCGGGGGAAGACCACCGCCATCTCCCGAGAAAAAAACATGCACTACACAACGGGACTAATGACCAAAGCAGTTGACGCACCCGGAAACACGAAAAAAACCAACCAACCAACCAATCGACGCGCGGGCGTTCGCGGATCGCGCGAGCCACGCGAGGGAGCGGCGCTGGAGAGCCCGCGCCCGCAGCGCCCCATCGGATTTCCGCAGCTCACGCGCGCGCAGCCAGCGCAGATGATTTTTTTAATGGGCACCAAAAGACAATGGCTGTTGAATCAGTGGCGGGCGGGGGGCGTCGAGCACCGCGGTTTAGGAGGTATTACCCTCCGAAGTGGGAAGAACGAAAGAAACAGAAAGGGAGAATGTCGCGTTAGACTTGCCATTAGATAAAGGCAAATAAAATTAGACGCAAATTCTATCTGCATGCGTAAGTAGTTAAGAGTATTGTAAGACATACAATTAATTTTTATTAATGTGGCTTGAAAATGTCACAAATGTAATTTATTTTGAATGAGTAGTTTCTATGATAGAAATTCCAAAGAGAGTGCTACTCGCTTTCCGAAAGTCAGTCAGTACTCAGCGAGCACGTCACTGACGTTGACATTTGATTTTACGTATACTTCCTAAACTATTTTATCTCCAACAACTGATAGTATTTTCTAATTTTCACCTTTGGCGTCTAATATAGATGAGCGCGAAGTTTGGATCTTGTAGTATATGACGATAGTTGACGTTTTTACAACAGTGTGCACTAAGAATGCGAGGGTAAGTCAAGAAGTATCTGCAGTTAATGTTTATATTTGATTACAACAACAGTACAAAATTTACAATGAGACCATTTTTCACATAATCATAATCCTTTTCAGTGTACTTGGTCCATTATAGCATCAGCGTTCCGATACGCTTTAAAAAAAGATTTTCGATTGATCAGCAAGCCATGTAGGGACTACTTCCTCACCTGTAGGTCGGTAACTAATCTTCTGCCTCTTAAAGCATTTTAAGTGGACCAAACAGATGATAATAAGACGTGGCAACATTGGAACTGTATCTGGGAGATTATGACACCTCAAAATACTGATTTTGAACAGCTTAGGCGCTGGTATGTGGAAGCGCGTTGTCTTGCAACAAAAGAATGTTTTTCGACAATTATCTCGGCGTTGTCATAAGCAGAACCTAACTAGCATGTATTTGTATATGGTTGGCCGCTTCATCACTAGACACTTAGGTTATTCACAATCAGCGCACGCACTTTTTCGATATTGGAATCAGAGTGGAAAAGGTTAGACACCTTCCTCTTGTCTCATCCAGCATGCTTTCCTGATTGGTTTTCGTTCCACTGACAAACTCTTCGCCGAGAAAATCATGCATCCACATTGTGCTGAAAGCCTAAAGATTTCTGATTTTGATAAACATTCAGATCACAAAAAAAATGGATTACGAAAACCTGTTCTTTTTGGTGCAACCGGAGGGTGGTGCAGCCATGTTTTACATTGCAAAAACTGAAGTGAACTTGAGGTGATAACATTGCAACTTACCATAAGCGAAGTGAACGATGTCATTTTAAGCCTGGTAAGTGCACTAAGCTGTACAGGCGATTAGAACGAAATGGATGATATTTCGTACTTATTAACTTACCTCCGTATTTTAAAATAATATGACTACTTCAAAATTTCTGTTCATTCATAAAGCACAGTTATGAGATATAGGGATACCCACAATCTCTTGGCGAAGTATGAGGATATTATTTCAAAATAGTTAAAGAATAAGGAACCATACTTCAAAAATTCTCCGCTTTTCCCCAGCAGCATTACAAAACTTTCTCTCTACTGCGTAAGAGATAGCAAGAAAGAAAAAAATGGCATTCAGAGAATCAAACTCGACTATTAACTCCAACTTTCTTCCTCGTGTTTCGGAGGCGGTGACTCATTGCGACGAAGTGGAAACTGCAGGAATCGTGCGTCCGCGAATCAAGAGTAAACTCGCTATATTTAGTCCCGTACACGTCAACGCAAAACAGGCCCATGGAATCTTCTGAAGCTAAAACGACGTTGCGCAAACAGAGGAGAAATAAGAGAATACACGTATGCAGTTCCGTGAGGTGAATGGTCCCATTCGTTTCATGTCAACTTGCTCATCCTTGCAAAAGGTGAATTAGTTAACATCTCCCTCCAGTTCAATTTTATTTCAATATCAACTTCTTTTTTTAACGTAGCAATTTTTACGTTATAAGTAAATTCACAACAGTATTTTATTGAAGATTTAGAATAATGAATTTCAAAAATTCATATTCTTCCATAACTGGAAGTTGCTTCTTTCCTTTTCACCTTGATTATTCATTTGAAATTTAGGAACTCGATCCTTTTTATGTCCGTGTGTCGGATTACTTTTTGTTTAATTTTGTTTCTATCATAATTTGTTTCTTTAGAAACATTGTGAAATTACTAACATAAATTACATAGTTTCCGGAGAAGATGCCCCCCTGCTGCATCTTTAGAAAGCAAACTAAAATGTCTATTATTTTATGTCGCTTGCATGTCAAATTTGGGTGTTAAATCTGGCAGTGGGAATCGTTTGAATCTTCGGATCTTTTCGCTGTTCTCCAGGATATTTAAGGCTCAGTAGTTGAAATGATTTTCAAGTCTTTCTTCATGTTTTTCGCTGTAGTTGGTGATAGTTTCGAACATTGGAACCTGTAGGTCATTACTTCACAATTTATTCGAACTATACCATGGCGCACTGGATAGTATTCTAAAGACTTTTGGTTGGTATTCGATTACTGATTTTTTAACTCCGTTTAGATTCCACTTTGGTCGGAGTATGCTCTCGTAAGTTGCCCCAAGATGGGCAACTTATTTCGAAAAGAATTCCAAAAGACTGCAACGGCACCTCCTTCAGTGCGTTCATTGCATCTTCACTGCTTTCACACTCTGAGACGCAGACGCCCCTCGAAGTCGCCCTGGCCAGTGGAGGATACAGACGATATTTCAGAGGAGCCAATTTCAGTTCAGATCCCATAGACATTTTTGATTTTTTAATTGTTGGCAATAAATAAAACAAACGTAGAAGTATATTCAAATGGGAATACTGCTTACGATGTGATAAGCTCAATATGTGGTATATTTTTCGAATAAATTGAGCAAGTTAGACAAACAATGCAGGCTTCGGACGAGGAGATGGTCCCCGTGGCCCCTCCTGCCCTGGTCGTCGGCGCGCCCCGTCGCGGCGATAATGCGCCCACTCTCCGCGCGCGGCGGGGCGCCTGCCGTGCGGCACGCACCGGGCCGCCTCGCCTCGCCTCGCGCCGCCACGCCCCGCCACGCCCCGGCAGACTACTTTGCCCTCACGTGCTGGCAGTGATACCGCAACCCGCGCCGCCCGCCGCCAGCTCCACACTCCACCCACGCGCTCAGGAAGAGGCTGGCACTCATTGCTCTCGAGTACACTACACAGTTCCCCACACGCCGCTTGGTAATTAATACAAAGAGACTTCGTGAACCGTTAGATTCTTCGACTTCAAAATTATTTTATAAGAATTTTGATGTCATTGGCATTTATTGATATTTTTAAAATGATGTCAAAAATTTGTTATCAGCTCTAATGAGTTACGAATAATTGCAATTAAAGAAATGTATCTAAACATTGTATAGTATATCAGGACATTTTATGTTGTCTCCACCGCCGGGATCCGAGTTCCATCCCCGGCCAATCCATGTGAAATTTGCGGTAAATAAAGTGAACTCTCGATCAACTTTCTCGAAATCACACGTCTCCCCTTCCTCTCCCTAATCACCCCATCTCCATCAACGCTATTAGATTTCATCTAGTCATTAGATAATCACTAATGGATCTCAATAGCATTATCAGTTCAAGAGTCCCTACACTCAAATAAATAAATAAATAAATAAACATTTACGGACATTTTCATGTTTAGAGTAAATTTTCCTAGTGTCAAAGGAACTTCCAGTCCTGTGAATGTGTTTCAAAACATTTTTTTCTAACTCAAAAAGAGTACCGCAATGTGGGCGAAAATTTAGTTAGAGAATTAACAATGTATATTTGGTTATTGTTGTTTTATTTGAATTGAATCATAATCTGTTAATCACGACAAAGAATAAATGATAATTGATGATCTATTGTAAGCAACTTATCTGTACTTACTGCTATCTCATGCGTGGGGAAAAGTAATTTCGAATCGATATGTCACGTAGGAACCGGTTGCTCACCAGTTCCAATGAAGCTGTTAGTGAATCGGAAGCCCTCAGTGACACTAACCTAACGCCTGGAAGATGCGAGGATTTCGAGTAAAAGCAACAGTGTAAATATAACTCCATTAGTTTTATGTCAGAAACAATCATAAAACAGTTTGTTCATATTACACAGTAGTAATTCACCCATTATGAACCAAACCCAATTGAAATAAACAGTAATAAACTCAAACAAAACAATAACAAGTTTCTGAAATAAGATAAACGGACAAGTCATAAAATGACTAGAAAGAGATCATGCACAGTTTACTAGAAAGAGATCATGCACAGAAAGCCTGGAGATAACAAATTATACGTCGAGCAAAGAACAAATGAAAGTGGAAAATAATCATAATTCTCGACCGTGTACAACCAATCGACATGCGCAAACGCATATAATTTTTATTATGCCAGAATGATGACGCGTGGAACATAAAAAGTCCATATCATTAAATGACCGCACGCATATACACTTCATTCTCAAGTAATTTACAAATAATAAGGAAGTCTTTTTTGCCTTTTAGTTTGCGTCATAAATATATTTTACTAATAAATACGATATTTCCTGTGTATTAACAATAATATGAAAACAAAACCCATCTTCTGATGAAACACAAAGCTTTGGCTGTAATGATTTAGCGAGACCTTACAAATAGAAGTCGATTAAGTGCAAAAATGTCTAATTGAAGTTTTCGACTTTATATCTATTAATTTACAATATCAACATTGAATTTCCTACATCACTGATCATATCGCATTATGTGAATACATAGGTAATTATCTTTCAGCATAACTCTTCATTTCAAGCATTTAAATGAAACTTACACCAATTTTCACCTCATTTTGGAAGACAATTAAATTTACGCGGTTAATGTGCAAACTGATCAATAAATCATACAGCAATGTATCATCGGGTGAAATATAAATACATGCCGTAAAGAATGAGCCAATTGACGAACGGGCAATGCAATGAACACATACAAAACATTATGAAGCGCCACACGTTATTGCAACAATATTCTATTGTGATTGTACACTTAAAAAAAAAATAAAACAAACGGGCAACCTCAATGAACTCGGTCAATCACCAACATAAGTTTGGAATAAAGTGAGCAATTGTGATTGACGCATCAATTAGATTGTGCATAAAATATTCTGACATCTTTTTATTAGCGTTCAGCGAGACGCAGTTTTATGATTTAGCAACTTGTACCTCACTCTCTAATTATGTCTTACAACCCAAAAATTTGGGGTTTAAGAGCAAATTGAAATAATAAACCAAAGGGGACTGTCATGAATTTATTGCAGGAATAGGTCTGTTGACAACCTCGTTTCGGCATTCACTGATGAAATGTAATATATCAATTTCTCTTTCTCTTGGTGAGAGCAGTCACTATTGTATTGTTGACATGCCTCTTAGATGCATGAGCCGTGTGAACTCTTACGTGTAGAACCAAGGGCGTGGGAAGTATTTCTTTTAGTAGAGACAAAGTTAATTAATGATGAGGGTGAAAGATAAACAGTAACTAGTACTTCTTTCTCTTAGAGCAAAATATCAAGTTATTTCGAAGCCTACATATTCATTAACTCGGAAGAGTTTTAACGCAATTTATATTTTAAGAAATCTTTGATGGCAAATGCTTTTAGTTTGCTTTTCGCTCTTATTTCTCTTCAGTAACCACAATAGCGCAGAAGTGTGGGCCGACAACCCCTCTGCACTTCGGTTGGGGTTTCGACTCACGCTTCGCCATGGTTGCTACAAAAAGAGATTGCAAAGTGGTAGCTAAATACAAACCACATCATATCCCATGCAATCATCAAAATCATGTACAATATTTCATCATTATATGACAATGTAAGTTCCCACTGATGAATATATAATGATACGAATTAGAATAATTTCTTCGCGCTTGGTTCCCAAGATTCCAAGCATTAGAGCTTAGAAGAAAAGAAAGTTCGAAGGAAAAGAAGAGAGAAAAAAGAAAGAAGAAACAGACAAAAGAAAAGAAAAAGATGGAAAGAAAGAAGAAAAAGACAAAAGAAAGAAGCAAAAAGCTAAGAAAAAGAAGAAAAAAAGTACTTCTTAACAGTGCGCATCCATGTTCCAAGCCACCCCAGATTTCCGACATTATCCCCTTCCCCCATCCAATATTGCAACCGCGGGCGCTAGCATCATCCCCCGCGCTCCCAACTTGCAGCGCCCAGCGCAGCGGAGGTCTCTGGAGCGGCGAGGCCCTCCCCCGCCCCCGCGCAGGAGCGCCTTGCGCAGGGCCCCGCGGCGCGGCGGCGCAGCGCGGGCGAGGAGCAGCGGCCGCGTGCGGTGCGTGCGTGAGTCACCGCGGTGCGACGGCCCCCTCCGGCCGAGAACTCGAGCCCCGCGACCCACACGACCGGGACGCTCCCGGTATTTTTAGGAGAGGGGCTGTGCCCCGGGGGTTAGCAAGGTCACCGTTGGGTGCAATGGTTCCGCGTACGCGAAAGGACGGGGTTTTCAGTGTACTCTGGGAAATGCCTTCCCATTTTCGCTTCTATGAGGCAGCCCAATTGGCGCTTCGATACAACCCAGATTCACAAACTTATTTTAACGAATGTCGCGAGTTTTAGCGAATGCGCGCAGACTTATAGCGGTATATGAGAGATATCCGTTGTGCGCATGCGCACGTTAGCTGAAACTTCAAAATCGTTCGCTAAAAGGAAGCGTGTGAATCGAATATTCCATATAAGCCAACGACAAGACTTCAGCCATTTCACTAACATAAAATGTGCCTAACGTATAATTTCCAGTGGATTGTAACTCAAAAATAGTTTGTACAATAAAGCTTACTATGTTAATAAAATAATTGGCTTAAGTTACTCCACCCCACCGCCCTTTACCAGCAGGGTGCCCTTTGATGCAACCACTATCTAAGCAGTAAGGTTCAGGCAATTCAATATCGGAACTACCGAGCTATTCTGAAGCTAATGAAGACGTAGGTTTCCGGGACGGAAGTCAATTGTTCCTTGGCCATCTCGGAGTTTTCACGTCCTAAGCGAAGTTGCTTCTCGACAGCTTCGCTTAGGGCGCGGCGTCTCTTTGCCAACAAACAATCTAGTATGTCTAGCTGTACGCCAGGAGTACCAGAATGTGCTGGGCGAGTACACCACTCGTACGACGCCAGTAAAGTGAAAACCGGCCGTGTAGGCAGCGTCGAAGCAAAATAGTTCTTTAAAAAAGGCATTTTTGTCAAGACCATAGTTTTTATTCTCAATTTTGAAATGCAATGCTCCCTCTATAATAGAAGAACAGTTATCTTGGCTATATACTCCCGAAGTAAAACATGCATTAGATTTACAGGAAAATGAGCTAAGTAGTTGACGCGTCCGGACAGTAAATATTCCCTCACTCTTCGCTGTACGAACTAATTGTTTTACACACGCATATATTTATTTATTAAACCTCACTTATTATGTTATTAATACCTCATCTCATTGCCTATGGACCGTTTCCCAATTTTCAGAGTAAGTGTAGTGCAAAAGGGTTCGAAAAAGGAACGATATCTTAGTCTTACTTGCGTCGCGGTGAATTAGGAATTGGAAAATCAGATTTCCCCCAACACACGAGGATCGATCTCCCTTCCGCATATTAATGATTTCACTGGTCATTCCTAAACTTGGAAAATCCGCTTTCACGTTAGACTGAAGTAATTGATTTATTATTAAGGCGTGTATTCATTTATAACGTTCAAAAATCAAACAATTAATATTAAATTTATACTTTTCTTAGACAATAATACAATGAATCGCTTTGTATTCTTTTTATGGACATGCGAGAAATGAGCGAGAAAGGCCCTGATCATGACTTGAGCGAGTTGAACAGATTTTCAAAAGTGGGCGTACGATTGACAGCACGGACGAACAGGCCAAAAGAAAGCAGAACGGGTCACTAGCAACAGATTGACAGTCATGTTCTACATAAGTGATGTCCTATTGACGCACCTGTGAGTCATTAGAGTCTCTTCTATAGAGAACGTGTAAACGCCAAAGCCGACGCCGTTCAAAGACGCAAGGGGGAAGGTCATATTTGTCATTCACTTAAGTCACGGAGCTTGCACCTCGTGTTTTCCTCTTTCAAGGCGCACCCAAGACATTGTTTTGTTCCGACACCGCACAGCCAAGGTATAGTCGGGAGGAAACATACATATCCAAAGTTGAAAACCACGCAAGATCGTTCATTTAAACTACCTAGGTTCTTTTATTCATCGCTTCCGAGCATCTTAAAAGAAATTTAATATAATTCAAGACAAAAACAAAAAGTGTACATCAAAATGTCGCAAATGCATAAACTTTCTCAGGTATGAAATTTCTGGAGGAGGCTGAAAAAGTTGAAGGAAACTTCAGCATGAACAGAAACGTTCAGCGTAATTATTTTTAGCCCTAATTGAACCAATTATTGAAGGCTTTTCTGAGTCACGGACGACATTTGAACGGCGCCATAGTTTTATAGTAGAATCTCAAATTTAAACCATTCAATATAGTTTCTCATCACTTAAATCTCAATGAAAGGAAATGCTTCCACAGAAAGATCCTTACATTCGTCAAGCTCCGCAAGGAACCGGACTTCAGGGACCTTGTCCCCAGCTTCGCCATATAATGCGCACTACGTTCTCATGAACAAATACGCTCCTCACGTCCTTGACTCATGTCTCACGTAGCAGTAGATTTCCTGACAAAGCGAACTAAGGACATCAACGAGCCACAGTTTTATTCTCTGCGTTTCCGAAGAATATATGATCAAGAATACACCGCCCGAATGCTAATAAAGTGTCCGCAAAGCATTTAAGCTTCTAAGAAAAAATAATTGGAAAATCCCATCCCTGAAACAAACTGTTTCAAATCGTTTTAATTATCGGGGAAATCAATATGCTTTTCTCTGAGAAACAAAGCAGCATTTCGAAAAAGATTTTCAGAGAAAAGAAAACACGAACAATTGTGTAAAAAAATATGTCATCCACTCTTTTTTAATGAGAAAATTCATCTTTTTTTATTTCTAAAAAATTTTCGGCAAGAGTTTTGGTAAAACTGAAACCTTGAATGGAAGTTTTAGTTGAAATTGAAAACGATAAATACACATTTTATTTCGCTTCATATCAATAAATCAAATACTATATTATTTATCTGACCTATTGCTCTAAACGGGATTCTAAGGACTCTAAATTAAATAATGTATTTTTCTATTAGAGTTCGTATAATTTTGCTTTCCTTTTCGACCCTTAAGACCTTAAGGCCCCCTTAAGTTTCCCGAGTATGAAGCTCATTTCATTTGGAAAGTTTAATACTTGAGATATCGAGACGTTCGAGAATTGAGTTTTTAGTTATCTACATTCCTCTGAATTCTATTTAGTCCGTTAGTGTGAAATAATAATTGACGCATTTGTAGCGAAGACGTTCGGTGTGAATGTGAAAATGATAAGAATAGAAAAGGCAAAGTCTTCGCCTAGTAAGTATTTCTCTCAGCCCCTGTCTCGAAAACCGAATTGTTCTAGACGTCTGCAAGAATTGATATAAGAAAAATGTTACGGGACATTGCCGCCTCAAACAAATATAAATCATTAGAGGGTAAGGATAATATAGTTCTCTAAAGAAAAGAATTATTAAAACATTTCTGAAGAGCCTTGATAACAAATGGCCGGAAGTTGGAAATCATTTCAACGATAAGAATTGCATGTTCAGGGGCGATAATCCGGAGAGGAATACTAAAAGAGATTAAAAAGGAAGAATATTTTAGACTGACGACAACATAGTAAACAATGAGCGAATTTTAAGTACCACGAAAAGCACCTCATCTCTGTAAAAGTAAAACAATTCTATCAGAGCCGAGAACAACTTTATCTCCAATCACCCTATAATAACAAAATGTATTGAATTCGGCTCGGGAAACCAGAGTACATCCGTTGAAGACTTTTGAAAAGCTTCCAGAAGTTTGTTTCCACAACAACGGGCTTCTCATGGCGTCATTACAAACCAACACAAACACCACGAACGGAAACTGCTTTCCCTGAATAAAGAACGAGCATGATTCATAAGCGATCCACATCCTCTCCAAGGATCTTGCAGTCCCGTGCCGCCCCCCTCACCCGCTCAACGACCACTCTCTTCGCGCGTCGATTTGATTGCCTCCATTACACCGCACGCGCGTAAATTTTCCCGCGCGACGCGATACTCGTCTACGGCGAAGGCGGCGACGACGATGCAGAAGGGGGCCGGCGGAGGCGGGCGCGGGGAAGGGAGGCGTCGGGAGCAGTAAATTCCCGTCGACGGCGGTGGAGGCGGGTGGGCCCCCCCCCCCGGCCGGGGGGGGGGTTGCAGGCGCGGCGGAGGCCGCCGCCGCCGCCGGTGATGAGCGGGACGCGGAGCGCGCTGCACGGCGTGGCGCGGCGCCGCGCCGCGCCGACTTGTTGCAACGCGGAGCCCCGCGGCACGCGACGCGACGCCGCCGCAGCCGCGCCCCCTCGCGGAGTGCCGGAGGAGGAGGAGGGGCGCATTCACGTTGGACGAAGGGGCGGGAAAAGAATGAACGTGCATAGATTCTTGGCGATCCGGGTGACACTGCTCATAAACACACTTGCCGTTTTGCTCGCCATACTGGAGCCTTCTTCGGGGCAAAATGCTGACAAACTAAGCATGTTGCCCTGAAGTGGGTCGCAAGTATGATCATGGAAACGTTGGTAACTGGGGCCAGCTCACAGTGACACCGCTACAGTGTAACTCCGGCTGCCGAAAGCCTACGGCTCCGGCGATTAATTCCGGCAGCTCTGGCTATTAACTCCGGCAGCCGGAAGTCTACGTCTTCAACGAATGTGGCCTCTGCTTTGGGGATGACAATGTTTGGATATGGTACAAGGCAAGTTTTAAAATTTATTCCATTTGGAATGGAAAGGAAGAGAGATTGAAATTAATGAAAATGGGTTAGGTAGTTAAACTATGAATTTATCGATTAACGTTTAATGATCACAACATATACAATAGCATGGAATTTCTTCATAACTCAACTTAACGTGTATACGATGTATAAAATCAGTGTCACTTAATGCACAAGAAAACGGAATATAAAACTAATTAAGCCACGCACATCACTAAAGTACTATAAAGTGAAATTGAAACATTTGATTGGGAGCACGCGAAAAAACCGACCAATTGAAATTCTTAAATAAACGACCCCCTCTAATATTTTGTCTTCATAGCAAATGATAAAAAGCATTTGACTCCTGAACCATTTTTTTAATGTTGAACGGATGATGCAAACTTATCGAAACAGAATAAATATTGTAAGTATCTTTGAGTGATTTCAAAAACCACCCGCTTCAGAATTGCTATTATTGGGGAGGACTCACTACTGATACTGATGCAAGATAAAGAAAATAGTAATATCTACTCGTCCCGTTTTCTCATGTTGTGAATCTATTATTTGATTATGCCAAAACGTGAGTTTGAATTTTGTTCCAAAGTAGTAAGATGCTAGAATATTGTAACAAAAAATACAAACCTGAAAAGAAATGCTAATACCTTAATACATAATTCATCGCAAAAGCTAAAGGAAAATTAGAGAGTATGCGTATTGATAAGCTGATTTCTTGTAAAAGTCGAAGTCTTGGTATCGATGTTCTTTATGTAAATCATATGAAGTGGATGCTGAAATACAATACTCACAATAGTGTCATAGTTATGGAAATTATCTTATTAAAAAGGGAACATACGTCCTAGATTGTTCCGGCAAACTGTTAAAACCGAAACTGACCACCACAAAAGACCAGCAACCTTCCTTGGAGACCAGTGAATAAAATTCAACGGCATTATTATAAAGAATTCTGGTTTAAAACTTTTAAGGAAGCAATTGAACATTTCAAGAAATACGACAGACTATTCTGATGTATTTTGAAAAAAAGGAAAGGTTAACATTTGCTGAAAGAAAATTGTAGTGAAAACAACAAAGAATATATAGTTTGAAAGAGTTTTTTACACGTTAATTTGAACATTAATGTTCTTGTGTAATTTTCCTTTCTCTGACGTAATTGCCTGAACTAATGAAATAAGATCCATCTGGATAATGCAACGATTTATGTAACTTGAATCATTATGCATTGTTACTGCATCTAACTCCAAAAACAAAGAAGTTACATGAAACTACAAAATCTTGTGACAGTTAGAAACCAGACAGGTTCGTTCAATGCCCTAAATTAAGCAACGACACATATTCTACAAATGTCTGGGGGCTATTTAGAAATATACGCATCTCTCTCATCAGAAGTCACAAATCTTCACAAGAGTGCTGTTTACGCGCAACTTCTTCGGCTCTTCCTCTAACATGTGAACAACAAACAAGACGCTGTTGGACATAAATACGTGTCACACAGTTCACAAATGAAAGAAACTTTCTCAAGCAACTGGAACTCATTACGTTTCGAATTCTCAACAAGTGTAAGTAAGATTTAAAACGCAATTGATGCAATAGATTAAAAATGTCATGAAACCCCTTGTACATTACGCAATGACAATTAAACTCTTCAAAAATTATTTATCTTCTTGTTCCAGAAGCGAAATATACCGAATGCAATTTGTCCGCAATAGAATGAGGACTGACTTATGGAACTGACTTGTAATAGACACCGCTTCCTGACAAAGAGCATGTGAAAGAGGCAATTAGAGGTGGAACTGGAAAATATTAGATTAAGAGTATGTTTATTCGAACACAAAAAAGTTCAGGAACATGAAGTGAGCGGATGCCAACAATTTTGTAGCTGCATACGTCCAATAGAGTAAAAAATTACACAAGGAAATTACATTCAAAAGAAAACTCCACGAGAAAACATTACAATACAGAAATGAAGACGTATATATTGAAACACAGTACTTGTCATTGTTTGCCAATATTGACAAAACAGCTGAGGATGCAAGATGACGCAAGATGACGATCTTTCCGTCAAAGACAATTCGCACAAAGGAACACAAGAAAGCTCAAGTATGAGCAAATTTTGGCGACACATTTAATTACGTTAGACTTTGATGTTAACTCGTAACTACAAAGATACATTTCCAAACATGAATTGAAAATCTCGCTCACATGGGAACGCTGAAACAATACCAGATGACACCAGTAGATGTGTATTTCTTCGAATGCAGACAATAAAGTATCATACACACTGTTCTACACTGAAGATTCCACCTAATTACTAAGCCGCTAGACTAAGATCAGGGGATTACTGCGAAATGGAAGCCAACTTATCACAAGGAAACAAACTCTTGAGGAAGCGAGATTTCTCAGCTGCCGTTGACGTGCGTTTCTACACACCACGTAAGTCGAGCGGCCCAGCCTCCTGCCCATCTCACCTCACCTCCTCTCCTCGTGCGAGGTTGAAACCTCGTCGCGCACTTCTCTGGTCGCGAAGTGCGCGCGCCCCGCTCCTCCCCGCCCCACCCTCCCCTCCCGCTCCGCGGCGTCCAAGGGGCGAAGCACGCGGCGCCCTCGTGCGCGCCAAGACGCGGCGGGGGTGGGCGGCGGCGGCGGAGGCGCCACCCCGCGGTGCGGGTCGCGGAGCGCGGGGGTGCCGCTCAGCTGTAGCCAATCTCAAGGCGTCCGCCCCGCCCTCCGCGCGCCCCCTCGCCGCCCCGCCCACCAGCCCGCTCGTCAAAACAAAAGACGTGCGGCGCGGCGTGCGATGAGTCACGCGGGCCGCCCCGCCGGGCGTCGCGGGCGGGGCGAGGCGAGGCGAGGCGTCGCGAGGCGAGGCGAGGCAAGGCGAAGCGCGCTGCGGTGGCCGGTGCGGCGCGGCGTGGCGGCCGCGAGCGCTGGCAAGATGGTGCGGCGCGGCGGGGCGGCGTCGCGGGCTCTCACCTGAGGCGCTGAGGACGTCGCGCCCAGCGTTGCGGCGTGCGCGCGCGCGCGCCGCCTGCGTGGAGTGCCGCTGCGCCGGGTCGCGCTGCGTGGGTGCCGCCGCCGCCGCCGCGTCCGCTGCCGCCGCCGTGCGTCGCTCGCGTGGCCCCTCTTCTGCCGGCCGCCGCTACGCGCCGCTCCGACTGCTGCCGCGTCCACGTGTCGCGGCCGCGCCGCCGCCGTGGTGGTCGCTGGCGCGCCGCTGGCTGCGCGCACGCCGCCGCCGCCGCCGCTGCTGCCGCTGCCGCCGCTACGTGGGGGCGTGCGTGGGCGGGTGCGTGCGGGCAGCGAGTGCGTCTGCGTGGCGCGGAGGGGCGCGTGAGGGTCGGGGCGCGACGGGCAGTCCTCGCCGCCGGCTGCAAGCAGGAGCGAGCGTCGCGCGGGAGCGGAGACAGTGTGCGGCGCGCCTCGCCTCCTTCGCAGCACTGAGCCAGGGCCGCCGCCTGCAGCCGCGCGCCGCCGCCACCCCCCCGTCGCAGCCGCCGCCTCCTCCTCCACCGCCGCCGCCGCCACCGCCTCTCCCGCCGCAGAGCCATCTACCAGACGTCGCGGGAACACCGCTCTCCCCTCCCCGCCGCCGCCACCACCGCCGCCTCCGCCGCCACCGCCGGACCCGGCTGCTTGCGTGCTTGCTTGATAAGTTTGATGAATCCCCTTGTACCCCCACCAGCCGCCAGCGGCGCGCCCCTCTACCGACTCCACGCGCCCTCGCCGCCGCCCCCACCACCCCGCCTCGACGGCCGCGCTGCCCCCTCTTCGCCGCGCCGCCCCCACCCTACTTCACTTCTCTAACACAACGGGGTTACGATGCGCATGACCGAGAAGTATAATTAGATTCGTATGTCCAGTTATTATTCTTCACCGCTACTGGCCGCGCTGAAAACATCGGCCCGCAAGTGCGCGCGGGCACGAGGGCGCCGCGCGAGCCCGCTGCCGCCGCCGCCCCGCCGCTGCGCGCGCGCCGCCGCCAGGTGCGACGCGGGGCGGCGGGGCTGCGCGCGCCGCGCCGCGCCCGTGTTCGCGGCGCGCCGCCTCGCGCCGCACGCTCGCCGCGGGTGCGGGGCGTCTTCGGCGGCGTGCGTGCGTGCGGCCGTAAGGTGCGGGGACAGTGAGCGAGGTGCGAACGTACCAAGTTCATTAGCGGAAAAATCCACAGCGTTCGTCTGCACGTTGGACAGTTCTCTAGCGCCAAATGGTGTGATGGAAGTTTTTTGTGGATGTTGGTTGAAAATTCATGCCGTCAATTGCTTTTATTTTTGGTTTCTGCGAAATTAAATATTAATTCGAGTCATTGTATTAATTGCATTTTGTCTCCTTAATCCGCATAATTTTTTTTTTGTGCGGGTGAAGCCATTCTTGTTATTATTTGCAATTTGTCTCTTTAATCCCATAACATTTTTCATGCACGAAATGTCATTCTTGTATTTATTCTTTATTCTTTTTCTTTGATTTGTTTGTTGTTCACATCATGGTCTTATATTTCGATTCCTTATGAAGAGTTTAACTTGTACTCCTTGCACACATGTACACTTTTCTAATGAATAACTATTAAATAATTAATTTCTACGTTGTTTCCTCTTCGTACGACAGGGAAAATAGCTGTGTAGATCTTTTATGTAGATCTTATTGCAATATTCGATTTCCATTGCTTTGCACACAAGTGAAAATTCCTGTAAAGTACCTAGTGTAGAAAATAACTTGTTTTGAGAACTACTACTGCCCCTAATTAAGTAAAACCATTCCTTCAAGAATTAGAAATTGTGAAGAAAAAAGATAAATAATACGTTAATCTCTCATTTGATATTTAAGTTTTGAAAAGATGAATTGGAATTAATTTCAGCAATACAAGATAATTAATTACCTACAGTTATTATAGTAATTAACGAAACGAGTGTATACAGAGGTGTTTGATTGCACGAATGGTATTTTTGAGAAAACTATCGACGATAGAAGCGAGTTTTCTCATATACCATGAGTGCAGTTATACCCCTTTATACGCAGTTATTTACGTTCAATATTTTTTCGTTTCCATTTACGAATAATTCGAATTTTAAATAATTTAAGCGCATCTTTTCCATCGATATATGCATTTCAGGACGTAGTATTGCTTGTGAAAAAGATATATTTTAGTGGGCATTGCATTATTTGTGTTTCCACCAAATATTTGCTAATGCAAAGTATTAAACATATTGCGAATAAAATATTAGAAGCTGATCAAGGTAAGAAAACATTACTTCTCACGAAAAGTAAAGACAGGTATGAGAGTGAATACAACATGTATAAATCACTTGGGGGAAAATTAGTCACCTTTGACACACATGTAAAACATTTAATTTATTTACGTTAAATATTTTATGTTGTTCCGTAAGTCAGTTAGCTTAACGTTTACTTCCCCAATTTAGTTTTATTCATTCGTTGTGTATATGTAGTTGCTGTAGGTACTTAATATGTGATGATTTTTGTTCATGTTTCATGGCCGACTGCAAATACCTTGGTTATATTTTCTTAATAACACGATTTGGCTCGTTTCTGAATTCTGATGGTAGGTGTGTCGTTTTAATTGCACGTTTGAATTTTAATTGCACGCATGCTATTAACATATAGATAATCAACGATTTTTTCATGGAATTAATGAGTATATTTAGATAATTAAACAAAAAATACAGAAGTAAACACTTAATATCAGAGCTTTTTTTAAAGCAAAATTCACCATTAAGAAATGTCAAAAGAATGTAGCTATCCTAAAGTAACTTGATGTGCAGAATTTCAAGGCACTTCGGCAATGACAAACTTTGTTCCACACCCATGCTTATCCAGACATTGGATGTTTAGGCACTAAAAATCGACTTTTAGGTGCCTAAAAAGGCACTAAATGACGACACACGAAATGATGGGGCACTAAATAAAAGGCAGAAAATGTCAAGAAAAAGGAGAAAAAAAGTCTGTCATAAGTTACCTACAGAATATAATGAAAAATTGTTTATAATTTTTGTGTACATTATTTTGTAAACTTAAATACATAAAATAACTTCGTATATTTTAAGGAAAAACAAGATTTACATGTTTACAACTCGTTTACATTTCCTTCTTACTATAGTTTGCATTGCAATATATTACCATTAACTTTTCAAGATCACAATTTCAAATTTGCGATGATTGGGAGACAAAATCAATTTGAATGCGGAGAAGGATCTCTCAACACATACTAATGTGAATGGCATATATTTTAGAAGTAACATTAGCAGACTGAAACCTTCAGCTATTTACATTTATTTCCACTTAAAATTAGGTGCTATCGGTGTCTTGTCAATCGCCTTTGTTCTCAGACCATGACTGGTATTTATGAAATAGAGAAATGGAGAAAAACTTGTTGGTATACTTTTAGGAATTCTCTCGTATTTTAAGATACAAAGAAGTGAATTGAAGGTTTCGAAATGAATGGTCACGTTGGATCATGGTCGATTTTCTGATATCTCAGTTTTGTAATAATAAAAAAAAGCATAATAATACATAATACAATAATAAATAATACATAAAAAAGCGAAAGAGTTTAATAATTCTAAAAAATTGTATTTACGCATATAAAGGCATTTACGCTAAAAAAGAGAAAATAAGCATTATAAAACATCGCCATATGTCATCATTGTCGTGATGCGTGCACATATTTTATCTGCCTTTAAGTAAGTACGCAGAATAAAATAGGCATTTCCCTAAATATCCGATGCCTTAATGTAATTTTTTCTTATTCAAATAATGAGAAAGAAATATTTGCTCTTACTAATTTTTTTTTCGGAGATAAAAGAAAATTAAACACAATTTGAATTTGGTAGTCAAATTATTCTAAAATACATTGCTTTAGATCCCTGTCTCTTCTCGAACGTATGTACGAAAAAGAAAGCCATGCAGTGTATTCTCCTTTCAGGACTTTTTCACTTTTAACTTCTCTAATGAATACTCACATTTTTTAAGATCTCCAGAAGATCTTATTCCTCGAAGCTGGTCATCCCTGAAAACAAAAGACCGTCTATTATATTTTCTGTATCGAACGTGATTTTTTTCTTTTAGAATCACACTTTCACAGAAATCTAACAGTTTTGCATATGTGTGTAGAAACTTACTAGTGCCTTTTAGCAGCAAAAATGCTGAACTAAACCATACAAAATGGTTTTCCAAACAAACACATGCGCTGCTCTAGAACAAATAAAATATTATCGTGTAACAAATTATTTAAATATATCAACAAAAACGGTCTTAACGAAAACCACAATAACATAGTAGAGAATATATAGATACACTTACAACTTTACCTACCAAGAAGTCAAAAAGTTGAAGTCCAAATGCTACATGTGAATTATAGATTTTTAATGTCGGACCTTCTGGCTCTAGAGCTTTGTTAAAACACGTCTACTGTGTTGTAAGAAGTAACCTATTAAGGATAAAAGTGCAGCATGAGAATATGGGGAATAAAACAATCATATATTTTCATCTTTCACTTAAAATCAAAACTATTTCATTGTGTTTGGATTTTTCTCGGCTACCTGGTTATCTAATGAAATTAGAGACACCTCTTAAATAGCCGAAGGCTGAGTATTTTTTTTTCCTATTTCTGCACGCAGTGGGAAATATTAATACAAAATTTTACTGAAATTCTATGATTTTTCAAATGTCAAGTTATGATATGGCCAGTGAGTCTGAGAAGGAAAATAAGTCGAAGAATCTAAATGGAAATTAAACGACTCTCAACACATTCATAATCTGCCATTTAAACAATAGTGCAATGAGAGTACTAAACATTTCGCAATTTTGCATGCACCTGGACATTGCTCAATAGGATTTAATTGACGCAGTTTAACTGTGACGTACTATAACGATATCAACATTGTTGGTATTAGATGCCTCTTTATTATTCCAAAATATACTTGGAAATAATTGGTCGCTTTAGAAAACAGTCAGCATGAGACCATTACTTTCTTTTATCAATTAGGAAAGTAAGACAGCATCAATATATTTAAAATCAATTCTTTAACGGCATTACTTAAATTTTTTACTACAAACAAATATTTTATTTTCAAAGTAACATTCTAGCATTGAAGATAATTATAATGATTACAATAAATTTACATGTTTAGAACCTTTTAGAATCTTAGAACTGGTGAATAATATTAAATTTGTCTTTACGAAGATTTCCTCGTCAATCTAACGCAAAAGGTGTAAAGGATACGCATTATTTATTCAACAAAATCAAACTACAAGGATTAATATATAGCAGGGAAAAGGAAACACATAATTGCAAATACATACACCCAATAAATATACGTAATGCTGCAGAAGCGATAGGCGACACACTCGCGCCCTTGGCAGTACACTCGCGCCGGAGAATAAGTTATTTACAAGTGCTGGAATCAAATGGCAAGCATTTTCTCAAGGTAGTATGAACTTATTTGGGAAAATTTTTCATTTTATTTGGGGAAAATATTTTACATTGTTAATATTAAATATGCAAACATCTTTAATTTTGTTAGTTAATAAAATCAGTTTGTGACTGATTCAGTGTTTCTCGTTTTTTTTCAATGGTTCGAATGGAAAATGAAAACAAATTTATATCTAAAACTTGAATTTCAAAAAGCTATTTTCACTGCTCGGAAAAGATTTCTCCTTCGAAAGCTAATGATTCTTCTTATTATATTGGTTACAGATAAAGAAACTACACCTGAAAAACAATCACTCAAACATTATATCATTAATAATATTGTCTTATTAGAATATACACTTAAGGAATACTTATATTTGAAACCTCCTTCATCAATAGGAATATTCGAAACTATCCACCAACAATATTTCAAAAAACTAATCTAATTCGATTTCCAATGGAAAACTCGGTAGTAAAATTGGGTGCCTGCAGGGAAACAATGAAAGTGTGAAGGATGGGGAGATACACACAAAGAGTGAGCACTACATAATAAATATAGCGTCAACAGTGATATCAGAACACGGCAATGCCCAATAGCGCCGACGAGTTGATTGATTCATTGATCTGTTAGCCGCAATTTATCGAATGGGATGTATCATTCGCTTCGTTTCCCAGTGTACCATAACGTCCCCAAAGGGCTTGTTCCAAATTTGTGGGGGGTCACTACACCAATAACGTGAGCACTGCACCTACGTAACAAATATAGAGGGAAGAGGCAAGAGAAATTTTCTATAAAACAATTTTTGTTTACTGCGGTTTCTGTTTGCCATATAATGACGACCAACTGGGGACCATTCTATGTGACAAGACTCGTCTGCGCTCACACAGCAAATCGTTCACGCCATATTTCGATTCACTTTTAACATGCTCTTTCTTTAGTTATATATAAAAACCGTAAATGAATTATTGCTTTCTTCATGTTCAGTCATAAATTCAATACTTAGTTGCGGCATGAAATACTTAAAAATATAATTTTTTGATTATTCCATATATTCACTAAACAATAATTCTTCAAATACATTCCTCCGCTCTTAAATTGCATTATATACTGTAATATTTTCATTACAACCATAAAATTACAACCTGATAAGTGAAAAAATTAAAACTTCTCTACATGTAACCATTCAGACTCTCACGTTCCCATCACTCCTTAATCGCCTGCAAGCCTATAGAAGAATACTGTAGCCTCCTTGCCAAACTAACATTCTACTACGTCTCGTAAGCACATCAGAAACCCTAGAGTCTTTTTTAACAAAAACCTAATGGTGTCATAACAGCAAGTACTTTCTCATATTTCTGGTAACGGTTACGTAAATCACTAATAATATTATTTAATAATTAAATGAAATATTATTAATATGTACGTAAATTAGTAGGTAATTAGTACTAGTAAGGTATTCGATATACAACTAATACTTTAGTAATCTTTTGTAAAGCTCTCTCACAAAAGTGCTCGAAAAAACTTGGAAAACGATACAAGACTTTACAATATGAAATTTTTTGAAGCAAAACGCTTGATTTTTCAACAGGCTAGTGCAAGCAATATGCACGCAATCATGGTTGGGATGCAATTAACTGCTACCAAGATTCAATAGGGCCTAATTGCTTTAAAGAGACTCGACTGAGCGTCTTCGCCATTGAATTGTCACACGGATGATTATTTCGAAAAAGGGTGAATTTATTCCGTATAAATTTACGTGTTCTTTCATAACAACTGCTCATCACGGCTATGTGAAGTTTCGTACTGTATTATCATTGACAAACATGAAGTTTGACCAGTTTGTGAATTAGTAAGGTGTGTACCGTTTATATTACCGTGGCTTTATACATACACACACACACACACACACACACACACACACACACACACACACACACACACACACACACACATATATATATATATATATATATATATATATATATATATATATTGAGATATACCAAAATTTTCCACTCTCTTTACATTTATATCTGCTAAAGATCTTAGCGTCCGGCTTGCTGGGTCAATGGGTCACGATATATTATAATCCTTATTACCTCTATAATGGATTATAGGATCCGCCGACTATACAGCGCAGCTGGGAATCTGAAATAGAATGATTCTATTCCTAGTTCATTTCTGTTTGGATTGACTAAATGAAAGATCACTTTCTTTTCTAAAGAACAAAATTCAACAAAGTTTATTTTTACCTTTTTATCAAACAATTTAATGAATTTAAGTTAGGCCTTTGATCAAGATATCTTTCAATTTACAATTTATACCCCGGTTAACTTATCTTTTCTTCGTTGATGTCCCTCGTAGACTTCTCAGTCGAAATATCTTGCGATCTTGCCGTAGTCCAAAGTTCCAAGAAATCCTCTTCTGCCCCTATCCAAGCTGGTCTCCAACTATCAAAATTATCAGTCCCGATTACGTCCTATGACATAGTCCCGAACTCGATTACCACTCCCGACAAAGTTCCAATTTATACACCAATATTGCTTCCACATCAAAATATCTGCAATATCATTCACTGTCCTTAAAATTTCACTGATAACCCAATTCTATCTCGATTGTACTCGTTCCCTCTCACGAACATACGATCAGTTCAGAAGCGCGTTTCCGAGCAGAATGAAATCTTCCTGCATGATTCATCCCTCGAAGACTTCGTATTAAACTACCTTAATTTTTTTCATAACATTTGACCGTCCTTCTCTCACCCAGCCAATCCATACGTTTGTTATATTTTGGTGTTGCTGACCGTCTAAACTTCTTCGCCCAATCCCAAATTTTCTACTTTCGGCACCAAGCCATCTCTTAATGCATTTAGAAAAAACAAAAACTACATTGTTTATTCACGGTCGTTGCTAAGCTCTAGCTCTCGTGATATTTCGTAATGCATGTTCCACCATATTGTCTACAAATAAATGTTAGTTTATTTTAACGTGACATATTGGTATGTCACAATATATATATATATATAGTTTATAATTTATTTATTTATTTTCTTCACGGCCGGGAGACAAACCCATTACTGATGACCATCAAGAGAATAGCCGGACTAATCATATGACGACCCATGCAAAGAAAAGGAATAGAAAAAGGAATTTGGAAAACTTAAACCTAGCTACTTGGAACGTAAGAGGATTGACACAAAAGAAGAAATACTACAAAAAGAATTAGAAAACATTAATGTAGATATATGTCTGATTACTGAAACAAAGAAAAAATTAAAAGGCACATTGGAATACCTAAATTACGTACTTTTATATAGTGGAGTCCCTCAAAATAAAAGAGCATCATCAGAGGTAGGAATAATGATTAAATCTTCCTTAAAAAATAGAATCCAGAGCTATAATTTTGTAAGTGATCGAATAATAAATGTGCGACTAAAAACAGCTAGAGGCTATCTTACAATTATCTGCATTTATGCACCTGAAGAGGGGCGTAAAGAAGAAAGTATAAACTTTTATGAATCCCTCCAGCCCCATTTAAACACTATGAATAAGACAGATTTCATAGCAATTGGAGGTGATTTTAATGCACGTGTTGGACAACAAATTATGGGAAATCTAATTGGAGATAAGGGAGAACAAACTCTAAATGAGAATGGAATAGCCCTGAGAAATTTTGTTAGTTTTAATGAGTTTAAAATAACTAATACCCTCTTCCGCCATAAAGATATACATAAATACACATGGTCAGCAAGAGGCACGAGATCAATAATCGACTACATCCTATCCAACAAGAAACTTTCCCCGTACGTGAATGATACACGAGTATATAGGAGCTGTAACGTTAGTACAGATCACTTCTTAGTTCTTTGTAAACTTAAAATCCCTAAGAAATGGATCCACAGGAAAAAAACGAGCGTTACGCAAAATAAAACCAATTTTAAAGTATACCTGCTACAACAAGAGAGTATAAGAAGATTATACTGCTCACGATTGCTAACTTATCTAGATCAAAGAGCAATTAGTACAGATGTGAATGTTGAATGGCAAGATTTTAAAGAGCTAATATTACAAGTAGCAGAAGAAGTCTTAGGTAAAAGACCAAAAGCAAAGAATAAGAAGGGTGTTCAAAATTGGAACGAAAAAATACAGGAAATTATTGATCAAAAGAAAAAGGCTTACCTGCGGTATCTCCAATCACATTCTGTAGAAGACAAAATAGCATATAAAAATAAAAGTGCGATTGCTAAGAGAAAATTAGAAAGATGAAGCGGAAAGTTGGGATAGGTATATAAGCGAGATTGAACACGACTGTCATGGATCACAAGACACTGCCTATAAAATAATGAAGTATCTAAATTCGACAGAAAGAGATACACTAAAATTAACAACATCTCCGAGAAAGAATGGCTACATACTATCAGTTGCTGTGGACAAATACAGAGACTCCTGAAAACCCCTTATCGGAAACAATAATAGAAGCGGACCCCATTGAACTCGACGAACTGAACAACATACTTAAAACGTTCAATAATAAGAAGTCACCAGGAACTGACTGCATGAATGCTGAACTACTAAAGTATGCACCGAATGAAATAAGGAGGAGATTCCTCGAAATAATTAATATGTGTTGGAGGAGATATACCATTCGAAGATTGGAGGAAAGGAATTATATGCCCTATCTTCAAGAAAGGTTGCAGACAGGATTGTCAAAACTATAGAGGAATAAGTCTTCTCAACACAGCCTATAAGATATATGATAAGATAATAACTCGGAGATTGAATATAATTAATGAGCATATGTTATTAGAGGAACAGTGCGGTTTTAGGAAAGGTCGCTCATGTTCCGACTGCATATTTGTAGTGGAACAGCTAATACAGAAGAGACGAGAATTTAACTTACCGACATATATACTATTTATAGACTATGTAAAGCCTTCGACAAAGTGTCGCATGAAAGAAACTATGGGAGATAATGCATAAAAAAGGATTCCCAGCCCACCTAATAAGAGCAATACAAAGCCTCTACTTCGACACTAAAATATGCATTGATAAAGGATCTCAAGGATGTAATAAATTTGTAGAAATAAATCAAGGAGTCAAAAAGGGTGCCCACTTTCGCCAGCTCTATTTAGTATATATATGAGACGAGATTGTCCGGCAATGGCAAGGGCAATTGAAAACACTTTAATATAAATGACAAATCTCTAAATACCATATTGTTTGCAGACGACCATGTTATTTTTAGTAGCTCAGAAGATGAATTACAAATTGCAGCTCACAAACTAAATGAACAGGCAACCAAATACAATATGCAAATCTCCACTAGGAAAACAAAATCAATGGGCTTTGAAGGAACAAACCATATGAGATGTAAAATTGTGATTAATAATGAACCCATAGAACAGACCAATAATTTTACCTATTTAGGCTTCAATGTGTCTTACTGCCAGAAAAATGACATAAGTCGGAAATTAAATAGATTCTATAACATGTGTGGGACAATAAGAAGAACATTAAAAAACAAGACTTTAAAAACCACGCAACTCAAATTCTACAAAGCAATGGCAGTACCCATGCTAACTTATGCATGCGAAAACTGGACAATAAATAGAACAGACAGAAGAAAAATAGAAAGCGCCGAAATGAAATTCTTACGTTCAGTAGCAGGTTACAATATCTTGGATAGACAATATAATCATGACATCAGAACCGAACTGAATATATTCAATCTGATGGACAGAATCCAATCATTTAGGAGTAACTGGCATGATCATATCCAAGCCCCCAAATTACGTTCAGTAGCAGGTTACAATATCTTAACCATATTTATAACAAGATGGAGAGACTCACTCTCTTGATGTGGAAACAGGCCTTAAGGCCTAAATCCATGAAGCAGAAGAAGAAGAAGAGATTTTCTTCACGTATGTTGATTCATGGCATATATTGTGTGATTTCAAATGTTGTTGTTCAGACAAGTTGTCTTTATTCCATGTGATTGTGTTTATTGTGGCCCTGATGAACTGATGTGTTTCATTAATTGACCGATCCCGTGATCCATATCCTACAACTAGTACTGTATTATGGTTATTTTTTTGATCATGCCTCCTTTTCCGCAGCTCTTCCAGGGACACACCCATTCCGACAATTTTAATATCCAGCGCCGTGAGTTCCGGGGCGTCTGCCCAGTTCGATTTCTTATATTCAATTCAGCAATTGTGGGGATGGAACACTTTCCCCCTCCGCTGTCAGAGGTGCCTGCAGAAACATTTCATCACTCAGGTATTTGTTGTTGTTGTTGTTTTAGTTCAGGTAGATCTACCGAGGCACCCAAGAGCAAATGTTAATTGAGTAAAGCATGTTTGTGAGAAGGATGGAAGGAAGGAGAGTGATATGTGGAAGTTTGACCTGACTCACAATATCACAACTCACATTCATCCGCGCGATACAAACCCACAACCTTGGTGTACTTCGGTACAGGAGTCCCAAGACGATTGATGGATAATATTTAGCGGTTGCTGTATATTATAGATAATAGAGAACCCCACTATGTTACAACACACAGGCAAACATCTATGCCAGAAACGAGATTCGAACCTGTCAAAGAACTTCTGCGTTAACGATCTCGGTTAACTGAATTTTATCAGTAGTATTAGAAGTTGACGGATATCATACGAAAACATCTGAATGACATTCAATATTATTTGCTCCCAAGAGAAAATGTAAGAAAAAAAAATAGAGAAATTATCAAACACTGTTGCTTACCTATTTTTCTCGTACCTATTTTTATTCTAGTATGTTGTACCCCACAACCACTGGATATTTCCACTTTTTTTAAATTTCTCTTCGTTCTAGTAGTTTAAACGAAATTAGGATTTAGAATAACACAGAAAATCTATTACTTTATTAAATGATTAGTACGAATACTTTTGAGAGAAAAGTGGAACAATTTTGAGAAAATCCTGAAGGTTAGGCGTTTTGGAAAATGTGCAGTCTTTTTGTTTACTTTCATAGTACACTTGAGAACTTATAATCGTCTATCGAGAAACTTCATAGTAGATAAATCATTGCTCTTCTGACCACACATATTGGTAACCAAATTTTCATTTATAATGTAAATATTAACGAAGCGAAATATTTAAAAATCAAAAGTTTTATTGAAAATTGTACCTACGGCTTAGAACTCAATGTATTGTCCAGTATACTTACAAGCAGTAAAAAAAGTCGCAGCCTGTTTTTGAGAAAAATCTTGTGTACGTACTTTTGAAAAATTGTCAGGTTTTGACTCAAACTTTTACGATAGCTACACATATTTCGACAAAAAAAATAAAATGATTTAAACATTGAACATTGAAGTATTGTATTAAGAAAGAAATCTCTGGGTCCAGACGCTTTAGGACTGTTCGAAACAAAAATGAAACTTTCCGTTTTCGAAATTTCAAAGGAGACGTATTTATAGTGCACCGTCCTCTTTTCGAACAGAAAAAATATATAAAACTAGTGATGTTACAACTGCTCATTCTCTCTTGCCTTATTCGGAACAATAATGTAATATTACAATAGTGAAATGTCTGCACTACTTACACTTCAGCAATCATTTGCAACAAAAAATATATAAAACTAGTGATGTTACAACTGCTCATTCTCTCTTGCCTTATTCGGAACAATAATGTAATATTACAATAGTGAAATGTCTGCACTACTTACACTTCAGCAATCATTTGCAACAGTTCAAACCAATTTAAACGAAGCGCCTGCAGTCTATAGCCCAATATTTGATAACCAGGAACGGGGTCATTTTAACTTTTAATAAATCAAAATTGCAATTTACACATTATATAGACAAGCAAGGATAATTTAATACAAGATTCCCTTGATTATATCGAAATGAACTTCCATTTTTTCAATAATTATACCAGAATCAGCGATCAAACCTTTTCGAACTACAATTATATTAAACAGCCAGAGCTGAAGGCCATCCAATATATCGCCTTAGGAATGCATGCAACGTTTAATTTAAATATTGTAACTGAAACACATTAAAACCTTGAATGAAATTCATTCTTTTAAAGCAAATATATCATCACAAACTTAACATTTGAAGATCGTCTGAATGTGAACGGTGTGTGAAATATATCCAAACTTATTGCGAAATGACCATTTTAAGAAACATAATTTATTGCGCGCATTATTCTACTGTATTATGATCTTTCCGTCTATAATATAGTCAAATGGACTATTTTAACATTGGAACAAGCAATGAACATTCTAACATTAAGGTTAAATAAGTAAAGAATTTGGAGCCGTTGGAACTAGGCCCGAACTAACATTTCAGTAGTTTTGAGAAAATGGATGTCAAAGTTTCATTGACTCATTATTCAGACATATCTGCACCTACAGTAATAGTTTTTTCAGTAGCTTCTTTTTACAGAGGTTGCAACATGAGTATGTTCTACTTGCAGCAGAACTTATTTTCTTCCATTTTGTCTGTTGTAATCTTATCATTCCAACGAGTCAATAATTCGAGGCAGTTAGCATATAATTAATATCTCTGTATCTTAGTATTTTTTGTACCGCCTGTGCTTTTTCTCGAATTAAATTTGTTTCTTCAAAAGTCTTCTCCAAATAAAATTTCCTGTCTAGGTTGACTTCCTTAGAATTGACCGAGTTTTTCCGGCACCAATCCTATTGAATTTTCCTGTTTGCCCTACCCAGAATCGATCGCTTTTTTGCTCTGCGAACCTCGTAAGGTTTTACTAAGGTTGGCCTATCTGTGATCGAATATTTCCTGTTGAGTCCTATGTTTCCCCAAAAGTGTCCTTACCCGGTTTTTTTTTCCCCGACCCAATGTGTCTTATCGTGACCTGTCTAGAACTAAAAGTAGCGTGCGTATCATTATCCTATAAGGCGCGACTTCAAACTAGGAGTTTTTTGTCCAAAATTCTACAGGGGAAATCCGTCACTACACATTGCATTAAAATGTGCACTTCGAATTATTTATTCTATATTGGAATCATTAAGTCATAATGAGGCTTATTTTGATATTTTTGAAAGACAGTAATCCCACATCTTAAAAAACATAATTTTCTAAAAATTAATAGCGCAAAAACTTTCGCAATATTGCAGTACCTATTTTAGGTAGGAAAATACCTCTATTAAAATATTCCGTTTGTCTTCAAATATTGTTTACAATTGTGTGAAAACCATTTGGGAAAAGAGATCGAAGTTCCTCACCAGAGATATTTCGGTCTCTGCATATCGTCCAACGATTTTCGAGGTAACTGCGCTCTCTGGAGCTCATGTAACATCATTGGCCTGGCTACCATCCGTGGCTACCCACAGCTAGTGACGCTGGGAAATCTGCAAAAACTTCTATTTAAGACTGCGCTTACTCTCATCAGGGCAATTAAGGCGTTGTTGCAGCACTCTGATGTTTCTACTGCGAGCGAACAAAATGACATTCGTAGTGACCTCATCAACGCTGCCCCGCGATTCCCAGTCTCCTCTATTGTCCCTCCGTCGCAGCCCAGTGTCACATCGCTTGCACGCTCTCCTACAGAGTTCTCTCGGCACTCACCCATCGACGCAATCAGCAGAGTCCACTCTGGGTGTTTATCATTGGTGGCAACGTGGTTTCTTTGCCATCAACACGTCCAACGTGAATCTTGTCAGAGTGCCACCAGAGCACCGCCGCCTCGGTTTTTCACCGCACTTTGGCGACAGAACTGAGGCACCTCCTGTTCACAATACTCACACTGTCCTATTTGCATCGTACCGTACACATAATTACTGAGTGAACGTAACCATATCATCCCATAATCATATTTCCCGTAACAATTGCAGAGTCCCATATACGTTATTTCATATTATACCAGTCGCTTATATTTGTCTACTACTTCATTGTTAGGGGATTATTATAAATAACTCATTAACACATTATCATACTCGTTGGTCTGCCTGTTCATCTGGATTCTACCGTCACGTTTGCAACGTTGTGTCATTCTTTTTCTGACAGTTCTTTGTAATCTTGTCGGCTACGTAACCTACTATAGGAACATACTCCAACCCTTTTCTTTCTGTATCATCTCGCTTTTCAAGTGAGATCCACTTAATAGAATCGCAAATTACTTCATGTTCTCCTAATTCAAGTCTTATGTCGCCACTAAATAAACGTGGACATTGCCAAAATATATGCCCTATTGCCGACATGAGTTTCTGAGTTCGCTAAGGCGGGCCCATTTTTTAGCAGTCTCGGTACGAATGGTCACGAGTTTGAATACCGCACAACTGTTTGTTTTTGTTGTGGGATGCGAGCCTTCTCCCAAACTTGTAGCACATTTCAACCGCCTTCTTTACACATTCTTCACGAATTCAGAGCCTTTGCCATCCATCTCCATCATCATCGTCATCCTCATGACCTCATCCTCGATTAGGACGAAAAAAACTGATAAAGTTAAAGCGGGTACGAGGGAGGGTACGAGGAAGTCGGAGACAGAAGTAGTAATCGGAGAAGGAGACGAAGAAAGATGACCAAGACGTGGGAGACGGAGACATTGAAAATGAGGACCAGTCAAAGGAGACGTTGAAAAAAGAAAAATGGTGAAAAGGTGATGAAGGTAATAGAGACGAAGTCAGAGAAGGAAATGGAGAGTGGGAGTCGGAGATGACAAAATGGAGGAAAGAAAAAAAAAGTAATGATATATAATGTAAATGAGATGTGACGAAGTAAAAAAAAATAAGTTGAGAAAGATGGTGAAAATATTAGACTAACTACTGCTTCTTATTCAAAATAAATTAATGTATTATCTCTATATATTAAATCAAAAATTTAAATTATTCGAATTCACTAAATTATTCGTATGAATTATTCACTAAATTACTCACGACATTAATACGTTATTCATTAAATAGGTCATACATAAAATATGTGGGAAGTGTCTGAATTTTTACATTGGCAATACTGCAGACGTAATGTTCTCGTCAGATTATTCACTTTTACGCAGCAGCGATCATACCGCACGTGGCGCGGGGTCGCGCGGCGCGGCAGATGCATCGCGGCCCACAGAAATAGCCCCGCGGGGCCGCAGAAGACGCCTCTGTTTCCTTCTTTGTCCTAGGCGGCACGCGTCGGAATGTCCCCCCGAGACGCGCCGCGCCGCGCCGCGCGCTCGAAATAGCCCCGGAGACGCCCCGCGCAGCGGCGCGGCGGCGCAGTGCTGCGCGGCCCGCCCCTCCGGACCATATTGCATTTACTTTTCATCCCGGTGCCTTCTGGCCTCGCTTACGAGGGGCACTGGAAAACACGCGGAGGAGACGGTGGGCTGTGAGAAGGGGAGGGAAGGAGGCGGCGGAGGTGGCATGGCTTTGGCCACAGGGATGGGCAAGGAGAAGGTGGTGGCAAGAGGGGTGAGGGGCAGGGGGGGGGGGGAGGCGGGGCGGAGGCGGGGCGGGGCGGGGGGGCGGAGGCGGGGCGGAGGCGGGGCGGAGGCGGGGCGGAGGCGGAGGCAGAGATGGCAGAAGCTTAGGTCACTGCGACGATGAGGAAGGCGCTGGAGGAGGCGGAGGCTACGAGACAGGCGGCGAAGGCGACGTAGGCGGCAGAGGTGCACAGGCGGTGGAGACGGCGGCAGCGGGGACGCCTGCATTAGCCGGACGCAAAACATCGAGCTGACAGCGGTGAGCGATGGAGTGGAACTTATCGCGCGGGTCGCAGCCACCTTCTTTGAAAAGTTGCACCTGACAGTCTGGAAAACGGGAGAGGGCAATCACGGCGCGCCCGCTTGCCCGCGCGAGAAAGCGATACGATGCAGCTGCAGCTGGAGCCGGCCACTTAGTACAAATTGCGTTGTAAAGGCGTCGCCTTTTTTTATTTGAGCGGAGGAGCTTAGTGGCTGCGCGACTTCGGCGCTTCCAGAGATCTCTGCACAATTAATTTATCGTGACTTTGTAAAACATCGAATGTATCTCTAAATCTGAAGGAGACCTACACATAAAGAAAAAATCATTTAGGTGTTTTCCTGCAACGCTGATAAGTACGCTACTGCCCCTAGAAAAGAAGAGGACTGGAGTAAACACTTTTTTACGATAGCCCATCTAAATAAATAAAGCCCACTTCATATTTCTTTACTTCTAGATAAGCAACAATTTACTTATGATTGTTTATAGTTTGAGAATAGAAGCGATAGCGGTTGCAAGAATTCTTTGCCTTTTCCACCTAGACCTTACACCTTTCAACTATATCATTATATTTTGACATCTGAGGACATAAATTCTCATTTTCAACTGTTGATAGTCGAAATTACCGAATGAATGATGTACAACAGGTCCAATACATTAAAACCCGCTTTTGAGTACATACTATCTTTAATTATTTATTCATTATTTGCAGTTGTGTTAGTTCGTGTATATCCTGTGAATCACATCAAACCTGAAGTGAAGAATGATGGAGTAAAACACTATCAATTATTTCTTTAAAACTACTCATATTCCGAGATAGCATCAGAAAGGAACGACGTTGAAAAACAAATCAAATGCCGTGCTTAGGATGATTCATAAGAAACCACTATTTAAAACTATGCACGAGTACATGTTGTCCATGATCTCCAAAGAGTAGGCGGGAAGAAGCAATAAAAAATAGACAAATGATTTATTATTCAATCCAAACTATGCATGTAGGAGCTTATTGACATAGAATTATTCAGACTTAGAAGGAGATGCTATATTTGGTACATTTTAAGGCATCTGCGTCAGTTTCAATTTTTTTTATCAAAAGTAAATTCTAACTCATTAATGCAATGACCACGTATACTATACTTAATCAATGCATGTTATTAGAGATTGAATATTACCGTTACAAATGATTTGTCTTGTTACATTTTAAATAATTAAATTCATTTGTATATTTTTACATAATGAAAATTCAAGAATATTTAGTACCTAACTCATATAACTGTGAATTTCTCGTTTCAATACTAATTTATTTTTGGTGGTTTCTAATATTGCAAAAAATGGAGGCGATACAGATGGTGCAGGGCTAGGAATAGGGTTTTGATGCGTAGAATCCAACACGCCCGACTTCGCTTTCAGCAAGTTTTCTTAATAGCACTTCGTATCTAATCTAAACATCACTTTATCCATAATGACTCATTTATCATTCACTTCTCACGATCACCCTACCATCTCCGTGGACGGCAAAGGCAAATTATCACTACGATCCCATGCTCATGGAAGGGATGGACATAAAGGCATAAGCCTCTTCCTTCAAATACGCTTAGAAATAACTCTCGTCACATCACTCAGGAAACAACAGGGTTAATGTCTAGAAATGAATTTGATTATATGAAGTGCATTAACAGATATCTTAAGTAAATACTAGCTGTTTGCGCCCCGCTGTACCGGGGTTGTATTTATGTAAGATAAGGTACAGGTGATTTGTTGTTTCAATTTGGAAACGTACACAGAATTTCACTAAGTGACGTGGTTTATAAATTTTAGTCTTAATGATACCTCGGTTCGTCATCATTACTTTGACTCCAATAGCACCATCGCTCTATGGTTGTTGGTGAGGCAAATAGGTAGCAAAGCGAAGACTCACGAATGAAATGTACCCAGTCTAAGAAAATTAGCAATTACTTGAGAAGTTTGGCGCGAAGAGAGGGCAAATCCTAAACTGTCTCTCTCGTAGTACATGCGATTCCTTTTATAGAATTTATATTTTAGATTTGTATGTTATAAGTACAAATTGAAATATTTATCTCTTAAAATTTTCCAATTACAGATAATTTAAACAAGTGTACTTAGGTGGCGAATATTTTAAAATCTGAATAGTATTAACAGAAACCTTCGATGGTCCAATGTCAGGAATACATAAGTTAATTTATTAACGACTTAGTTACACAGAGTGGTGCAACTAATGATCGCATTTCAATATTTCTTTAAAACATATTCCGACAATTATTTTTACTCTTCTGGAGATATGGGTCTAAAATTAATTCAGTATATAAATATTATAATTTAACAGATATTATATAAAAGTAATTCAAGACAGAGGCATCCTAAAACATTTGCTCATAACAATTTCAATATATCATAATTTGTAGATAGAGAAAAGCCAAAGTCAGATCTTATACCGTAATATTGATGGATCAAACAAAGGGTAAATCACTATACAAATTTCAAAATCTAGTCACATGTGTAAGTTGAAGAAATATGTAGAAATTCGTATCCCGGTTCCCAATTGTGAACCACCCCCGTAACCCCTTAGATGTTCAAAAAATGTAAATGTTCACTATTTATTCTATGCTCCACCTCATCGATCGGATGGGTACAATCGATTATGTACTATATCACGATGATAATTTAGTAACGAAGTAAATTAGAATGTAATGTTTTAAATACACTGAAATTTTGTTCTACACAATTGGTTTTTACTCTACTTATTTAGTCAATCAATCTATGCCTCACAAGGTTCCGTATAATATATGCAGTCATGATGGGAAAAATTCAGTTTAATTTTATTCTTTCCTTCTCATTGACTCACAATATAATAATTATTATTTGAATTTTATTTTATGTACAATACTTCAGATTTGTGTGGAACTAATCATGTTATCAACATATTAGATCGACTGTCTGTACCGGCAACTTCGTGTGCGTGGAGCTTTGAATTAATTTCGGCAGGTTCATTAAAAAAATAGAAATAAGGTTCATTTCCTTTTTAATTAATATTTCTCTGTTCTAAATCAAATAATTCTTACTGTTCTCAATGTTTCAAAACCCAACTGAGTTGGGTACATTCGAATTTTTGTTTATTTCTCAAACCTTAACTTGCAGTATATATGCGACATACTGAACATTTAACTAATATTGTTCTTCAGATTAGCTAGCATGCATTACATAAGATATACATTAATGGGATAGTCGTTATGAACTACCAATCCCTAGTATAAGAACACAAAATACTTTGAAAAGTGCACAAACATAAGCCAAAAGACATTCAAACGGGAGAATATTCCGACATCAGAACTACACAACTTTACATGCGACAAAGAAATTTGACATAATCTTAGTTTCTTAATTTTTATAATGAACATGTTTTGCTCTGTTTCTGACATTAGAGACTTAATATATCATTCCTGAGAAAATTATCAAAATAATTTACTTAGACACTGAAAAATGTATTCTATACAATAGACAGGAAGGATGATGGAAATGAAATGATACATACATTGTAGGGGTAACAATTGAATAAGACGCGGTTTGATCCTGAAATTCTAAAATATCAATTAATATTAACCACTGAATATAAACTAATCATGCACATTCAGAAAGAGATAAACTTACTATTCAGGTACGTTTGCTTGTAAAATATGATTAGAAAGTGGTTTGTGTAAACCTCTCAAGCACTCGCATATTAAATGTCGGGTGTTCCATGTGTTCTTGCGTGCGAATACTTATGCCATGAACGATTAGTAAGTCAGAAGATTCGTTGTACCGATTGAGTACTGAATATAAAATAAACATACATATTTACAAATATACATATTTACTACGCACATTTCTCGTAAAATATGATCAAGAGGTAAGTATCACAATCGTATTGTTGTCATCATGTACATATTGTGACATACCAAAAATGACGGACATTTTATTTAGGCAAATAAAGGTCAAAATGTTGTAGATATTGCAAAAGACGTGGGTTTAGAAGCACCATTGAACCGTAGCAACGCAAAACAACAATGAGTTCGTTTGGAAGCAGGCGCAGAGTACACCGTAGCAACACGAAAAAACAATTGAGAGAAACACAGCAAGCTTTGAAGGGAGGACCAGATTGGGAGTTAGGGCATTCCGACTCGTGTCGTGGTGGTAAGCGGATCGCTTGCGTGTGTTTTCTTGAGGTTAATTATCAAATCGGGACTTGTGATATTTCGTGAGAGTGAACATTGAACTTGAACTTAGAATATTTCTGCATTAGGTGTGCAATGGGAACTTGTAAAATTTACATGTTGTATCATTGCAAACTCGGACTTACAAAATTTTCATGAGTGAACTGGAAAGTGAACTTAGAATATTTTCTCGGTGAAGTTACAAGACTTGACTTAGAAACTTTGGTTGATCCCGGGTTTAGGATGGCACGGTTCCTTTGGTTCCTTTTATGATTCATTATTTCTCGCGATTCCTATGTTTATAGTTGCGCGGTTCACTATAACAACTGAATTGTTTATGTTCAATGTTAAATGAGAAGAATGCACCTGATAATTTGTTGGCGTGGAATTGTGTGTATTTTCGCATTTCAAGTCTTCTTCAAATAGGTTTGTGTGTCTACTCATCATGGAAGGTATGAATTTTCTTAAAAGTGAGTGTTCCCTTTAAAATAAATTCTCTTAAAAGTGAGGGAGGTATATAATATCTTTATCAGTGAATAGTGAATTGCCAGGTTAGGTGATAGAAAATAATATTAGATATTATTCCGACTTGGAAAAAGTAATTAGTTTGAAATAGGTGCCTACCTGAGGCGCAAGACGAAGAGTATAGGCAGTGCTTATGAAGTGGTTGAGGAAGTTTCGACTTGGTCGCTGATCATCGTGGATTCACAAGAAGGAGATTGGTCTACCCTACGTGGTGACATCGAGCCACGTGCGCGCGAAGAAGCAAGAACGGTAAAAGATTCTATAACGCTGTTATTGCAATAACGAGAAAAATGGTCATGATCTAACGATAAATTGTAATAATAAATGATGGTTGATAACTTAGCATGCATAATAAATTATAATTCATAGTTTGAAAGAAAGCTGATACTCATTTGTATTTACGTGCAATCCTAGAGTAGACATTTTAGAATTATTCTCAGATTCCTCGCCAATCCGTATGGATGGCAGGTTCTGTAATTGGTTGCGGAGTCAGTAGCAACAATTATTTCCAAAGAACCCGTCGACCAAGCTAGCGGGATTGACATTTATTTGTAATAAATCCGAAGACAGTAATAGATAATCATGAATTCAAGTGTAACTTTTTCTGGCCCCAAATTATTTATCAATTCGGAAATTTACATTTATTACGATTTACATTTATTATTAGTAATATAGACATTTCTGTATGTAATCGCTAGAGCGCTTGCCGCGCGATCTCTTGGATTACAACTGTACTGTGTGGGTTCAGAAACGTTTGCTTACTAATATTATTAGGTACATGTAAATATTTAGAATGAAAGCCTAAATTCAATCACACGCGAAGTCTAATGTGTCAGTTTAAACTGATATGAACTACTAGACATTACTACACTCATAAAAACTGAGCCATATCGATTACTGCCGGAGACGGTGAAATGTGATACAAGTAAATCACCAGATGAAATTATGCTTTTCCTGCGGATTTAATTTAGCGAACTGAAAACCGTTTTGAGACGTCACGACCGGACGACAGGCGAGCAAATGCACGGATTTTGACCGACCGCAACCGAGAGTCCTGCGAAGAACTTTCTCTCGGGTCCGCGGCAGAGCGATCCATTCCTGTATTACAGGGTATATTTGCTTTGGCTCCAACGAACCATCCAAATTTCACGAGAATTATGAGTGTTTAGGAGAAACGCATGCTTGTATGCATATCGTATTTTTATATAAATAAATAATTACGTAATTCAACAACACTAAATTTCTACGCATAAATCTAGTCACACTTTTAAAATACACAATGAATAGCCATTTTGTTGCATGTGATTTTCCAGAGTATAACTTACCTATTGAAATTGATATCTAGTACTCTTTTTCATTTATTTATTTATTTAGTCAAAAACCCACTCCATTCTTCATTTCAGTAATCAAGGTTTGAACAACAATATTTTTGATAGTGACTCAAAGCCTGACACCCAGATTATTAAGTGGTTACAACAAGGTTACTAACAATAATATTGAGATTTATTAATTACATCCTTGAACTATGTTTTGTAAGTTTTCAGTCTTGTATGTCAATCATACATCCTAATCCTACATTTCCCTTGATAAAAATGTATCCCAGACGAAAGGAGAAGCATTGTGAATTCAGTGAATCTGATTTTGTAGAAGTTCCCAGTTAGCTTTCACCTTACCTTATTTAGGATGAAATCGTCGTATAATTGTGGTATTTCTTGATAATACAGGGTCATAAAAATAACTTTTTTATGCCTGAAATTTTGAAGCTTATAGGAGGTATTTCAGAGCAGCTGATTCCAAAAATGCAAATTGCTTGGCTGCATCAGCTCTAGTATTGAAGATGCAGTGAAAAGAATGGTTTTCGTCACTTTCGGAATCATATACATATTAATTCATTTTGAATTAATATGTATAGTCTATTTCATTATTATTTCATTATAAACCGAAGAATTTAAATTCCCCGCGCCTTTTTAGAAATATGCACATTTTTTTAGTGCTTAAGTCATAACTTAGAAATAAAACTTCCCATTTCTTAATCACAATTTATCCAATACCTGCCGTAAATTTTGTCATGATGCAAAGGCTTTCCAGTCTGTCTTTCTATCTCCAAAAAAGAACAAGCTACACTAAGCAGCTTTTCGTTTTTGAGTTAATTTATTACACCTGAAATGAATACTGTTATATCTAATGCACGCTAATTACCATGAATTTTTTTCTCGGAGATATGTACGCGGTAACCTGCAATTCGCTTACTTATTAATTCTATACATGTATAGCTTCCTCAAGAAAACAGTGTTTGAATAGTCCAGATCTCTTTTGCTACATATGGCGAGTATTCTTTCAAGGAAAATGAAAACGTATTTCTGAGTTTATAAACAGGGCATATTTGAGTTATTTTGGTGTCAAGCTCGGAGATGAAGTGGGTTCCTTATTTTGTATGCACGTACGATACATTTGCAACAGTGGACAAATCGTACAAGAAGTCTAAAATTCGGCGCACCGATGGTTTGGAAAGAGCCTAAAACCATATTAATGATTGTTATTTCTGTCTTGCCAACATTAATGGTATTAATCGAAATAATCGTAGCAAATGGAAATATCCTGACTCAACTCAGCTAGGAGACCGGTTTCACACTCCACGTATCTGTTCCAATTTCTTAGAAGAGTTCACTGAAAACAAATATTCAATGCCTGAAGATTATGAAAATGGAAATAGTTATTGTGATGCTTTACGTACTTCATCAAGACCTGACTGTTTCGATCAAAAAGAATTGAATGGCCTCGTCAGGGAACTTAATTTCTTCAAAATCGCCTCTGAATTGCTCGCCTCTCGGTTAAAAGAAAATAATTTGCTTGTACCTGGGACAAATATTGCAATTTTTCATCCGCGGGAAAAGAATTTGCTGCCTTCGTTTACGAAAGAAGAAACCCTAGTGTTCTACAACGATGTAGAAGGTCTTTTTAAAAAGTTGGGTTTACAGAATATAAGTCAGATGAATGGCGACTTTTCACTAATAGTTCAAGGATAATTTGAAGTGTGTACTCTTAAGCAACGGCAACAAATACTGCTGTTTCAATTGGTCACTCATTCTGCATGAAATAACAGTAGGAGACAATTTCTTTAGTTTAAGAAAGATTACGTATTATGAACATCATTGGGTAATTTGTGTTGAACTGAAGATAGTGAATTTTTCCTCGGCCAACAAAGTGGCTGCACAAACTATCCCAGCTTTATATTTCTGAGACAAAAGAGCCAACAGTGAGCTTTGGTTGAGAAAAATTTGGCCTCTGAGGAAAGAGATAGTTGTAGGGAAAAAATGTAATCAATTTACCTTTAGTTGCTCGAGAGAAAATTATTCTCTTCCCTTTGCAAATCGAGCTAGGCTTGATAAAGCAATTTCAGTCGTTGAGGATGAGAAGGTTTGTGTTTGCAGTGTATATTACATACATTCCGGGAGTCACCAAAGAGAAACTAAAAGCAGGGATTTTTGATGGTTCTCAAATAAGAAAGATCCTAAGTGATTCAAATTTTCTTGGAATCCATGGGCGAAAATCAATTGAGAGCCTGGTCTTCTTTTGTTCTAGTTGTGAAAAACTTTCTACGAAAGCATAAAACAAAAAACTTTTCACTATTAGTAGAAATAATGCTTTCCAAATTCTATGCACTTGGCTGCAATGAGTATTAAGGTCCATTACCTACTGAGCCACTTGGATTGCGTTTCTTCACTTGATCTAAGTGAAGAGCAAGTTGAACGATTTCAACAAAATATTCACCAATGGAAGAGAGACACCAAGAGAAATGGGATACACGTGTTCAGGCCGATTACCGTTGGAATATGCAGCAAGTTTGCTACGGCCTTTGTCATTCAAATAAAATCAATTTATAAAAACGTTTTGATCTTGAAAAAATTGTTGATTTTGTGAATGTTAAAACTTTTGATGAGAAATTACGTGATTTTCAGTTTTCTAATTGATACGTTTAATTTATAAAAACAAATTTATTTTATTTTACAACAAATTAACACCAGTAAAGTAAATATTTTATGTCCACATGCCATTGATGCTCCCAAATTCTAGCACACACAGTGTGAAAGTCTGTGTTTGTAAAACTAGAACTGATACGGAAAAACTAATGCATTTTTTGCAATAAATATTTTGAACGAACGATTGTTTCTGTGCCATTGACATAAGTCCTTCCTGACATACGGAATGTCAGTGTATTTCATTAAGTTATACATAGCTATCCATTAAACTTCCAATTTTGAAGTTAAAAGATTTGTATTTTAAACAAATAAGGCAGGCTTTAATTACTGCGTTAATTCCAAATGCTTAATTTAGGTAGGTCCTTTTATGAGAATGTTTTTCTCATTCAAAGACCTGTGAACCGAGAAGGTCCGGCTAATGAATCCTAGTGGCTAGAAGGGACCAATGAAAGAAAACCTATGGGAGAGCATTAATGGGGAGACGTAATTGAAAACGTTGAGTCTGTGACCTAAAAGAATTATTTTTGGTAAAGTAAGTTTAAGTAAATGTCACAATTTCTTGTAAAAAGAAAAAATTTTAATTCTCGTCCATTTACATGTGAAACTCACTAGTCTCCAAGTTATTCACATCGTTAAGTCACATTTTTCAATTATTTTGGTTATTTACACAATCAAAGTCCGGGAGTTTGGGTGTAGTACGTTATTATTTTCTTTTTTAACTAAGAAAAATATATTTTCACGAAATTGCTGTAATTAGACTCATTATGTATCTCAAAGAAAAGAAAAATGTACATTCGTGATCTTACGGCATACGCGTTTAAAGTGAATAAATAACAAAAATCGATATAACTGACCGGTATTCTCCAAATCAGGAACATAATATACGTATGGTTGACAATTACATTTTCTATTATATTTTTCGAGTTTAATTAATGTTAAAAATAATTTCGGTCATAATCATTAGGTCATAATTAACAATATCATTGATTAGCAATTCAAATAACTTGAAATCAGTAATTGCAGTCTTTGATGTTGTATGCGCCCGTGAATTGAGTTAATTCAATTTCAATAGAGTTATTTCGTTATAATAAATGAAATAATGCAATAAATGTAATAAACAATTATCATATACATTTTCGCAACAACAATGAATCGTCAAACTTGGAATTTTGAATATTTACTAGCAAATTGGTATTAAAGGAAAGCGAAACGTAGTATGAGGAGTCACAAATCACTAAAGAGAAATGTTCACGCTTCATTTATCTTCGGCCTCACTCGCTATTCTTTTATTGTGTTCACCCAACTTAGCGGTCACATGCAAGTAAAACAACACAAAATCTGTAAGGCGAAACTTCCATTTCCTTCGCTTTTGATAATGGTAAAGAACGTAAATAGTAAAATTCGTGTTAGAAAACTTAATGTTTATCATGATCAAACCATTTTGAATGATTATAAATCAAAGCTTTTCTGAATATTAAGTAAGTACCTCGAATCCACAAAGAACAGCATTTTTACTATTTGGTGAGTCTATACAAGTGCTTTTGAAATGATTCTATTGGAAGAGTATCAACAGAGCAACTAAAATCAACTATGATTTCCGTAACGCAAACCAAGTGCCAGGCAAACTTCCGAAGGGCAGATTCTGCAAAGCGGTGCTAGGAGTCGCACAATCAGGCAAGCGGAAAGCGTCAAATTATCGGCGCTGCACTTCGCTGTATCTGGACTTCGGGGAAGCGCCGGGGAGGCGGCTCGTGGCTTTACCGTTCTGAAGCGTCCACTCCGACGCGGCGCGGCGTCAGGGCGAGTGGCCGCTGCGCGCCCCGCCCTTCTGCCCTTCGTCTTCGCCTTCGCCCGCCCTTCTCACCTTCCTTACCCTCTAGCCATCCTAGTTCTCTTGCATATCTTCCCACATCTTCTCGTCCTCTTATTCTCTCGACCTTCTCGCTTCATCCTCTCGCCTCATTATCTTGCCTTCCCATCCTCTTTCCCTCCCTCGGCTTTCACGCACTCATGATCTAGCTCTACTCTCCTCTAGCCTGTTCCTTCCTCGTTCTTTAGCCCTCATCCTCTCGCCCTCCTCGCTCCTCTCACCTTCCTGATCATCTCACTTTCTTCATCCTCTCATTCCCTCATCCTCACACTTCTCATCCTCTCACACTCCTCATCCCCTCAACCTCCCACATTCTCACCTTCCCATTCTCACTCTCCTCACTCTCATTCTCCTCATCTTCCTCATTTTCTCACCTCACCTCCCTTCATTTCTCGCCCTCCATCCTCTCACCCTCTTCTCTATCCTCACCCTCTCGCCCTCGTGGCCCCTCGATCGCCTCCGCGTTCGCGCGCCCGCGAGAATAATTAAAACGACAAACGGGCGTCGCGGCGAATATCCCGTCGGTTTACAGCCGTCGACAAGCAGAATTCCTGAAATTCGAGGAAACGCTGCCGTCCCACGGTGCTCCCCATGAATAAGGCACTGGCGCGACAGAAAGTTTTTCCCCGCAGCAAAGATTCATGTGCGCTCATTTTCGAAGCGCTCGTCCGCGCTGGCGGAGCGTCCGACCGGAGGACCTTCTGAGACTCGAGCGCTCAAACTTGAGCGTCAGAGAGTGTGGGTGTGGCGGCGGTTCCTCGCAGACGGTGGCAACCGGCGAACGCCCTCCGCTCGCGCATGCGCCTTCGCCATCCACAAATTACCCTACGCAGAGTACGAATGAGCAGTTTCATTCAGAGGGGACATTCAAAACTCCAGGACAGACACGAGTCGAAGAGTTGGTGAATGAAACAAAGAACATCTTTGCTTACGCAACACAGTTTGAATGAAACCTAAGAACGCTTCCTGGAACGTGTTGTTTGTTTAATTTCCTTTGCTTGGATTCCTCGATTTGAACATTTCAAAGTGTGGAAATCATTATTAATTCTAACGATCCTGTGTAATAATTGTATCCCTGCCAAGGGAAAAAGAGTTTATTTTCTACCAGAGGTCATCAAACTCTCTTGGGAGGGTAACCTGATTATGAACTCGCACCGTACATGTGCGTACAGAGACGGATCTACAGATGCAGGGGCCTTAGGAGGTTGATAAACTAGGGCCTCATTTTGGGTAATTTTGGAAAATACGAAATATAATTTTGTTGTATTTAAAAACCCTTTAATTTCACAGCATATATGAATGGACTAAGAAATGAAATATAGAAGGTCATACATTTTACTAAAACATTTAATTTGAATGGCCATAATATTAACTGACTGGCCCACATTGTTAAGAAATAATAGAACATGCCAGAAGTTTTTAGAAACTACGTGTATTTTTATATTCAAATCAATTTATTTAGGAAATTTAAATTTCCATAATAATTTAAAATATATTATCTATAAGTTATAAAACATTATATACTAGAAACATGTACGAAGGGAAATATGAAGCAAAAGTAAAACACTAGGTTTCTTTTTGAATGATCAAAAAATTAAATCCGGTCAACTATTTCCAATCGTGCAAAAAGCAGCATTAATTTTCGACCGTAAGTGCATTGTGTATAATTCCGAAGTCCTCCTCCAACTAAAGAATCCAACACTAGGAAATCTAGAGAGCTGCCTAGATTGCCTAGGTAGACTTCTAGGAAATGGAGAGGGACTCCTATGGAAACTGAGAGTACAACATTTAATTTTATTAACAATTATTGTGAAATAAATAATTCATGGAATGCGAGTGTTAATTCTGTTGGTATTTTCAATGCCATATTTCAAAGGGACAAACAAAAACGGAAAAATGCTCGGCTTTCTTCAACAATTTAGACGTAATAGACATAAGGCATTGGCGCCACTAGAAGTTTTTCCTAAAGCAGGGATTCTGCGGACACTCTGGGACTAGAGCGTGCCAGATCCAGCAGGCGGCGGCGAGTGTTCGCGGGCGTGGGCGAAACACCGTTCGGCTCGGGCCGGAACTTGTATATGGTCCTTGTGAGAAAAAAACGTAATCCCAGGGAACTATCAGCTGAAAGAATTGTGGATCAAATCAACTTAATAATATGATAACTTAAAATTAGATTCACAATACTGCGAAAAATTTGCATATAAGAACATTTCGAAAGCAGTGATTCAGACGTTTTGGTCGATCCGCGTCAGGATGATTATCGTCTATCGAGTAAGGTCTGGTTGGAACGATCATCGCTCTACTGTCGACTAACTAAAGCAAAAAACTACAGCGAGTTGTACTCACACAAACCTACATTTTTTTAAACCCAAATGGCCTGGATTTTCGATCAACGCCCTTCTCCAGACCCTGTGTAACAGCTGGCGACACGATGGAAAGGAACACCATGTAGCCTACTTTGATCCCAAAGAGCCAATCACAAAATTCCGGCCTATTCGCCCAGGCCGGACCCTTGCCCATGGGTATGGACGCGGTTAGGTGAAAGTGAAAAATGCGGTAAAATTTATGATTTTAACGGCAATTACCAGATCGAAACACTTTTGCAACAACCATTACCAACATTGTTAACTAATATGTCCTAAACAAAAATAGTTTTTATTCATTGACTTGTTGAGCAACTACTATTTTTTCTCTAGTTAAAACAACTTAAATTCAAAAATTAAATCTGAAATTTCCAAGGTATACTACAACCTCCATAACTTGTTTATTTCATTCTATGTTTAAAATAGTTCCGGTTTAAATTATAATAAATTCGCATAACTGTATATGTTCCAACAATTTTCAATCATTATTCAGATGTCCCTCCCAAGACTTACCACACCAAATCAGTGATATTGTAAAATATTATTGTATTCTTTGAAATACTTGTAAAAGTTATATGTATAATCCTTATTGTTCTTATTATTTTAAGGATATAAATTATATAATAAATTTTGAAACCTCTTTCAACACTTCCCAAGTAGAGCAAGGATAAATAAATATTATAAATATTTAAAGCAATTATTAGGACTGAACAAAAAATGTTAAAAAGGCGATACCCAAAATAAACTCTACGAAAGTCGGAGGAAAGCTTCATGTTGGCTGTGTTGTGGACGCAGCGGTCTTTCGAATTGGCTTTTGAAGTCACCGTGGCAGCGTCCGTACGGAGAGGTCTGCCTCGTTGGAACGCCCGTGCGCCCAGCGCAGAGATAGATTTATGCAAATACCCTTCGGGGATCATCTACTATATCTCGCTCACTCCGCGCGTATGTGTCACAGAGTCATGGGAAAATAACTAAAAAACTCATGATGAAATCTTGCTGGGAGGATGTTATTCTAACTTTTTTCCGGAGCGGTCAATGCCTCCGGGAAAGGCTTTAGAGGAATGAAAGAACGATATTTGTTTTTTGTAAGTCTGTGGAGTAAAATATCGCTTATGGAAAGTTGGAAATGAATTATCAAACACCTTAGGTTTTAAAAAGCCATATGGCAATAAAAGTAAAGACAATGTTCTTTTCATTTCTGTGAATCAAAATATTGTTACTAGCTCTGAAGGTACACGTACGCAAATGTAAAAAATGGAAATATTGTAAAATATCTAATTGAAATACCTGTTTAGAAGAACAACAAATTGAGTAATTTACATCTTGAGCGAGTAGCAAATAATTGTGAAAAATTTGTGATTTACAACATTTGTTTATGATGTGGTGACTCAATGTAACATCCCTACGCTTGTATTTTAAGTTCACTTGTAGAAAATCGCTTTAAATATGACAATAAATTCATTTTTTGTGAAATCTTGATAATTTTTTGCCAATGCATGAAACTGTTACACAGACCACGGAAATGTAAATATAAAAGAGAAAGCAACTCTTGTTTAGGATAAATCGTGTTGTAAATTGGTCAATAAGTCACGCATTTTGTCTTTTATAATTCACACATTCACAAACTTTATATTTTCACTCGAATGTAAATGTTATTTCAATTCTGTTTAGAAAATGTGTGCAACGCATAACTTGTTTGGACATATCACCATAATCTTCACACGATAGGTGAAGGAAAATATAAATTTGTTTGTACAAATGAGAAAAAATTATATTTGGTTTTTAAATTTTTATTCAAAGTCTGGATTTTGTTAACGAATACTGCTTATGAACGATCTGAAAAAAGAAAATAATGGACACGTAAGGTTACTTAAATTAATGTATCTATTGACATACGTTTTCATTGATTTTTGACCTTAAGAACAATCAACTCTTTTTAACAATTTTTCATCATTACAACTTGAGATAATCCATTCGAAACAACTTAGGACATAATGCCATCGCAGAATTCTTTAAACTTTTTCTGTCCCTTTTGTTAGCATGACACACAGCAAGAATTGCATTCTAAATTATTTCAACCTAGTATTTTATGCGCAGGCATTCCTACAAGATGATATAGCTAGTGGAAAAATTAAGATAAAAAAGTCAAATTATTAACAAACCAAAGCAAACCCAAGAAATTAAAATGTATTCCCAGTTTTGAACTGCTGAGTAATTAACGTCTTGAGTTTTTAAGGGGTGACGTAAAATTAGTAATAACGTATCAAAGGCAACTGCCACTCAATTACTTCATGTGCTACAGGAGTGCGTAAAAGTACATTATTTCGTTCAGTGGAACTTCGCTAACCGCGTATCTAAATGGGAGAAAATATTGAGTTATCGAATACTTCAATTCAACGACAAGAGAATACAGCACCACATGTCCAAGTATTGAGGAGAAATAAATAAAATTTGAGATACGAAAGAATTCAAGTTATTGAGTTTCCAGTTATCGTGTTTCTACTATGTGAATAGTAAGTAGATATACTGAATTAAAATACATATTTTTTGGAAAATAGGGATTCCAGATTGTACGCTCAGTTGGCAATAAAATTATTTTGTTAATCCTTCCTGTGAGAAAAATGGTATCACCATAAATTGAACTTTACTAGCGTTAAAAATACTATTATTATTATTATTATTATTATTATTATTATTATTATTATTATTATTATTATTATTATTATTATTATTATTATTATTATTATTATTTTCCTTTCTCACGGCGAATGATCTTGAGTTCCGGAAAATCCACACCAGGTTGCACCAAGCTTCTTAAGGTGTAGATTCGGTGATCTGATTGGTTCTACAACACCTTGCGCAAAATATGCGCCGTGCCATACAGTAGAGTATCCTGAATTCCGTAGTGCTTACTGCAGCCTGGGATCTTAGTCAAGTGCTTCGTAAGATCTTTAGGATTAGAGCCTAGAGCACCTATTATTACTGGCACAATCTCTGCTCTAACATTCCACACTCGACTGACCTCGATTGCAAGATCTTTATATTTTAGATGTTTCTCAATAGACTTTGCGGTTACATTTCCATCACAAGGGAATACATCAATGAGGAGACGTTTTTTTGTTGTACTTCGTATCACTATATCTGATTTGTTAGCCATTATAGTGGGATCTGTGTGACTATTGATGATACGAGATGGTGTTATGACCAGCTATTGTCACTGGTTTACTTATACGCCAGTGAAGGTAACATCACTTTATTGTGTGTTTTCAGATATTTTATAATAATAATAATAATAATAATAATAATAATTTATTATTTTATTATTATTATTATTATTATTATTATTATTAAAAGAGTACTATTAAAGTAAGATTGTAGTATAAGCATTTTCTCGTGTCCAGTACTTGAAAACACGAGAAGTTCTATAGAACAATAGATGAATTAGAAAATGATATCGAAATTAATGAAATGTTTGCAACAGAAAGAGTCTATTCGAAAACATGTAAAATAAAAATCATCTTTTATTTAATCGTTTTATATTTATTATAATTTTATATTTTATTGATTTAAAATAAATTTCTGAACGGAGTCGAACAATCCTATTGGTATGAAAATTAAATAAGATTACTTTGAATATAAAATAACATACATTACAATTGATAGAAAATGAATGCGTCATTGTACAAATAATTCAAATATTTTTCGAATATGAATCAATATTTTCATAGAAAATTACAATTGAACTGCATTTTCACTTAAGACACTTAAATTTTTTAAAAAAAAAAAAAATAAAATTACAATTATAGAAAAATTCAACACTTGTCCACCATTAACTGTTGCGTTTCCTTTGCTAGAGAACGAGGAGCGAATAAAAAGTATATGTCGCTATAACATGTTCATTTCTTCGTGGTAACAAAAGTGATTATTTGCGATACGACGGAAATATCGATAAAAGAGAGTACGTTGAAAAAATAATGTAGAGTGAGGAATTCAAGGCAATAACGGGCCGACAGAGTAAACAAATCGAAAGCAAACACATTTTGATGACAAAGTATTTAAATAACATGAAGTGTCACAAAATTCTCTTAACTGTTCAGTTTCTTTCTATTCCACCTGGATTGAGAGTTGGAGACACGGAGCGACTGAAAATGAGAACGACCACTAAAACGACATGTATTTCGAAGCCCGCTTAAACCCAAGTTGCTGCGGACGTTAAAAAGCACAACACCGTCAAAACGAGTGCGCAAAACAGACCTACTGTAGGGTTTGCCGCGGGACGCCGGTATTAGGTCGTTATCCGCGGCGTGGGCTATGATTTAAGATCTCACATGTATTCAGCAACACGTTCGGAGCGGTCTTTAAATTCAATCAGTGATATATATTTAATATAATAAAAAGGACCCCTCCCGGCGAACGCGGCGGCGTTTCGTTCGCTGCGGCGGCCTCGCAGAGATCATCCGCGGCTGTTTTTCCATCTGGAACGCAGCGCGAATTTAAAAAAGAAGAAAAAAACCCACCTTGCTTGGTTTGGGGTGGAAATATTTTTTAATATCAAGCCAATAAATGTTCCTTTCTGCGATAACACATCACATGGTGTGAATACGGGCGTTAACCGTCCAGATAAGCCCTAGGAATATGCCATAAACAGGGCGTCCCCCTAAAGCGGGCGCAGGCGGAGGCGGCAGCGAGGGAGGCGGTGCGGCGCGGCGCGGCGCGGCGTGGCGTGGAGCGGAGCTGAGGGAGAGGGGATCGGTCGAAAGGGGAAGCGGCAGCGGAGGAGGAGGAGGAGGAGGAGGATGAGGCGGAGGAGGTGGGGGAGGAGAGGGAGAGGCGCGCCGACTGACCACTCAGATATCGATTGAGAGCGAGTGCGGGTTTACAGGGATCGAGGTGCGAGCGGCGCGTGGGCGGGGGCGGGGTCGATCTTCAGGGGGCGCGCGGGGAGGGGCGGCGCGGGGGGGGGGGGGCGCGGCGCGGCGCGGTGCGGAGTGACCCGTTGAAGGCGCGAGGGCTCCCAGGAGGAGCTGGGCGAGGGCTGGCGTTGCTCTTTTTTGCCCGAGACCTTGCGCGTGAATGGAGACAACTGTCGCCGCGTCGAAACAACTGGCGGGTAGCCGCAGGCTGAATTACGCAAGTGTTTACCGCATTAACAAAATACAGAAAGTCACACAAGCACGCTTTTTCTAAATATATATTTTGTCTCAATTTAAATGTTGTTTATATACAATTTACAAAATACACTCGACCATTCTCATTAACTATTTTTTTTCATTCTTTCGTTTTGCATGAATCTCCAACCCTCTACTCTGAGTTATTTGCGCACTTCTCGACAAGAATATTGGGAAACAAAGGAATGGTATGCTAATTAACGTAAATGAATGCACTGTCTTGAAACTTTTTTTAGTATTGATTGTTTTAATGTATTTTTAAAACAGGATTTGATTAGGTTAAGAAGCAGATAACTCAACTCACTCTTCTTTCTTAACCACCTTACTACCTTTTCAATCACTTTTCCTTCCTAGTTTTTTTTGTGGACGAAAGTTTTCATAAAGTCATATTGCTTTTAATGCATCGAAATACTAAAGAGAGGAATTTAGAGATAAAATCTTTTTCATCAATGACTCACTGAATTATTTCCAAACTCGAGGAATCTAACCAGATCCACGTCCGTAGATAGGATAGAAAGACTAAAGGCTCAAACATTTTCTACAGGATTCAAGACCGGAACATGCTGTGTGCTGTACATAGCCTCTCGCAGCTCGTGAAACGCATGCTAGCTAGGAAAAACGCATTGAAAGTAAGACGTGCTGGTGACCCAGTCAGAGAGGGAATTTGTAGATATCTTCGTCAGAATAATTGCATTATAATGAGACTCGGCTTTTAGAGTCCGTGTCGTTATTATAGAATCAATAAAAATAGATAATAATTTATTTTAAGATTCTGAGCAGAAATCATTACGTGCTCCCGATACCTGAAATATCACTCGCCCGAGACAAAATCAATCTTATGAACTACAGAATGACAACTGCAAATATATACTACACAAACAAATATATACTAATAATAATGCAAATATACACTGTAAGGAAATGTTACTAAGAAAAAATAACATTGAATAGGGTAAATCAAATCACCTCACAGTACACTTAATACAGGCCCATTTTTCCTACTGATGATATTCAATAATTAGAAATTAAAAGTCAAATTTGCAGGAGAAGCCTTTTACAAATCAATAGCATATTCGTCTCAATGAACAGAAGGAAATTCCAGTTTTCCTTTTAATCCTTTATTGTACCTCAACGCCCGGTACTTACCTTCGCACCGGCTTTCCGAGAAAAACTAACTTGACCTCCTCCTGACACCTTCCCTGAAAATGATGTAAGCAATAAGAAAAGAATGAACTTTACTTTTTATATCACGAAAGAACTTATCCTGTCTTTACTCTCTGATTTAAATACCCTTAGTCACCCTACTCCCACTTATCCGACACGATCGTCATATTTTCTCGCGATAAAAGGATTCAATTGTTGTTTCCATTTTCCCTTTTCTATTACTTTATTCCCTCATTTGAAATATATTCTGAAACAGTTCTCTTCAAAATTATATTATTTAATAGTTTTGTTGTAGACTTGTAATGATTATAAGTCATCAAAAGCCTGCTCTATAATAAATTCATAAATTCATATTGTCTTCATATAATAAATTCATATTGTCTAAGATGCTCACAATTTAATTACATATAAACACTGCATCGAAGAGCTGAAGAACGTTGAGTTGATTCATTCATAGAATAAGCATAAGTACGGAACGAGTGTGCGAGTCACAATTCAGGCTTCAAACAGAACTCAATTCAGGCGGAATGAAAAGTAGACGCATAAAAAATGTTTGCACCAGTGTGAGTAGTATCTTTACTATGATGCAGTGCCATACTTGTAGTGGAGGAGTAATTTTGATGGACTGGGGATTATGATGATGTTGTGATAGGACTGATGGAGCAATGGCGAAGTGAGAGACAGGAGAAACTAAAGAACCCCGAGGAAAATTCGCGATGTCGCTTGATGCTCCACAAATTCCAAAGGGATCGACCGAAATTTGAACATACGTACCCAGAGGTGGGAGGCATGCGGTCTGACCACTCGTATGTTTTATTAAGAAATGATAATTTAAGGTCTTGCAGTAGGCGGAATACTTTCCAGGACTCAATAGGGATAGCATGGCATCCGTAATTAAATGGCAATATGGAAATAAAATAGTTATTGAAGAATATGGAAACAACTACTGATACATATTCACACTACTTTGTACGTGTGAATGCATGCTATTGTATGCCTTTGGTATGTTCTATATTATTATATTTGAACACCACTATTCCTCCATGAAATTCCGTTTGACGAAACAAATTAACTTGAATACCTAGCAAGATATTCACAATTCTCTCGACGCTTTGCAAAACGTTTCATGTAATATTATCCTTTGTTTACATATTTTCGAATTAAAATGATATTTTTAGTACTATAGAATATTTTGCTTAAACGCTAATATTACACTGATGATGATTATTTCCAATTACTTCATGGACGTCTTCTAATATTGTCAACTTTTTTATCTCAGTACTACATATAAGCAATGTCTTAGTTGGACTCAAGGAATGGTTAAATCGGAAAATGTCATTCTTAAAACTCATACGGTGTTACTAAACATATATTAAAATATCACAAAGGAAACAAGTTACACCTTTGAATTTTGTAAATAGTATTATTCCCTGGAATCCCTGAAATAAGAGTGTGGGCCAGGCCGCGAGCAAATCCACCTATATGTTACCTTGCAGTCGTTGAGCGGCAGTGTGGCTTGTGGGGAGGGCGAGGGGCGCGGGGCGAGGGCGGGCGGTCGCCCGGGGCCAGGCGCACGGAGCGCCAGGACGGAAGAGGCGGCAGTATTTAATTGCGGCGGCATGTACCGGGCGGGCGAGCAGCGGCCGAAGAGGCGGAGGGAGGGGCGCGGGCGCGGACGGCCTCCCGGCCGCGGGGCGCATTAGCGCGGGCGGCCGGGGGCCCGGGGCCTTGGGCGGCGGCGTCCGGGCGGGCGAGCGCGGCGGGCGGCGGCGGAGAGGGCGGCAGCGGAGCGGGCGGCGGCGGAGCGGGGGGCGGCGGAGCGGGCGGCGGCGGAGCGGGCGGCGGCGGAGAGGGCGGGGCGGAGAGGGCGGGGTGGAGAGGGCGGCGGCGGAGCAGGCGGCGGCGGAGCGGGCGGCGGCGGAGAGGGCGTGGTGGAGAGGGCGGCGATGCGAGGGATGGCGGAAGGGGTGGCCGGCGGAAGCCGCACGCGGTAGAGGAGCAGGCCGCGAGTGCGAGTGCAAGTGCGGGGCCGTGTCCGCTGCAAGACGCTTTCCGCAAACTGCTCCGCCGCCCCGGGCCACGAGGCACAGCGGGCCGACGTCGTCGCGCCCGCCCGCCCCCCGCGCCGGAAGTGGAAAGCGGCCGACGACGAGAGGGCGCCGCTGCATCGCTGGCCTCCGGACAAGTTGCGACGTACTGTGCTATGCACAATGGGGAGAGGGGGCTCTACTTAACTGTTTCAAAATTTATTTATTTTAGCGACAATGAAACAAAATTGCATGGCATGATTCTGCTAACATAATATTCTGCCGTTCATAATTTACGTCTTCAAAATATTTTCATGGAACTTTCATAATTGAAGATTGCAGCGTATGTGTATGTTTAATGGTGCTGTATGAACAAAAACTGTACTCCTCAACATATGTGTAATGTAAATATAGTGGAGAGGACAATCTTTACTATCTCTTCCTCCTACAGATGAACTGGTGATAGGAGAGAATGGCGTGTGGGAAGCGTAAATGTATGTGTGATGCTTTGGACTTGAGAAGACGGGTTAATTTGTGGGGTCTAGGATATAGACAGGTTATTTTATTTAAGGAAGGGCATTGTGGAGGGAGATACGTTTCTTTATTAGGGTGTAGAAGGGGATCACAGGTTATTTTAATGCGGGTGTATTTTAGGCTGGGAACATATCCGATGAGTTATTTAGTTAAAGAGGTTTTAGATGGGTTATTTTATTCGAAGGTACTGCGTCGAGAGTGATTATTTTATTAAGGTATTGCTAATACTGTATATGGTGTGCGTTGATTGTTGAAGAAAAGAGAAATTTGTGGATTTTAGATAACCTACGTCGTTTAGCAGAGTGGTCAGCCATTTAAGAAGCATTATAAAGTCATGAATGTAAGTGCTGGTTGTCCGAGTGCCTGGTCGTATGGTCTAAGTAGTTATTTTGTTGTGAGAGAAGGTGGATGTAGGGTGAATATGTCAAGCGGGTGGCACTTCCTGTTGTGTGGGATGGTTCTGTTGATGATATGGCGATGAGGTTCGAGAAAAGCAGAGAAGGAAGGATTGTTCATTGCGTCTACCAGTCGTTTACGAGCAGTTTCGTAAGTTTCTGTTGCAAGAGGTTTAATGTGTTTGAAGATTGCTGTCATATTGCTTCTGCACATCTGTGTACCTGTTTGCGTTTGTAACACCAAACGTCTTCCGCTTCACCTTCCATTTATTTTTCGCACCACCGTTGGATTATTAATGTTGTTATTACTTAGCAATTTTAAGAATATTGTTAGTATCGCTGTTCGTTCAAATGTGCTTTGGTACAATAAAAGTGTTTGAATATTTATCTCGACAACTGGCATTCACATAATTATTTTTCTTCTTCGTCGCTCCACTTATCGTCAAATGTCTCTGAAAGATCTCATCGATAGCTCCTACCATCTTCATAAATCATTCATATAACTCCGTTGAAAATCTGATAAGAAGGTTAGGAGAAAAATGATCTTAAAGATTCAAACTTTTCGCTCAGTCACAGGGTAAGGAAACAAACATCGTTATTAGAATGCCCATTTCCGCAGTATATCTCTTATACAATACATGAGTAAAGAAAAATAATATAAATGTAAATGAATATTAGAAACATCAAAAACAGATAATCTTCATTATTGCTGAAGAATTCGTCAGTACTTAGGCTGGTGGATTAAAACGTGCTAGATTTTTAACTTCAAAATATATTTCTATGAGAGATTTTTTGTTTCTACCTAAAGATGACTTCCCATTCTTTGTTTCAACATAAGTGTTTTCAAAGGATGACAACCAGCGATGGTGAGAAATTAGAACGGACACAGATTCGTCAGTACACTAGTTACAAAGGTGAATTTGTAAAAGATATGTATGAAGATATACTTTTATTTAATACTTATAATGATTTGTCAAAGTTATTGGTAAGACAAATGTTTGTTTCAATTTTTCTTAAACCTACAAAAGTAATTAATTGATGTTATATTTAATTGAATTAATAATAATTTGCTGTTTTTGGATAAAAGCTCACCGATAGCAGAATCAAAATTAAAAATTTTTTAATTAGCAATTTAAGAGATGAAATGTAGAAAAGTGACAGTTTCAAATACCAGCCATTATTTCAATGAATTTAAAGTTCGGAAAATTTCTCCAGCAGATACAGAAGTATATAGGCACAACAGCTGTAGAAGAATGTGATACAGTACTACTTACAATAAAAGTGTAAGATAATGTAAAGGAAAACTACATGCAATATATTCGTTTAAGTTGTGGATGTAGAAATGTGAAACTGAAGAAATGAACAACATGAGGTCACAACGTTCATTGTTTTCTTTAATCCAGAGGTTTCTAATAACGGGGCCGCCTGTAATAAAGACGAATGTAAGGAAAGGCTAGCAAGTGTGCCGCGAGTTTGAATTGATTGCCGTTCGGAAGAGTTTTGTGTAGATCTCCAGTAACACGAAACAATCACACTGACACATGTTGCATAAAATAAATTGAGAGCACTCAGCATATGAACCTAGAACTGTTTTACCGCACGGCTTATAAATTGCAGACAAGCGAACGGCTGAGGGCGGGAGCGTGGTTGCAAGACGAGTGAGGGGAGCGAAAGGCTGCGCGACAAGTGTCATTTAAAATTACTGAGACACAATTGTCACAACGCAGAACTAAGAATATCGATCAAACTCTCTGTAGCGTACACTTGCAAGAAGGAGGCTTTCAGAATTCAAATGCAGTCCCACACTGAATGGTGCAGAGGGAGCATATGAATGAGTTTCTGTTGTGTCTGGGCGTGTTGACTATTTAGAGTCTGTTCAGTGTAGTGCAGGTTATATCCCGGATTTTGGCGGAGTGTCACCTTTGCTGGAAATTTAGATTCAAGAGCAAACTAGGGTTTCTAACCTTGCAAGTATGTTTTTACATTTGGGACCCGCCCCTTCCTGGACAAACTCTTAAGCTCCCGTCTGATGTTCTGACAAGTGTGGTAGTGTAGTGCATGTAAATGTAAGTGTATGTGTATTATTGGAGAGGACAGAATAAAGAAGAGAAAGGAAGAACGCGCGCCGGGCCGCAGTAAGCCGGCCCGCATTTCCTTATATTGATGGATAAACCAAAAAAAAAAAAAAACATCAATGAGAGCAGCCGACCGCTAAATTATCCTCCATACAGCGCTTGAATTCTGTAGCTAGTGTGGAAAATCGTGACCTCCTGATCAACAATGTTGCAGTGGCAACCGCGTCACCACTGAGCTATCACAGCCAGTCCCAGTGGTGTGCAACAGCAGTGCGAGCCCGCGGGAGACCATTGGCGAGGAGAGCGGGGGGGGGGGGGAGGCCTCGGCGGGCGGCGCTCTCCGCGTGAGGGACGTCCGCCCTAACGGCGGGGGCGTGCCATTCATCGGCTCTCGCGCGCCTTTCCGGCCTCTCGAGCGCGCGCGTTCGACTGCACCACGCGCGCGGGCGCGTCACGGCGGCGATGGCGCAGATTCATCACGCGGCCGCGCGCACGCCCCCGACACGCGCGTCGCTGTCCCGCGCGTCCCTCGCACGTCCCCCGAACGCTCTCCCCGCCCGTCCGTCCGTCCAGTCCCGTCCCCGGTCGCGGGGCGGTACGTTATTACGCGGGCGCGCCGTTTCTTTTCGCGGACGGCGCGGCGTCGGTCGCGAGGGCGGCGCGGGGTGGGTGGCGGTGTTCCCCGCGACACGACGCGCGACAACCGCGACGCCGCGGTGGAGGGTGCTTGGTTTTATGGGCGGCGTGCCGCGGAAGTAGGCGTAATTGAGGGGGAGAGGCGCACGAGGGCTGTCAGTCCATAATTTTCATTTTCAGGCTGCCGAGGAGGATGAATGGCCTCATGGCGCGCCGGTGCGCCCGCGCCGACAAGCGCAAAGTAGGAGATGCCGTAATTTGACGCGAGATCTGTCGAGTGCACATCCCGAAGCTTCATGTTGCCGTTGTTTCAATGGTGATTTTTTATTTCCTTCTTCGTGCAACGCCTACCAAAATTTTTAAATCGATTCACAGGAGCGGAGACATCAATCGTGCTACTAATATAAGATTTGTCTCTTATTTTGCCTTGTTTAAAAATAATATTTCTATTTAGCGTACAGTATGAGTACATCTATGTGTCATTCAATGTGCACTACCACTAGCTAAGAAAGGGTCACGCTCTTTTCCTTTGTACGTGGTAGCCAAACAGAAGAATTGTTCACGTTGTTCACATTGTTCACATTGAAGAATCGTGTTGAAGTATTCTCAGTATTTCGAACGAAAAACTCATTTTTCATTGTTTCACTTCAGTGACACAAAAAGTCGTCATTATGGTTCATTATTTACATAACTCGCGCGGAAATGACGTAGATGTGCTAGTATGCTTAATTTGTGCGAGGGGCTTCTTCCTGTTTGTGCATTCTCATATTTGACTCGACGCCAAATTAGCTAGTGACATTTCCTTCAACCTCGTTTCTGTTTCTATAATAGTACAAAGCGTATGTTTTTCCATAGTGAAGAACATGTTCGTGCTGTATTAACTTAAGCCCAAAGGGAACACGAGGAAAAACATGACCGGTTCTTAGAAAAATAAACAACACGAAATGAATATTTCATATTCTGAAAAACACGCGACCGAGAATACCTACTAGACAAAATCAATTTTACGGTCACGTTTTTTAAATGTTATTTTGTGCATGCGTCATAAAAAATACTGCATTGAAGCCTTTGTCTTACACTGTGAGTTCAAGTTTCAAATGGTTTACTTTTCATTACGAAATGAATTCTTTGTGTTATTTTGTTTCATACTTCGTCAGTCAAATAGGAACGTACTGTGCTGTATGAATAAATAAGAGTAGTACTCTCAAACACTTGTAACCTTCAAGGTAAAAGAAAATTACTTTTCCGGTAGAGTAGTTCTAACAACTTCTTACGTTTCTTATTAAATCATTAAATCCCGGAAACGTATGATTCCTTGATGGAACTTTTGGACCTTGATATTTCAAATCGGAAAAAGAAATGACTAACTTCTAGTTCAGCACTAAGTTCAGTTTCAAAGATATCGACTTATTGTACCCAAGTTAGGGAATATCATGTAGATATGAGAAAGTAAAGACAACGAAAAATTTCAGATTGAGCCATTTCAGTTAATGAGGTCGAATGACATGTAATCAAGCTGCCTGATATTTTCAAGTGTTCCACTGAGACAAAAAGTGGCGGCATTTTTGAAGATAGAATGTCGAATCACCATTTTTAGATTCACACTAGCTGCTTGTTGGCAAAATCGAGAATTTCGAAAATTCGTGGTTACCTTGAGTCTGAAGAGAAAAGAAAAACATCTAGTTCTGGAAGACTTCGGTTTATCAACGTTCACCATCACTGGCTATAACAGAAAGTTAAGTCGAAGAAAATACGTAAATATTTAAAAATCCGTGTTACAAAGGTTCACTTAACCGATATTTCAGCGTAATCGGATCCCACCAGGAAAAGAAACTTGGTCACATTCTTTCAGACGAGAACACCGTCGCATCATCTAGACCCATGATGGTTCCCGAAAAGCGGCTGTTTTGTGTGTCGCGGGCGAAGGGCGGAGGGCGGGGCAGGCTGGGCGGGCGACACGCGCGAGCTGTCAGCGGCACGCGCCCATCACCTTGGCGCGCGGACACGGTTAGGGAGGGGCTCGAACCGCGGACGGGGCGCGCGCCCTCCAAATAAATCGATTCAAGTGGCGGCGGTGGCCAGGTGCGGGGCCGGCGGCCGAGGAGGCGGGGCGCGGGCGGAAGGAGGAAGCCGACAGGGGACGCAATCCGATGCAGACGTCGAAGACCATGAGTTTATGTCACTTTTGGGGGGGTATTTGGGGGGTTCATTCTTCTTTCAAGATTTATGTGGTGTATTCTTCATACGCAACAAACTTACGGGTTTTGATGAAAAATGCTACTTGGTAATACCGCACAAAATGGTTTTCCAAAAGTAGCATGCACACTGACAAAACACCAGTTCATTACATGGAATACTTACAAAGAATATCAAAAAGTTTCTTTCCTGTAACGCAACATTAGTACATTAATATTTTGGTGGCGGACGGTCTCTTCCTTAGAGCGTCGCTTGACAAGAGCTGTGTGTAAGCAGAAACGCATTGAGTATGAAAATTTACAAGGTACGCGCAGTATTGCGGCAGGACAACATACTACTTAAATATTAAATATTGATTTCTTCTGCAATTTTTTCTTTCTTTATCAAAAATCTAAACTATTTCATTGTCTTTGTATTTTTTATACGTTCCTGGGTATCTAAGTACACCTTAGGATATCTCTCTCATGGCTGGAGCTGCACACTGTTCTTTCAATTTCTGCGCACATTGGATTTGTTGAAATATTAAAAAACTCATTTGTTTTTGAATGGTATTATTTATAACAAGGATACGCCATTACGCAAAACTTTTAAAACGCTTAAAACACTTCATTCGCTGCACAGCATTTTAAGAAAAGGTTACGATCATCTTAAGAAGAAATAAAAGAGGTCATCTTCGTCAACATATTATGACTTCTTTCTTGACTTTCTCTCTTCTATTATGACTTCTTATTGACGAAGATGACCTCTTTTATTTCTTCTTATAAGAACGTGAACACCAAATCAGAATTCCCACAATACGATCATCTTATTGTAAACCGAGTAGTGATCGCTCACCTGCCTATCATGCGTGGTCTTCTTAAGCTGATAATCTCAATCCAAAGTAGCAAACCCGGACTTTTCTCAAATTCCTACACGATCGTCTTATTAATGAAGGGCGACTGAAATCCGCAAGCGCCGCATTGTCGACTTTGATTTTGGTAAGAATTTAAAGCAATTTGAAGACCGTTTAGTAAACTACAGCACTCTCTGAATCGAAGAAATGGTTACATAGTTTTAAAATCATCAAAAGGGCAAAATATTTTAAGTTGATGTTGACATGTATTATCATTTTATTTTACTAAGTTCTCCGGCTCGTTCCAAATAAATTGTGAGTTATTTTATTGAATTCATTTTGAGGACATTGAGAATTTTCTATGATATAGAACTCTTGATCACGACTTCAATCTTTTTAAAAATATTATATGCATCTCAACGATAATCAGGTGACTGAAGACCATCACTCATTAGCCGCGCATGTTACGTGAGAATTCGGCGATCATGATTACCAGATTGATGTATCCAGGCAAGGCAACTGCTATGGTCGTCAATCCCGTATGTATGATGAATGTTTCTATCTCCTAGAGTTCTGTGATGGGTGTTTTTATTCCGGTGTTCCTTCACACTGAATGGTGACATCCGGCGCTGACTTACGAATCGATTTGTGAGGAATTTCCCGCTCCTTGCAGACCACTGCCCCAATAGAGACGAACTCTAAACTCCCGACTGATCTCCTAACATGTGTGTGCATTTGAATAAGAGGAGAGGAGAAGTCAAAAAAGAGGAAGGAAAGATCGCGCGCGGTCCGTGGCCCTTTTGTTTCCCTGGTATTGATAGCAAAGGCCAAAAAATTATCGATCATAGCAGCCGGTTGCTATAATTCTTCTGCAGAGAGTGACTGCTTTCGACCTAGCTTGTCGTCGAAGCCAGCAGAAATGCTGACTGTGAACTCAATTTTACGGTTCCTTATTCTTGATGGTGAAGATATGCATAAAACCTCATGACAAGAGTGATTTTTTCCGTTTCTTATTGGCCAGAAACAGAGTTGAGAATTTAAAATGTAGATAAACACTTCAGGAGCGAGGTCAAGAAGAAGCAATAGGTTGACGCCAAGGGACAGTGAACTGCAATACGAGACGACTCTTTGTAACATACGAATAACCTACGAGAAGGTCTACTATTCTAGATTACAATATTGGTTGTATTACTTTCTGTAGTACAGAAATTACAACTCTAAGAAATATTTATTCCTCCAGTAACAAACATTCAAGGCTTTTGCAATCCCTTAACGAGAAAATATTTGTAGTGAATGTCCCTTTAACGAAAAAACGAACTCCAGATTTTGGCTGTTTCAAACGTATATTTTGATTTTTGAGGGTATATTATAAGAAGCCTCAAAAAAATTTCAAAATTTTCTCAAAAATAGCTCCAAATCTTATGATTAAACTTTCACCTCAGATTTTTACTATACAGTTAACATGTATACATTTTTGAACCAGGCTTTTTTTTCTTAAAATAAGTTGACTAAATGGTATATATTATTTTGTACGTTTCTAATCGCAGAATATATCAATTTATTCGAAATATCCTTGCGTATTAGTAAACGGAGGCTTAAATACTAACAAATTTGTTTATTTAAAAAAAATATATCCTGTGCAGATTTTGAAATTGACCTCTTTTGCATTTAAATCCCTCCATACTTTAAATGGGTAAATGTGAAACTTATATTCAGCTCCAACTACGTGAAACGGCTAACAGTATTTGTACGTTTCCATTAATCTTTTGTAAGGATCACTACTTTACTTATATCATCTAGTTCAGTTAAAAGAGTTTAAAAAGCAGTGGTGTTTAGGAGAAAGGAAACTAGCTGTGAAAGTTTACCGGTTGACCAATTAGTTAGAAAATGAGCTCTTCACTCGGACTGTTCGGCTTTATATGGGCATGTCCTAACGCACTTAAAAGGGTCGGATGGAGTAACGTTAAATGAGTTACTTACGCAGAAACGGGCATGGGGGTTTGTTGCGCACGAGTTACGTAATTTAACTAACTTCTCTAACGTACGCGACAGTCTCATTCCCACCCAAACCTCTGTCATTGTAACAAGATGCTAAATTCATATTGTCATTAGTTTGTAGAATGGAGAAAGTGCAGATACTGAGTTTAAGTATCTTATTGGCATGTCGAAGTGTAATTGACATGTTTCTTTTCCAACACCTTCAATATCTTTCCGTTCAAAAGAAAAATTAAGAATTTAACAAATTGATATAAGTGTTCGCAAGTATATCAAACATCTTCCTTCACCACATCTTAAAACATTGTAGCCATAAATTTTCATAAGTAAATGTGGATCTAGATATAAAAGCAGAAAATGAAAGAAATGCAGAAACTGAAAGAATCCTGTCTATTCAATGCTACTAACCGAAAGAACAAAAAAATACGGTAAGAAAGTGTACTTATATTTAAAACATAAATAGCAGGATTGGTGCTAGTTTTCTCACTAGTTGTATAACCCTACCAGAAATACGGAAAATATAATTTATGTTTGAAGAAGATTGTATCCCCAACATAAACATTCGGTCCCTTAAATGCAACCCGCAATCTCCCCCGTGCGCCCACTAGTTCATTTGGGCGGCGGCTGCATGCTCCGTAACCGGCGCGGTGGCGGACCCACGCCGTCCTGTGGCTGCCCCCGCGCCGTCCGCGCCCCGTCACCCCGCCGCCGCCGCCGCCGAGGGCAGACGGGCAGGGCGTCCGCGCGCAGCTGCCACTCCGCCTCCGCCTCTGCCGGCGGCGGCGGCCGGGGGAAGCGTAGCTCGTTGCGGGCATTAGAGTCCGTGAAACTCGCATGATGGCGATGATTATGTTGATGAGTCAACATCTCATTAAATGACGTAGCAGGAGGGAAGCGGAGCTGAGTGAGAGGGGGGCGAGAAGGGAAGCGAAGCCCGGGGACGGGGAGTTCCCCCTTTCCGCGCCCCGCAGCCCCCGGCCCAGCTCTCCGCGCCGCCGCCGCCGCCGCCGCCGCCGCCGTTCGCCAGCCCCCTCCTCCTCATTAAGTTATAGCTTTTGCGAACGACACAGTTGGTTAATGGGGTTGCGAGAGTACACGTTCGCCGTCCTCGTCCGCCGGCGTTTAATGAATATTACTGCCCATAAAACGACTCATTGCTGCGCATTTTAGCTATCGCGCGCGGTGGCGCCCCGTCCCCGCGCCGCCTGCGCCCCCGCCTCCCCCGCCGCCTCCCCGCCCCCACCCACCCCCGCCCCGCGCAGGTGAGGGACGTGCGGGCGAGGCGAAGCGAGGCGAGTATCGCCCAACGCAGCGCAGACAGACGATGCGATAACGCACTGCGATCGCGTACGGGAGATAAGTAGGCCGCTGCCGCCCCGTTCCGCCCCGTCGCCGCCTGCTGGCCCGCCCCCCGGCCGGTCGCCGCGTGCCGCGCCCGCGTTGCATTGGGATTAGAGAGCGACTTAGGACGGGGCCGTATATTAGGTGGGATTAGGGCGGCCGCCCCTGCTTCCTCATTTCGATCGCGGCAGTTGATGTATTAGTTTGGAAACTTCCTAGCAGACTGTTCATGCATCTACATTACGAGAGCAACAGAGCATTTGAGCTGAAGTTGCGATATCGCTCGATTATGACAATGTATCAAACAGGACTTGACATCTCTTAGGTTTTAGTTATATTTTGAATTATCACGAGGTACATTAGCAAGAAGAAACTTTTTGTTACGAAGCACAAGTCATCGCTTATAATTTGCTAACTTCTCGTTTCTGGAAATGAAATATCAATCAAGGAGTAGAATAACTATCATTCGTCATAAGTATTCTTGCGAGTTTTCACGCTAGAAATCAGCATGGCTTACGATTTACTCAACAAAAAAAATAATGTTTAAATTATAACGATTAAGTAATGGTAGTTTCCTTGAAAACGAGGTATCTGATACTTTCATTTATAACAAATTTTATACTCATTTCTTTAACGCATTACGTAATGTGATATGAGTAATAAATATGATTGAAATGTTTCTTCTTTTCCCTGAATTGTCATGATTAAAGATAGGGAAGAGTGTCTGTTTTTAGGTTTTAATGATATACCATTTTACATTCCTGATTACCAGTAATATAAAAATATCGAAAATTCCATTTCCGCATTATAACTTTTATGCAGTTATACTTCATAAAATATTCAGAATGCCTGCATAATAACAATAAAACGAATGCCCAACAGCGCATGGTTTTCGTTCGCCTGAGTTTCCGCCCGACTGCGATGTACGGCTTTTCATCGCTCTCGCCCGAGCATCCCGCGCCAAAAATCTCTGCCGACCGCGAATGCTGTGGAAAGTCAGGGTAAGCCTTCATGGCTTTAATGCGTAATGGGAAGATTAGAGTGCGTGCCACCTGATCCCGGCGCCCGTTTCGAAACTTCATCGGCGTGACGCGATGACGAGTGCACCTCGCGTGCGCGGACCAATGACGGTGGCGGTGGCGGTGGCGGTGGCGGTGGCGATGGCAACGGCGATGGCAACGGCGACAGCGGCAGCGACAGCGGCGGCGACAGCGACGGCGACAGGGATGGCCACGGGACGCGACAGCGGACGCGGGGGGCGGGAGGGGGCGGGGGCGAGGGAGGGGCGGGGGCGGGGTGATGGAGGTGGAATGTGAACCTGGACGGCAAGGTCGGTGGCGGTGGCTGCGGAGGCAGCGTAACCGCTGAAGCGGCGATGGCAGTGACGGTGCGGGGAGAGAGGCCGGGTGGGCGGTAGCGAGAACGAACCTGGGCCAAGACGCAAGATTGACGGAAGCTAGACAGCAACAGCTGGAAGCGAAAAGTGATCCTGACCGGGATGGTTGTTGCAGCAACGGCGGTGACGGCGGCGGCGATGAGACGCAAACCTGGAACCGGAGTCGGTAGTTGGAAGCGGACCTAGACTCCACCATTAGCGGTGACTGGACAGCATCCGCGCGAGGAGGCAGTGATGAGCAAACGTCACCTGCAAGATCGGCAGTGACTGGGCAGCAACATCGACAGGGACGGCAGCGGGAAGCGAACCTGGGCAGCGAGCTCGGCTGTGACTGAACAGCCTGGGCGGCGGTTGCGGCAGCGGGAAGCGAACCTGAGCGGCAGAGGTTGGCGGCAGCGCGCCGGGGCGTCTGTTGACCCTGTAGCCCATTAGAGGGACGAGTGGGGACGCGGATTAGCGTGGAGTTTGCGCAGGCGGCGAGTGGGCGCGACGCACCGCGCGGGTCGCGCGCTCCACGCGGACGCGCGCCCACCGCTGGCCACCTCTCCTCAAGGCCTTGCTGCTGGCGCCCTTCTGGCAGGGTAGGCGCCGGGGCTTCCAGCCAGGCGGCGATCGTCTGAATGAATCTCAGGCGGAGCTCTCTGAATACTACATTATTTTTTTATTCATTTACACTACTATTACTTCATAAAGTTCCATAATGTTCTTTCTCGATGACCTGTATCGGCTGAGGTGGCTCAAGGCGTCAACTAATGTTACTGCAGAACCTCAGGCTGGGAGATCCTAGGGTTCGAGTCCCGACGGTCCAGCAGGGAACGAGCAGCGCCACCTCTCGCGATAAAACTTGCTCTACACATACGGGACACATAATAACAACATTGTAAGTGCCCGTAAGCGCGAAATAATCAATCCAATCAGTCAAAGACATACTCTAAGTGACCCATTTCAATAATCTCTATTCGATGTAACGTTATGAATCAAAACGAAAATGCCATAATTTCTAGAGCAAAATAATCCAATTTTATTGGCTACGTTTTTAGGAAATCTTTAGGATTGTCACAGATAAAACATGTTTTTCTTATTTTGTTTCCATAATTGTTACCTTCTTGTTACCAAGAAGAAAATATGATTGTGAAAATTCGTTTTCAACTTAAATCACTGGAGAATGGGTATTTAAAATTAAATTAAATTCATTTTATTCATTGCTTTTCTCCCACTTACTTTAATTCCCATTGCCTCCTTGCCAATAACTTAGTTATCGTTCTGCAACACTGTCTAATAGCAGAAGGACAAATTGTTCCGTTTTGTTTTTATCCTTTTCTTTTTTAGTTTTGTTCACCAGTCACATTTCGATCTTCTTTCCCCCTCCTCCCATTTATTCACACATGTTTGTTCTTTCGTTGATTCACTCCCTGATTAACTAACTCGTTCACTCACTTAGTCATTCAATCCCTCCCTCAATCGCAGATTCGCAGGCTCGCTCAATTTCCCTGTCAATCGTCCGTTTCGTCGGCCTGTGGAGCTCCCCACGTTCAACAATATACCTGTCTCCTTCCCCTCAATCAATACGCGCGCCGTCTCCTTTCCATTCGTCGCTAGGCAAGCACCCGAGCGCCCCCCCCAGCGGCGCGGCGCCATGCGGCGGGACACAGAGGGGCGCGCGCACCCGCAGCACGCCCCTCGCCCACGCCCTTCGCCACGCCCAGTTCGGCCGAAGAAAAGTTCATGCACGAACGAATTGGGCATGTCTCATTCTTGGAATGATTGTAGGCGTTGTCATTGTCAATAATATTGTTGACAATGACAACGCCTACAATCATTCCAATTATGTAGATGTCAACTACACCTCACCACTGAATCAATGTCTCATTCTGACGAACGGTAGTGGCATTCTGCTAAGACGTTCGTCTGTAACGTGTTATGAAAACGCAACATGGAATAGATGCGAAATGATTGAAACTGTCCTTTGGGAACTATGTTAGAAGATAGGTTTGTCACAGTGTGAGAGAGATGGTTTCGTGAGGTTAGGTTCATGTTTTTCAGACACTATCAGAAACACGTTTCCCCATCTCTTCTGCGAATTCCTGCCACAATTTACGAAAATAGAATTATAGATTTGCCGCGCGATGTCATGTTCATAAACTAACGATTTGTCAACGTCTGTGTTGAAGGCCCAGAACAGCTGAAAAATTCAAATTCTTTAGAAACGTTTTTTTTTTTCTCGGCTTGGAACTTTTGTGTTGATCAAAAATTTCCAGACGCAACGCGACATTGCCGGCGCTCTAGTGAGTTTAAAATTTTCAATTGCAATCGACCGTGTTCGCCCTAACATCAATTCTTTGCAACAGCGATCTATTCTGACCGTGATGTAGCGGGTAGAGTGCTATAGTATTCGATCTCTATGCGTTGGGGTTCAAAACCATCGGTCAAACTGGAATTCGAGATGTAGTTTCGTACAAATGTACTTCAGAGTTCAGACGGTTTTTCCGCCTCTCTTTGTACATCCGACTTTCCAGCGAATAGCTTACACTCACCGATGTTATTAGGTGATGATACTCAATATTTTCAGCCTATTTATAGGGCTACCTGTCAGAACTTACTTGATGTTTCACTATTACTACGTAGTCTGATGACAACGCACTATCAGAAATCCAATAAAAATAAATTATCGCCGTTATCGATTCCACAATTAGAATAGCAAGTCTACGAGAATTAACTTTGAGTTCAATTGGTACTACTAACATTTTCCCTATAAATTACTGCTAACTCTCGTGGACTTATTATGGATAGTGAATTGTCATTTCAACAAGTAAAAATGTTGCTAGTCTAATCAAAGACTTTGAAAACTATATCCCTACCGTAAATACCTACAAACGGAAACTTAACTTCAATTGAAGTATTCCCAGACTTACCTATTCTTGAATTTGCGTCTCTCATTTATTGTCCTGCATTGATTACATATCTTCCGCAGTGAGATCAAGTGGTACACAAGCCTGCCTTCGCTTTTTTGTGATAACTGTAAATCGTGATCATATTTCATATACTATGAGAAATTCTAAGTGGTTATCAATAAAACGAATTCGCCAACTCTTATATAATTCATAGGGATTTTAAGTTGAATACTCCTGAGAATTTGCGTAAAAGAATTCATTTTTGTTCTTCAAAGTCTATTACTGCTGTAAACTATTCCAACTATTCCAAACAAAACCTAGTCCATAAGTTATATTGCTTTTTTGCATCATAATCATCTACCAAAAAATCTACCTACTTCTTCTTTTTGTTAAAAGTTTGAACTTATCTCAAGGGTAAATTTTAGTCATTACAATGTTTTTAATTATACATTTAAATTTGCTATAACTATTAGTTATTAACACTATGTTTCAAGATAATAAATTACCGAAGATTCCCAATTTATATATAATTAATAAAACCCTTTTTCGGAACTTTATTTTGGGTTCGAAATAATGCGGCGTCTCTCGAAAATTTTAGTCAAACGAATGTTCGCCTCTACATTTACTAATCACAGTCAAAATTCCAAAATTTCAAAGATGAATACTGAAAAATAGTTTTCGTGAAATATTACGACCACCTAATTTTAATATATGTTTAACGGAAAAGATGTTCAAGATATTCTGCTCATGGGAGCGTCTATTCGGTCTTTCAACCGTTTATTGAAATATATAAAAATAACTGAACACTACTGGAAATTTCTCTGCCTTTTCACTTCTTTTAATCGAACTCATTCTCTACTGTATATCTTGAGTAAGTAATTACGGACTAACGTGAGTAACCAAATCTTTTAAACGTAAGATGATTTTTTTTTTCAGATCTTTTGGGTGAGGCACTCTTCCTACCCAAGTCCATGTACTTCTTGCCCTCGAAGCCGCTGCTCTCAAGTGTACAAGTGTGTCCAGTCGGTCGGCGTATACTTCATGATCATAATATTCTAACTTGATTAATTCCCCGAACCTTACACATCTTCCGTACATTTATTATTATTCTGTCATGTACTGCTACTTAATGCTCTCTTTTATTTCAAGTCAAAAGTGCCTAGTAGATCAATATTTTTTCATGCTCTCACAAAAAGCGGCCACTACTCTCACGAGTCATTAATAAAGTTTTGCAGAATGATGATGGTTGCTTAAGTACAGTTGATTACAGTGGTTATCAATACCATTTTAAGAATATTTGCATTTGCAAACTAGACGTTTTTAGAAGTAATGAACTTTTTAGAAGAAATGAAAATCGCAATCTACATGCTTTTCGATAGTCCTTTATCGAGCATGTTTTCCGATTTTAAAGTAGCGTTAGTCAACTGTACTTTCCTAATAGTTTGCACGCCTTTTGAAGTTCTCTCTATATAGAAAAACGATGCAGAAAATGTTCACATTTTTCTTTTTGAACAAATATATTCATTTCTTTTGTAAATAATAAACAATTTACATGTTTCTGGAATGTTTCCATGCTTCTGCCATGCAAATTGTTGCCCAGAAAGGTTGTTTTTGAGATAAACTTAGTGTGCTTATTGCGGCTCAATCATTCAGAATTTCCTAGTAGTTTATGAGACAAAATATACTTAATATTGTCTTAAGAGATTATTTTCGACTTTTCGACGTTTCCTCCTCGGACATCCTGTTATGTGTATATATATATATATATATATATATATATATATATATATATATATATATATTACACATTTATTCAGTTTGCATTTATTTCCTTTTATGCTAAACTGCCACCCACTTCACCGGCTACTCCGTTCCAGGAGACGAACCCACCCACCCACTGTGCGCTAGCGACCCGCGGCCCGCCCGGGGCGATCGCAGGCAGCGCGGCCGGGCGGCGTCCAATTGCGCGGCGCGGCCCCGCCGCCGGCTGCGCCTCTGCACCGCCGTCGCTGCCGCCCCCGCGCGCGAGTAACGAAGCGACGGCGCCTGAGGCGGCGCGATGGCAACGGCGGCGGCGGCAGCGTGCAGGCGGCGCTCCGCACACACCAATTACCGACGGATCGCTCGCGGAATAAAAAGATAGAGCCCGCGTCTGTGGCGTGCCCCAGGGATGTTATCGGTAGTTAGAAACGCGCTTCGAGATTCGGGGCCGTTCGTTGCGGCGCGTGGCAGAGACGGACTGGGAATGGAGGGACATGTGAAACCTCGGTAGTACGAATTGATTGCTCCCGTATCTATCGTTCGCACTCCAGTGGATTCCAATAGGCGGAAGATTGCAGTTCGGAGGGAAGTGCAATATTGTGTCTTCTGATTGAAAAAAAATGCACTGAAATATTTCTGGGATTTGGAGAGAAATTATTTTCACGCCACGATTCGTATTATTTAGGGCTTACAAACAGATGGAAAGTTCAATATTCTTTACATTTATACTTGTATTATATACTTTAAATAAATACAAATTTCACATTATTATATAACTGTTTTGAAGAATATACGTTCATGTATGTCACAATTCTTGTTGAACAATTATTGGATTCCTTTTGTGAGGTTGAAAAATCGTTTTAGACTAATTATTGTTTCTAATCAGACATATGATAACGAACTTCAGTGTCACGTTTGTTCGAAAAGAAAAAAAAATTAAGAATTGTACAAGCTTTATGCAGCACACAATAGAGACTCCTAAGTGAATGGGTGTTTCGCTCCCTCAGAGAATACTAGGGTAATCAATTTGCGTCATTCCTTTCTTATATGAAATTATATCTCATTTATAGAAATAAACGCATTAAACATAAAATAAATTATTCAAATATTCATTCTCCCTAGAACAATGACAAAAGCCGTCACACACACACGCATTCACACCATTTCTAGACGCAGGATGGAAAGGCGTCACAAATTCAAGATCCTTTACCCTTCCACCTCCCACATCACCCGTTCATCACAAGGGGGAAGCATCAGGGCCTGTTGGTGCGAACATGTCCGACACCGCGACACCCAGCACATTTGCCACCCCATCCCACCTCCACCGCCGCAGACAACTGCCTTCACCGCCTCCCTCCATTTCGCAATACGCCCACCACCAACACCACCTCTGGCACGCTTGCTATCAGGTTGGCCGTCATCACCGCCGCCACCGTTCTCTCCCTGCGCGCCGCCACCGTCACCGCCGCCCCGCCCCCAGCACTACCTGTGCGGCGCGGCGCGGCAGGCAGTGGCGGTGCGGGGGGGCATGCACGGCCGGCGGGGGGGAAGGGGGGGGGGGGGGGCGGGCGCGGGCAGGCGGGCGATCGCCCACCGCTCGCCTCCCGGGGATCAGATAGCGCTTGATTAACGCTCGCCCATATAATCTCCCGCCAATGTTGATATTTTTCTGTCTATCTGACATGACGTCATTTAGCTGTTCATTTATTGATAGTTAAAGGTACTTTATGACTTGAGAACATTCGTTTAATTTTTTTTAAAAAAAGCACGCGCACTCACACGCGCGCTGCCACCACCGCCGCCGCCGCCGCGTTCGCCGCGGATGGATGGGCGAGCCCGCGCCGGGAGGCGGCGGTTGCATATCAACCCCACCCCTGCGCCGCGCCGCCACCGCGCACACAACCCCTTACGCACACTCCCAAAACACTTTTTTTTACCGCGGCCGTATATATATCGATGTCAATACACAATAGCCATATAAATGTAGCTTTTTTAATATTTTCTATTTGGTTTTATTATTGTTTGTCTCTCTCCATTTCGACGCGTCGCTCCCGTATCTCTCTCTCGCTCTATCTGAGCGTCCTCGGCGCCCCCGCCCTCCTCCCCGCTCGGCCGTCCCCTATTTCCATATCTCATTTCCCTGTCTTTTTTTAATGTTGTAACTCATCATTCAATATCGGGAACGAATACTGTAAGCCCTATTATGGCTAAAATGCCAAAAATACAGATAAAACACACATGGAATTTTTTTGAAAAAATATGAGAGGGGCGCTGCGGCGTTGAGGACGAGGAACGTGCGGGGCGAGTGCGGGGGCGGCGAGGAGTGGAGCGGGGGGAGGGGCGGAAGCGAGGGCATTATCTGGCTTACGCGGACATGTGTTCGCGGCGGGCGCGAGCGGCGCCGCTGCGGTCTGAGGTGGGGCGGGGCTCGGGCCAGCGGCGGTGGCGGCGGCGGGGCGGAGTTCGACGCCCGCGCCTCCCTCCGATGCCGCGCCTCGCCGCCCGAGGACGGAGGTGGGTGGGGCGGGGCGGGGCGCGAAGCGGCGCGCGTGCTTTTGTGGCGCTGTGTGAGCTGCATGAGAATGCTCGACGGTGATGAACCGACGCACGTACGATTTTCGCGCGAATATTACGTACGGAATTGCGACTGATATCATGAGGCTCAAAAGTAAGTTTTATATTTATATTAATAGCACTTCATTAATAATAATATTATTATCATTGGTAGTACTAATAATAATATTGTTATTTACATGATCTTAAGTTATTAGAAGCACTGTTACTTGCAATTTGTGAATAAGAATTTATTGTAAATCTATTTTCTTAGTGACAATGTCACCACGAAATTATAATAAAAAGCTAATATTTTTCTGAATAAAATGGTCCTGTACACTTTTTATTCTTTCTCGCGTAATTCAAACTCATAGTAGCTTCGTATCAATGCGAGAAAGTTCCTTTTTTAAACTTTAACATAAAATAAATAGTATTTGATTCTAGTGCTGAAATTTGTATTAACATCAGAATTCCACAAGATGTTTGACTTTTTTTCCAAGATCTGGACTTTCCCTCCCTAACTGCGATATTTCACAACAAGCCAGATCGTGAATATACTCGCAATTGGCATTGAAATCTGCCCATGTCTCTGCTTTCCATCCCATCAGGAAAATGACGGAGCTCGTTAGGGAGAACAAGGCTCCAATCCTGAGATAACAGCGCAATGGCAGGAAACAACTTGTTCTCCGTTAGAATATTTCTTCTCAGTTGAACAAAGTATTTTTGTTCTTAAGGCGCTAGTCTTCTATCCCGAAACAAAAAGATATGGCACGTATATACTACCCTGCATTTTCGAATTTTCCCGACATTTCCGTCGACCACCTTCTGATTCAGTAATGAGTTTATTTATAATGAAGTTTACTGCTACATGAAAAGGCAGTAAATTAAATTTATTATTACTAAGGATTTTGTTGTTTTTCAATACATCGTTTTAGAAGCAAGAAGCTTTAAAAGCCAAGCAGAGATTTGCAATCGCCGATTATTATTATTATTATTATTATTATTATTATTATTATTATTATTATTATTATTATTATTATTATTATTTTGTTGTTGTTGTTGTTATTTTTATTGCCATTCATTGCTAAGCACTAATTTAGAAATGGGATATTCTAAAGATTTTTTTCTCTCAAAAATATGCTGAGTATTGCATCGTAATTCTTAATTAGGTACTTTCTTTAGCAAATGAGATTTATTAGTAAATTTTATTAGAAGTGTCAATTGCTTCTTTAAAGAGGGCTGAGTTTATCATGTTCTATTAAGTCGGAGATTATAAATTGATTGAAGTTTATTGTCTGCTGTGTGAAGATTTTTACACTGACAAATAATGGTCAAATGATTGTTCGCGATGTTACCATTACTTTTTGAGTGTTACTTTACCACAGCAATAAACACTTCCAGCAACAATACTCAAGGATATAAATGCACTACGTAAACAATGTGACAATTTTACTTCTTTATACTCTCAGCTACAGTACTGCCATACAGTTTTCCATATGGTACAGAGAGGCTGTTTGCTCGAATGATAAAAGGGGCTCCGCAAACACAGACACTGGAGCAATAATAATTTTATATTGTAGGTGTTACAGTTAAAGGGAAAGTGACACTAATTTTTGCAATTTTGATGAAAGAACTCTGAAACAATAATCGTTCAGTCAGGTTTATACATATTTGAACATGTTTTCCTGCTCTAGATGCTTGAAAGGGACATTCTACGCTTTTTCAGGACCCAACTCCGCCTCTTTTACAACACGCTTCGACCGCGGCCATATTTCGGCTCCCCATTAGCCCGCTTACGCCAACATAACCCCAATGAAGACTTAAGTAACAAACGCAGGCCTGCGCGGCCCGGGCCGCTGTGAGACATCTCATTAAAACCGGAATATATCTACCGCCCATTAAAGTAATTCATTATAGGCCCCTCCTATTAACATAATTTACAGCATAGTCCCCGTTTTTTACAGCGTGAGGGCATCGCGGCGGAGGCGTGGTGGTGGAGGCGGCGGTGGAGGCAATGGCTGTGGTGCAGGCGATGGTCGAGACGGTGGTGGAGGCGGTGGTGGAGGAGGTGGTGGAGGTGGTGGTGGAGGTGGTGGTGGAGGAGGTGGTGAAGGCGAGGGCGGAGACGGAGGTGGTGGCGGAAGAAGCGGCGGAGGAGGAAGAGGCGGCGCTGGCGTCCTTGGCCCAGTGCATCATCGCGATCAATTGAGGAGTGCGGGGTCCCACACTAGCAGATGGCGCGATCAGCTGCGCGGCGCGTGGCGAGGCGAGGCGGGCAAAGGGCGAAACGGAGAAAGTAGCCACGAAAGGTTGGGGATGGCGACCAGTCTGACGCTTCTACAGGTGAGCTAGTAGTAGTATCTGTCCTGTATTCTTTCTAGCATTTACTAGAGAAAATTGTCGAACGAACTGTACGGTTTTAAAGGAGATTGGTGCTCGTAATGTTTGAACACTACCAAGAAACGTTTCGAGGCAACTAAAGTCCTGTTAATAAGTTTGAACGTAAGTTAGCGATCTCTACCTTTTTTTGGGTGAAACTAATAATTTATTTCAAGAAGGGGATTGGAATTAATTTTCATCATTTATCTTATTAGCACTAAAATATAAACGTCACAACTGATTAGTTACCTGAAAAAGTAACGAAAGAAATAAGCATGAATTATTTATTATTGATTCTTAAAATAATAAACTAGTGAGAACCCGTCAAAATTTGACGGTGAGATCTGAGATAAATTTAAAATACTGTGCCCAGACTAATGTTTACAATACGTTGCATTGTTTGGATCTTCAGGGTACAACGAAGATATTCTATGAGGTGGAATTCCCAAAATTTTGAACACGTATGGACCATGATCAGAGGTGGCAATGTAATATCGGCACCAAATTACACAAAAGAAAGAGCACTGATGGTTATTATTTTTAAAGTTTTTTGATGTGTCATTATCTCCTATAAGCAACTGTTCGATTTCTTCTGGCATATTGCTCGAAGGTAAACTTAGTTTCACATTTAAGCAACACAAAGTAAACTGGTTTGCAGAATTTTTCTCACATGGGAAGTACAAATCAGAACAAAACGGACATTTCATAGACAACGACCCAACAGAAAGCGAAATGACCTCACTATCACGACACCTACGCAGACTCTCTCTTTCCCTGTGTCCAGTTAATGTACTTTTGCGTCGTTTGGGGCGCGTGGGCAAGGATTCGGAATTCGACATAACCTGTGGACTTCATTACTTCAGTACAACCGAGCAAAACTCACTGTTCGAATGTTCTCTACAAAGTACACCACAGAAGTATATACATGCAAACTGTCAACACCACAATGTAATTATTACACTGAAACAAAACCTTGACGAATTGTAAACAAATCTCAACAATCAAAATAAAGCATCAAGCAGCGCCACCCTGAAGGATGTCTCTGTGAAAAACAAAACAAAAAACAAACAAAAAAAAAAAACAAAACAAATGACTATTGATAAACGTACTATTAAAGAATGATTTAATTAATTAATTTACACCATAAATGTTGATGAATCAACACAAACACTTCTAGGGATCACATTCTTTCATTTAAAGGAAAAAATACTACAATCGGTTCAGTAGAAGTTCTAAACGAAGCCATGGCAGAATACCTTATTTTTTTAAATACATAGATTTTTCTGAGGATCCCATTCAAATCTATTCGAGAAACCTTTTATGCTTTTCATTCCTCAATCAATCATATCCAAATTGAAAAAAAGGAGAAATTGAGCAAATGTGTCATAAACACATTCTAAGTTTAAAGCCTTCCTTATAAAACAATCTAATTTTTGAGATACTTTATTTACGAATATAATCTATTATGTTTCTTGCAACCACAAAATTACTCGGGAGGGAGGCTCATTTGTGAGGCTTATTCTTTCAAAAACTTCCTATTTTCTATTTTTTCTCTTAAATTACGAAGTTTTCATATTTCATAATAAGAGTTTCGAAGATTTATTGTTATTTTTATGTTCATCAAACCAAGACTACTCGCCATTGTCCCTTGTTTTCAAAATAGTACTTGATCTTTCTGCAAAAGATAAATAGCCCTCCCACGGAAATAAATATAGAAAATATATGAAAGACCGAAACGTGAATATTCCGACGTCACAGTAATGGAAGAAAATCGTCCTTCAGCAAAATTGTGTTCCACCGAGAAGCAGCAGTTCTGCGCTTCTCCCTCTGCTTTTCTTCCCTCCATTAGGTCGCTGAGTGCGACATATCGGACGCCTTCGCAGTTTCCCAGAAGCCTCCTCCTCCGACCTCAACTCTTCGGCCACCTCCGCGGAATCTCGCCGTCCCCCGCCGCCCCGATGTCTATTCCCCCCCGCCGCGCCGCCTCGACGTCCCGCCCGCCCCCGCCGACGCTGTCGCCGCCCCCTGGCCGCTTTCTCCACGTCACACCCCCACTTCCGCGCTCTCGGCGCGCGTGCCGATCGCGGGCCATCGACCGCCAAGACGCCGCAGGCGGCGGGGGCGGGGCGAGCGCGGGCGCGGGGCGGGCGCGCCGAGGCCGGGGCGCCGGTGGGCGGCCGGGACCTGTTGCGCGGTCCCGGTTCGCAACCCGCGCCCCCTTCCCCGCCCGCGCCGCGCGCCCTCCGCCGCCGGCGCCGCGCCGTTCCGAGCCGCGCGAGGGGAGCTGTAAAGACGCGCAGGGGAGCTCGGGCGCGGGCGGAGGGAGAGCAGAGGGATCGCGGGCCGGTGCTGGCAGATGGCTGCTGCGAAAGATTTAGGGAGGACATCGGACGTTTCGTCGCCGATGGGGCGGGGCTGACCTGACTCAAACTCTACTTTCTTCTTGTCGAGGCGATGGATTCAAAGTGCTGTTTCCAGAGACGGGTTGGAAACGAGAGAAAGAGCGCAGCAAAGGGTATCATATACCTATTCAAATATCTCTGGGCTATCACACAATTCCAAAGCGTAAGTGATGAATAAATGGGGGTACATTGTGAATATTTCCATTTCATTGAATAATTAGTGTCGATAACATTGTGTTGCTTCAACAGGAGAAACTTTTGCAATTTGTGAAAATTCAAAGAGTTTAAAGACAATTATATCTGCGTTAATTTTTAAGCATGTTTGCCGCTATATGATGAAACATTTTAAAGAAATAAAATTGAGCAGTTTTTGAAAAAAAAACACAACAATTTTGCATGAATTTCAAGGAAAAAATGCACCAAAACTACTCGATTGTAAAGTTTTACAACAGATTTCATAAACAAAGAAATCTCTATCATCAATATTGTAGTATTGCGATATTATTTTTTTCAATTTTCGAATATATAGTGTTTGCCGAGAATAGAATCTTCTCCATTTTTAGCGTTCTTTCTATAACCGTTGAAAAATTTAAAGAAACCATTTAGAGGTGTTTTTTGAAAAGTTATCACCTACTTTAAACGAAAAATTGTAATTTTTTAAAAGCCTTATTTCAAGAACAGATTTATTAAGAAAAAATCGCTATCCATTATATTGTAGAAAGAAGAAAATTTAATTTTAAATTAAAAATTTTTGAATAAAGAAATTAAAAAAAAAATGAAGAATTTTTATAAATTTTTGAAAATGTACACTCAAAATCAAAATATCCTTTTCAAAGGCAGGGTTTGGAGATTGTCCAAATAGATCGAGGAATATCAGTTTTGGAGAACATTGATTGAACGTTTAAGGTGCTAGGTTGTTCGCCCACAGACGGACATTTTGCCGCAAATCTATTTTTTGATATCAAATAACCAGAAAAAATGGATTCTGACTATCCGACGTGTTAGTAAAAGTAATTTACTTTACATAGGCAGAACTTTTATCCATTTTTTTGGAAACCAGGGCTCCACAATATGAGTTTTTCTGTCCAAAAATCACCGATTTTTGCTGCAGGATTACAATACATCTCTACTACGTAAGTACGAGAAACTAATTAAGAGTCTCTTCAAAGTTGAGGGAAGGACAAGTATTAAGTTTTTCATTGAATATTGCTTTCAGAGATAAGTGTGTTTGTTTAATTTTCAGTTCTTTTGGAGTTCTTTTTTTTTAATTGAATAACACGTTTTGTGGTTCCGTTATACCGAAAAAGTGGATAATTCATTTTCTTTTGTGTAACAAATTACTTTCTTTTACACTCTGAACAGTCAGAATCACGATTTGTCGACCTTGATGCAGAAAATATGTTTTACTACAAAGCGCCTGTTTGTCTCTTGTAAACACTAGCGCCTAAACTGTTCAAACGCTTTTCGCCAATTGATCTAGCCAAACTCCAAACCCGACCAATATGAAATGCGAAAATACATCCTAACATCGGGTCGGACCTGCTTCGCACAGCGAAGTGCAGCGAACGACGTGGCATGAACTCAATACGTCGTTTAAAATCCCCGTTAGAAATATTGAGCCATGCTACCTCTACAGCCGTCCATAACTGCAAAAGTGTTGCCTGTGCAGGATTTTGTGTACAAACTGATCTCTCGATTATGTCTAATAAATGTTCTATGAGATTCAAGACGGGCAATCTGGGTCGCCAAATTACTCTCTCGAATTATCCAGAATGTTCTTCAAATTAATTGCGAACAATTGTGGCTCGATGACATGGCACATTTAATTTTTTCTCGAATAGAGTAAAGAGCTCTTATAAAATCAAGGCAAGACCCATTTTCGATAATCTCACTGTACTTTCAAAAATTGAAGAAATTAACAAAGAAAAATGAAAAATTGATGACATACTTACATTTTGTACTTAATAAAATTTGTTCTTCAAAACTGAATCTTTAAATAAGTTCATGTAATTTTTTGCTTGAAATATAAGTTAATTGTCATGATCTTCGAAATTGCAAACTCAAATTTCTTTCCCTTCTTTTGCCAAGTGTCACAAGACATCAGGTCACAATACTGCGACAGAGCAGTAAGATATTCTCAGAAAAAAAAACATTCCTGGCGATATTTCTGACTGTAAAGAACGCAGTTCTAGATTGTCTGAATATGTGTTGATGTATTGGATATAATATAATATATATATATATATATATATATATATATATATATATATATATATTGTGACGTCACGGGGTTATACAAACCCGTAACGCCACCATAAGCCACGAGAAAAGCCCAGAACACAGAGAAATAGGGTACGCGGTGGAGCGATGGTCCGAGAAAGCGACATCTACCCGCAGGTTTTCGCACTCCGATGTCCGAAGTTACAGATAATATTTTTCTTGAGATGGCGCGAAGGAGGAGAAAATTCACCCCTCCAGAAATTTCCCCAGGCGGAGTCACATAAATACCTCGACGCGCTTCGGGAGAGCTCTCTTTCGACTTCGACAGCGACGGCGACTCAACCTAATTCTTCGACGATAGTCACTGGTTAGTGCAGGAGTATATTTTAACTTGCTTAGTTAAAACTGATTTGAGAAACGCGTTAATATGAGTGATAGAATTCAGAAGTGAAGTGCATGTACAGTGTTAGCACTAACATTACGCGAGAAAGCAAGCGATGTGATTGCTTGAATCTGAAATAGTTTCATAATTGAAATAAATTCACGCAGAAGGACTCTAAACGAAATCCAGCGTTTAATTTTGTACGCCACGACCACGCACGCTCAAAGTGTGGTATGTCGGCCGAGTGCTAGAAGTATTCAATTCAATAACAGTTATTCAAAGCTGGAAGCGCGAACAACGGGTACGCGGCACGCCGAAGAAGGACGACTCCAGTGAAGATCCAAGCGTAGGCGAGAAGGACTTGGACCAAATACGTGGATGACACGAGCCAGAGATCGAGAGAAGGGTCTGGAATTTGGACGAGTGGCGGAATCCTGAGATCGGGAGAAGCAAGTGGTATCACCGTGGAACATCGAACCAGTCAAGCGACGCGGCGAGGACTGCGAGCGACCGAAAACCCCAAGGTTAACTGATGGCGAGCGGGAAGGAGATGTCGAGGTAAAGAACTGACAACTTCTATGCGGCAATTTGTTGGGAAATCGTGTAGCTTTAAAATACCAGACGAAGCGTCCTAAAATAGGTGAAAGTTCCAAATAATTACTGGGAGAAATATTCCGAACGTATGAACGGCAGTTTAGATTTCATTCGCTGAACGCACCAGTAAATTCGTTCGAATGCCATACCTTGTACAACTTTCCTAAAATGAATTATGATTTTTCATATAATGCAAAAGTGATCATGTTTGAAAGTCATGCTTTCATTGTATTATGTCAGGAATAATTAGTTGCTATAATTTGTAAAGGATCCATAATAACCAATTGAAGTAACGTGTGTGTCACGTTTGTTCTTGTGTTTGAGTTCACAGCATTGTAGTAACTGTGCAGCTTAAGGCTGACACCTGTGAACAGTCTATGATAGAATAATTGTAGAGAATCATTTAAAGGGCCGTGCACGGAGAAAACTTAAGAATAACAAGAGTTGAATGAGGTACACGAAATAATTCAGAAAGAGGTAGAAGCAAAAGAATTGTGAATAGTAACTATTGATGTATTCAGGCAGTCGAGGTGACGCCTATACATTTTTGTGGTTGTGGTCTTTTTTTGTTGTGTGTTTTCTGTTTTCTTTGCAGTGACCACCTACATAAAGTGCATACTTTATTGTATATTTGTGCCACTGTGTAATTTGTTTTTACTGAATATATGCTCATTTTACCAGAATTTTACCTAATTCATTGTGTCAAGGGTTCAGACCTTTCTCATACCCGAAAGATCCTGCTTCCTGAGAATTCAAAGCTCGCTTCACGAGTATTCATTGTTTCACGCTTAATCGCCACCGGCTGGAAGGTAGTAGGTGGGCGTGTTACAATATATATAAATCCTTTAGAAGAATGTCATGTAATACATAGAGGAGAATGAAAATTCGTCACAAAACTTATTTTCTGTCGCATATTCGCACCTTTTCTGCTGCATTACATAACTTCATAACTTTATCTTCCCATAACATAGTACTGAGAAATTATTGGTTTAGCGGTGAAATGTCGTTGACTTCTACAGAACTGAAATGGTACAAGGCGTCATTGCCAACAATAGTGTTTATTTTGCGTATAATATGTTTATTTCATTGTTATTCATATTTAATTTCAGCTTTTGATGACTTAGCCATCATCATCAGTTACCTGATACAAGAAAATATAAAAAATATAAGAAAATATAAACAAAAACATTATAATTTAAACAAATCTTTAGAAATGAAAGAAGAAGAATTAAAGAATTAAAGAAAGAAAGAAAGAAAAGATGAAGGGGGCGGAGAGTTAGATCGTTTAGTAATATAGTAATTTGTAAATCTAAAACAATAAAGTGAATGAACATGTAAAATTTGAAACAGAAAATACGAAAAGTAAGTTGAGCCGTTTCGTACCTTCTGTTTGGGAGCCACAAAAACGACTGCGCGGGCTCGGGCGTGCCTAGCAGCTATTAATGAAATAAAAAGTATTGTTGGCAATGACAACGCCTTGTATCATTTCAATGAGAAATTAAAAAGTGTATAATGTTCCTGGCGATTGGGGGTAGAAGCAGCTTCCAAGAAAAACGTATTCCAATAACGCTGATTTATTTCTTCATGAAATCGGAGTAATGACTTTTTATTCCGAGAACAAAAACAGTATTGTAGTGAATGAAAAATATTAGAGGCAAAATCGAATGTTAAACACATATTTTGAAGGTATCTTGATTTCTCTATTTCAAAGAAACCGCTACAACCAGTTTATTTTCTGCACATATCATTATTAATTCTGTATCATTTGTAATAGACTCTTTTAACAAAATCTTATCACTTTAACTGAGTATGTAATTTATATTCTGACGTATATTGCGATTTCGTACTAATAAATATTAATTCAATAATCATTCATATTTACGCAGTGTTGTAAGTCACAAATTCAACTTTTTATTTAAATGTTATTTGATCGAGTTTACTTTGTTCAACTAACATATTAACTCTGCAAATTTTTGATGATCTCAATCTATATTTTGTTAACTTGAAATGGCAAAATTATGTGTGTGTGTGTATATATATATATATATATATATATATATATATATATATATATATATATATATATATAGCAAGAGAAGAAGCAGAACCTCAGATAAGTATTATTGCAGGTTTGCAAAAATTTTATAGACTGAATAAAGGGGAAATATGTTAATAATTCTTGTTTGATAATTGGGGTTTCTACCTAGTTTATAGAAGGATGATGATGTGAGTCTTATTAGTTGGTGTGTGATAGAGTATTGTGTTTTGAGGCCAACCTGTGCTGTGGTGTACAGTTTGTTTTATTGATATGTTTGTTCAATTTGCACCATTTCAGGTAAATTCAATCGCACCAGAGGTGCTTTGAAAGAGGTAAAAAAGTTTTAAGAAACATGAAATATGAATAATATAGCACCTGGACCTGGAGGTAAAGCCATAGAGCTTGGTAAGTATTATCCTACTGTAGGTTTGGAAGCAATTACAGAAATATTCGATAGCATTTTAAAAGGAGGTAAAATGCCAGAAATATGGAAAAAAGCTTATATAAATTCAATTTACAAAAGTGCATAAAAATTGTAATAATTATAAAGGGATAAGTGTGACTTCTTCTTTGGTTGACTTTATGGACGTGTGCTAAAGAATAGAATTGAAATGCAAATGTCAGACTCAGAAGAGCAAAGTGGTTTCAGACCATGAAGATCCTGTATTGACAATATTTTCCGTCTCAAACAACTGACAGAAAAAAACAATCAAGCGACGAAGAGAACTTCACATCGTTTTCATAGATCTCATGAAGGCGTATGACAATGTACCAATAAAAGAAGCGTAGGGGAAATGGAAGAAAAAGGAATATCTACAACATACTTTGACATACCAATATGTGGGACATTGTATTGCGTCACATTTATTGTAAACATGGTGAATTGTAAGGATAGACATATGTAAATATGGCGGCATAGCAACGGTAGACGAGTTGTCGTCCAGGTCAACAAACTTCATTGCTTTGAACCACGGGGCGCGGCTTGTTGATAAAGTAAACTGTTTGGGGATTGACCGAGAAAGCAATGACAGTCTGGGGCGCGGCTAGTTGAATTTGTAAGTAATTTAGGGATTGGCTAGGCATGGAATGGCAATGTATTTCGACGGAAGCGGGTCGAATTTTTTCTGACAAGGAACAGTAGAAAGTATGGACCGAGTTTTGAAGGGCTGAAAGGAAAGAATATGAATTCATTCCGACCTATGCCGTGGTGCTGTGCGGATCGTGTGTAGACAATTGATGTTGGGAGCTTGGGAATTGTGAACATCTACTTTGGAGCGTATGGTTGTCGAACTTAGAATATTGATTTAATGTGCGGAAATTGAAACTTGGAAATATTTCGAGTGCAGGAGCTAGAATTGTGAACTTAGGTGAATTTGTCTGCAACAGGACTGGGAGTATTTGATGCAGATGATATTTTTCTGAACTTTAATATTTTAAGTAAACGCGTAGAAGGAACTGGCAACTTTTAAAAGGAAAATTAATTAAGTCTTATCAACTTATGAAGCGGTGAGGATCAGTGACTTGTACACTTGTGCCAGAACGGAAGAAAAGAAGATGGTATTTGGACCTGGAGCCATCGACACCGGGAAAGATTGAAAATGGTTCTACGCAGCGACATCGGTCAAGAGCGCGCGAAGACGGGTACTGCAATATAAGGTTTGAGACTGGTCATGACCGAAAGTTTCGTATTGTTACCAATGAACATTGAATAAACTTACAAGTTTCTGTGAATAGAAAAGATGATTTTCATTTAGACAATTCAAGCAAATGAGTAGCTAGAAATGTATATTTGCTTTTCAGATTCTTCGGCCACTCTGTACAGATGGCAGATCGAATAATCGGCTATTAGTAGTCAATAGCGATTATTTCTTATAAGACCCATCGACCCAGTTAGCCGGATATTAATTTATTGGAAATAGCAGTTGGAGATTAATTTTAATGATTGAATTAACGTAATCTTTTCCTGGCGCCCATATTCTTTTATAAAGTTGGAACGCGTTACGTTGAATTAATATTTAATTATATTAGAAGGGCAGAGGAGATATTTAATTTAAAGATAAAATTAGATTGTTTCAATACCTAAATGCAGTCATGACTATCAGGCGACTTCCCAGTAAATAAAGGAAGTAAATACGGCAAGTAAATACCCCTTTCCCAGTAAATAAACCAAGGCTGCTGTATATCTCTTACCATGTTAAAGATATACATTAATAAAGCTCTAAAAGAATGGAAAAGGAAGTGTAGAAATATGGCAGTGAAAATAGGTGATGAAACAGTGTTTAGTCTACCGACGTTGCTCGGGTATTTATTACAGTAAATTATTTTTACATGAAAAGGAATTCAATCTTTTCATGCCCTGCGGCGGGCCCTACCTGTATTTCTTCCATTGAATCCCTTCTCCGCCCTACTCCCTGCCATGCTCTGCCCGGCCACGCCACGATAGCTGTCCTCTCTTGACCCCCATTTGGAAATTTCCAGAATACCTCGCTCACTTTTCCACAAATAATTACCCATTTCTTATTGAGTTCCGGCTTCTAAATATTCACTTTATAACTACCATCGATTTTCCACAAAAATAAAAATATAAGAGGAAAAACAGCCACAAGACAGTTGAATCCAGTGGTGTGGAACTCGATTATTTCATTAAAGACAAACGCATATGTAGCTCCTTCATAGAGAGTACAATACTCTATAGGGCAGAAATGGAGACACTAACAAACAATATGAGAGACAAACTTCAAGCAAAAGAAATGGTGTTCTGGCGATGTTGTAAACTTATTCTGTTAGGCAAAATAAGAAATGATAAAATAAGATATACAATGAAAGCACAAACAACCTTGAACGAGACGATCGAAATGAAACAGCCAAAATGGTATGGACATATGGGAAGGTTGGAATCAGATGGACTTCCACAAAAAATTGGGGAATGAATACCCAATCAAAGAATATACAGGGGAAGGCCGAGAACGACATGAAACATGGCAATAACCGACCCTATGCAAAAAAGTGAAATGGAGGAAAAACGTATGGGATAAACAGGCGTGGATATTGGGATGCGGAAAACGGCCAAGGCTGTAAAACGCCGCTAACTAGATAGACTGGTATATATATATATATATATATATATATATATATATATATATATATAAGAGAGAGAGAGAGAGAGAGAGAGAGAGAGAGACAGACAGACAGACAGACAGACAGACAGATAGACAGACAGACAGATAGACAGATAGACAGATAGACAGATAGATAGACAGATAGACAGATAGACAGATAGACAGATAGACAGATAGACAGATAGACATATAGACATATAGACATATAGACAGATAGACAGATAGACAGATAGACAGATAGACAGATAGACAGATAGACAGATAGACAGATAGACAGATAGACAGATAGACAGATAGACAGATAGACAGACAGATAGATAGATAGATAGATAGATAGATAGATAGATAGATAGATAGATAGATAGATAGATAGATAGATAGATAGATAGATAGATAGATAGATAGATAGATAGATAGATAGATAGATAGATAGATAGATAGATAGATAGATGTTCAATTTGAAGAGTATTAATTTTTCTAAGATTTTTCATATTACTGGTAGCAGGTTAATAGATCTGTACTTTTCCGCTATTGAGTTATTCTGGTTTGGTTTTGGCATTGGGTGAATGACTGAATGTTTCTATATTTGAGGAAAATATTCTTTTCTCAATATGGAATTGTAAATATTATTTAGAAAAGCAAAACCTTTCTGCAGCAGAGTTTTTAAGATGATTGTGTTGATCTGTTCGTGGCCTGGTAGTTCTTTATTTGGTGTGTTTTTTAATTTTTTATTTAATTCAGCTTAATCCCATTGGTTTGTAGATCGCATATCATCACTTTTCTCTAATGGAGGAATACTTGATCATTTAAAAAAATAGTTTCTTAGTGAGCTGCCACAATTCCTCATTTTTAATATTTAAAGTTTTTATACAATAATTATATTGTTCTTATTTAAATTTGTTGAGAACCTTTTTTTACAAATATTGTTTTGCAGATTTAGTTCTTTTTTAATGAAGGAATTCTAAAGGAATTCCAATGTCCTCTTGTTTTATCTTTTAATCGATTGAAGTTAATTCTAGTAGTTGGGAGTGGTTTATAAAGTATTTTGTTAACATCAATGTTTTTCAATATGATTGTTGTAAATAGTTCTAATTATTATGTTATTTATTGTCGTGATGGCTTGATTAATTTCTTGAGGAGAGTTCCGATTGTGAAGTGAAGATGTTATGTACAAGGAAAAACAACAACAACAGTTCTTTTGCAATCAGTTTATGAAAGTCAAGCCACGATCCAAAACGAATCCAAAATACAAGCCAGGTCACAACCAAAGTTCCAGAAGATGTACCTATGCGAAGCCAAGTTTCAGACTGCCAGAAGAATCACACCCCGTAGCACACGCACATCGACCAGAACTCACTACTGTCACTAGACACTCTATCACTGCTTCCGAAATATCACTGTCTACCGCCCTGGACGGGGCCCTATGTATACGCCCCGAGGCATCGGAGCGAGTCTCTCACTTCCCGCCTCCGTGGCGGGGAATCGAGGGGAAATGCCCCTCCTGTGACCGCCTTGCCGACGCGGTCTGGTGCCCGCGGAAAAGCGCCGCCGCTTGCTCTGTTCCTGGTGGCGTCTTCCCGTACTGCTCATTCCTTCTCTGGCCGCGCCCCCCGGCGCAACCCTGCAGCGGCCACAGCTATACTGTCCAGTACAGTGTGCCCACCTCACCGAACCTCGTGGGCACAAATGCTGTGATACACAGCAGAAGGTATCCACTTTTTATAGAACTTTTAAATTACCTCCAATTAATATTGTAAGAATTGAAGGTGAGGGGTAGCGGAGGATTGTCTTCTGCGAGTTGATATTACTGGTATGTGGTCTGATTCTAGTACATGATACGTTCTGAATATGAATTGTATTTTAAGATTTGTGACTGCTATGTCAAGAAAGTTTGAACTTTTGTTTGGATCTTATAGGAAACAAGTGAGACCGGTTAGTAATAATATGTTGAAATTCAGATTCCTATTTATGTTGTAAAATAATTACCAGCGGACATTAACATGAAATGTTTTTAGAGTTTAGGTCGTCGACCCAGCGTGTGTGGTAATGCGAGACCCAGCGTGTGTGGTAATCAGGTGACGTGGTGTATTGTTTTTATTACTCCTCCTTTTTTCGAGTTTTATCTATCAGCTTTGATGGTTTTGTAACCCTACAGAAAAAACAAAGATTATGGATTCGATAGCCAACATGTACAGAATAGAGATCAACACCTATTAAATAGAACGTTTATTATTTTGATCTCTGTTTAGATAAGCGAATCTAGAGTCCAAGCGAATGGCTCATTCTTCTTTTAATATCATATCATTTATCCAAGCTGTGCATACCAAGGAGAAGATGAACCATTTCCACTTGTGGAACCTGAACGGGGTCACACGCATGCTCACGTTCGAAGTGGTTCAAACCCAAAATATTTAGAACTTACAAAGATAATATGGCGCACCAGCTTTATCATTTCAGTTACCCAAGTAGACTTTTAATGATTCTGTGTTACACCCATTTTTCATTGTAATTATACCCCTTACGTGGTCAACAAATTGAAAGCAGAGCAATTTCAAAGACCATTTACCAGCATTGTCCTCAAGGTGCCGTATTGCGCCTATATAATATTTCCCAGCGATTGGAGAGCAAAAAACACATAGTCGTTCGCGTCAGTTGACAAGCAGTTCACCGGCGCAACCCTCCGCTCCCGTTTCCCCCCTCCCCTCCCCTCCCCCTCCACCACCACCCGCGGCACTCAGCCGCCGCCTACTCCGTTCAGCAGATGTTTGATAGTTTCATTTTTATTTTTTTGTTTTTCCTCGTGTAAATCAAGGCACGGCACGAGGGATTCCGCTGTCAATCAGCATCAGCCTACATGACGAGCAGACGTTTGAAAATTCCAGATACGAAGCAATTTCGGCGCTACAGTCTACAGGCCATATTCACCACTCGTGGTTACCAGTTTCGAGTATAGATTAATCCTTTTCTTTGCCCTGCGAAATTCTTTCTGTTTGTCTACACATATAGACAAGATGAAACTTTTTTTTACAATTTTGTCATGACATTCGGTTTAGCTTCATTTGAAACTAAATGACGGTAGAAAAAATTTCCGAGTACAACAACATTTCGATTTCATCAAATATTGCATTAGTTTTGTGACTAAACAGTGCATACGATGGCATGAGAACGTGTTTTAAAATAAATATTATTAATTCTTTATGCACTCAGGAACTTTTTAAAATGATTTCACTTGTTGATGATTTATGATATTTATCCATCATTCATCTTTCCCTTATTCAAAATTATTGACGAAGCAACTCTAACTAGCGGTAAATAAAAGTCGCTAGTATGAACATGCAGCTTCAAAAATCAGCCCCGTTACAAGACTAGACTGATTCTCAAATCATCTTCCTATTTATCATTGTTTATGATTAAGGATTAGTTTGCGTTTTAGAAAATTGGATTTATTTATTGACCTGTTTATTTATACTTCAAAATGTAATGTGTACATCATATCATTCGAAAGAAGGATAAGAAGCTCAATATAACTATGCCAAAGCATTAATAAATAAAAGCATATAGAGAGAAAAAAGAAGCGCGAATGAAAACTGGGGAAGGGCAATGAACTGAAACTATCGATCTTTCAACGCCTCTTAGCTGAATCCTTTAGACGTAATTGAAACATATTTGTAACATTGTTAGTAATTTGTGAACGAGTCCCTCCTTTCTTTGGGTACCAATATATGAATATGTCAACCCTGTGCCCAATTGTTACACGTGCGGGAATGAAATGATGGTAGAATGTTAATAATTTATGATCAATAGGGGCAATTGATAGTTTCTTCATTTCCATGTAGCCTATCCTCCGCGGCCAACAGAAGACGGATCCTCACGAGTATGCACACATGTCAAGTCAATGGTGACTTGTAGAGACAGAAAAAGAAGAATAATCGATATGATGAATCGTTATAACGCACTAACAGAAAGAAAAAAGCATAACCCATCGGACTCAAACCAACTGTCTGCATTGTCGGTGGCGGCTAACCCTCCTTCACCAAGAGAAATCTACCAGTGCTCCGCAGCCAGGAACCACCAGCAACAGGGCGCACGGGAGTGGAAGCACGCTGCAGCCGCCGCCGATGGGAGAAGCCGGCAAGCGGAACACGGTGCCAACTCGCGATCGCTTTCTTGCCTTCGCCCAGACCTCCGCCCCCGCCATCCACGTCCCCCCAACCCCCACCGACCCCTCCGCTCTCCAACGCCCTGGCCCCGCCGCCCCCTTCGCCTCCGACGCTCTCCAACGCCCCCGCCGCGCCCCGCCCCGCCCCGCCCGCCCCGCCCGCCCCGCCCCGCCGCGCCCCGCCCCGCCCCGCCGCGCCGCGCCGCGCCGCTCCTCGGCAGATGTTTGATAGCGCGCGTTAATTCCGCCTGAGGTGAAACGAAACGTGTTCGAAACGCGCTCCTTACCCTCTCTGCCCTCTCCCCCTCCCCCACCTCTCGCCCTCGCCCTCTCTCCTCCTCGGAAGGCCCCCTCCCGGGCTTAAAGTAGTAATTTAGCAGGAAATTAAGCTGCTGTGAAAAGGGAGAGGAGGCCAAGGGGAAGGGACAAGTAGTATTTCGCGATACTCAAAAGAGCGCGCCACCACTGCGCTGTCGCGTCGGCGCCCTTCTGCCTCCCCCCTCTTCCCCCTGTCCACCGTCCCGTTTCGCACGCCTTTCGCAAGCCTCCCGAAAAAAAAGAAAGAAACAAAAAGCGAAAAAAAACTTTGTCATATTGCTTATGCAAATGAGCGGCTTTCCCTAGTCGCGCCCGCTCCCGCCCGTTATTAGGAATGATTAACTTGCGTTAGGCGGTGATGGATGTTTGCTGCGAAAGGGTTGCAGGGCTGGCGTGGTGAGGACGCGGGGTACGGAAAGGGGTGGGCGAGGGTGAGAGGGGGGACTCATTTCCTTTACAGCGCCACCCTGCTGCCTCCCCCGACGCGCCCGAAGGGGGGGGGGAGTCCGCCCTCGCGTCGAACGCATTCGCCCGGTCCCTATTTAAAATTGAGCCTATTAATTATTTTTGTTGGGTGAGTTTACGCGGCGCTAGATGGTGAGCAGTATTCGCCACTGCCCATTCGGTGGATGAAAATACTTCTACGAGATACTGAATACGATGTGATGGCTGTCTCCCTTTTGTCAAATTCAGCAATGCAAATTGTTTACATTTCAGTCAAGTTTAGGACGATATCATAATGTAATAATTCAGAAGAAGTTTGGAGTTAAAATCCGTGTTGCATCAGTTTCTATTCTTGTGAGAGGAGTCAGCAAAAGAACGAGGTGAACATTTGATTTGAACATTGACAGAACACAAACATTGTTCTGTTCTGTCTTCACTGGATTCTAGGAGAACAGAATGGTGAGGCAATATCCTAATAACGTAAGTGCAGTTGCAGAACTTTAGTTAAAGATTTCAAAGTTATCTTACCCATAAATAAAACATAAAAATGCGTACAGAACGGGATAATAAATTTTTAAAATGAAATCAAGATTTTCTCCATGTTTATCGAAAGACACGAAACGGAGATTTCATAAACGATGAAGTAAACTAACTGGTATATTGTCACCGCCGAAAAAATTCACTTTCCGTTGAGAGCAACTGGAATCATCGAACGTGGGATCCGGCCTCACGGCCGCATAGAATCTCGCTTCCGGGCCTCTGCCACCTCCGCCTCCGCCGCCGCTGCCTCCGCCGCGCCCTCTGCCCCCTGCTGCTTGCTGGGCCTCTCGAGCCCGATTCACGTAGTGAGCCCCGCCAGCGGAATAGTACGCGATTTAAGAGAGCCCTTTCATGCGCTGCCATATGCACGATTTCCGGGAGTATTTTAATATGAATGGAACTGTAATGAATGTGCTGGCTGGAAGAAAAAGGCGGACGAAAATAGTAATGTATGAGAGAATGAAAATACCACTGTGGCGGTCGTGAAATCCGAAGACATCGTGGAGCATGTAGGGCTTATGCTGAAATCTTGAAGCAGTTCTGCATAAATTGCACATGCAAATAACATTGTTTCCAGCTTGAATCACCTGATACCTGTAACTTCATTCGAAAATTATCGCGAATGTAAATGTGTAGACGAATTTCTCGAATCAAAATTATTTCCCCACAAAGAACATTATGTTATAAAATGGAAAATTTCCTTTTCATCAAACAGTTCTTGAGATCAATTAAGTCATATAGGTTTCCATTTTATAAACAATATTATTGCACAGAATTTATAAACGTTTTACGTAATAACAAAATTTGAACACTTTTTTTGCAGTAGAGACTCTTGTTAGTTCATTCCAAATCTAAATGCATTACTGAGAAAAATTTATACTGCATAAAGACAGTGAAAATGGTCCAAGCAGGTAGACAGTTTGCCGGGCAACGTGGGCGTTTATTACATAACTGCACACACAACTCAACGAGGAATCAGTTCAATCTAATTTTTTTTTCGAACAAACACGTTCATTCAAACTATGTCAACGAAATTGTGAGTTATAGATACTTTTTTCTCAGTGTTTGTTTTACTCTTTCTGTAAGAAAACGGCGATTGGCAAGATGCCGCCTTTTGAATTGAAAATTGTTCATTTTTTACTAAATATATTTCAAAGGAAACAAATGAATTTCTTCACTTAAAACAGCTTTTCACTTTTCCGGATTAAGTTTTACATTCGACAAAGATGATGTACCGAAAGCTCAAGCTTTGTATGTAACAGATACTTTCCATTCCATCGCAGAATACTATTGCGTAGATTCAAGTTTAAATTTATAACCCAATGGAACATTTGTATTTTTTCGTACAAGACTTACTGTACTGTTCGCGGTTGCATAATTATTAGCATTTCTCATTATAGCTTCACCATTTACACAGTCAATGCATTATCTTTATTAGTTAAAAAATAACTAAATGCATTGACTAAATATGTTTGAACGAAAGATCTTCAATAACCTTTTGTAAAAGTATGACGTTCAAAATTAATATACGATGTAAACACATAAATCACAATAAAACACGACATCCAAAGTCCAAGTCCCAGCTGAGATTTGAAACAGTGATGAAGTCAGAGGCTTTTTACATATTCGATTTCAAGCTCATAAATAAATGTAGCAATTGTGTGGGTGTATATTGTGTTGAAATATTTCAACGAAAAGGCATTTAAGATTCCAATTCAAATGTACTCAAAACAAAACATTAATTTTAATAAATTCAAGAGTAATAGTAAATGTTTTAGAACAGTATTTTTGGATTATAGTACATGACTTTTGTCCCCCCCCCCCAAAAAAAATACCATATTAGAGCGTTCCACTTTTTCACATCCGAAAATACATGAGCAATGAGAGCCGAAAACAGCAACGGTCACACCAACCGTCTCTCGAAGCGTCGTCACTCGCGTGCATATGATTACCCGAAGCCACGAGCCTTCGCTCCAAAGCCGTCGGCCGGGAGGGGCATGGCGAAAAATGCCTTTGAATTACTCAGAGTTTCCCAGGCGAACAAACTCTAGAGCCAACCACGCGCGCACGTCGGTTCGCCGCCTGCTCTTCGAGCCTTTAGAACGCGAAATGAGGTTGCTCCTGGTAATTAGGACCGTACGCAGGACGGCTGAAAGACGAAAATGGGGAGCGAAATAGACATGATGAAACGAATTTACTTAACGGAAATCCAATTTAAAAATAATTAGAAATGAGCATTGAAAATTTATTTCGTTACAGTTTGATGACAGGAAGAATCATTAAAAACATTTCTGTTCCCATTACGTAGACATGAACTAGCATGGAATTTGTACTAATGAGATTCTCTGCAAAAGAGGATATGTCTATGAGCCAGTAATTTTATGGAAATCGAAATGTGAGGAAATACGGAAAGTTGGAGTTTTAAAGTATTTATGTAATGCATTCATTACGTCTTGCAAACAGATCATGCACTTTATTATTGTATTACACATGAATGAATGTAAATAGAAATAGATTTAGTTCATAGATAATACTCTGAATAAATGATTAAATAATAGATGAATCGATTTTATTGGGAAACACAGAGAGGACAAAGTAATGGAGCATTTTACACCATTAGGCGTGTCTCGCATTCCGGTTTTCATTTAAGTCTGTCACTGCAGTCTTTTTCAGTTGATCCTCCTCTACCCATCGCCTTCTCTACTGCTTCCTTCCACGTAGTACTTCTACATCTCGTTTTCTGTGTTAAGCGGGTTGCCAATTCCGCCAAAGCTTCGGAGGACAATACTCTTCACCCATTCTACTTATGTAATTATACAATTTGAGTCTTAATTTCAATGGTATCAGTAATTTTAAGACTCACTTCCACATTTCTTTTAATTTCAGGTGTTTTTCTTTGACCAACAATTCATATTCATAGTTCTTTGCCAATAGACCATTTCCATTTGCTGTAAGTGTATTCGTATTACTTTTGGACATTTCCCCCAAGTCCTAAAAGCTAAAAGAAATAAATATTTTGTTTAAATAGTAAGTTCGAGTCTGAGGAGTGTTTTATGACTTCGAATTTTTTTGGCATAAACATGCGTTGGAAATTATACTTCGCATAGACTCAAGGTGTTTTCTACAAATCGAAATGGCTGAATACCAGAGCGTTGTTGCTCCAACTTGGATGTACAATGAAATTATGTTACTTTATGTTTCATGGAATTGTATAAATAGAAATTGATGACTGGCACAATAGAACTCGAAATTTCACATCTTGTCTCTCACTAACCATAAAATTCCCATCAGCAGACTGATACCTGTTAATGACATAATATCTTATTGTTTTTTTCTTCATCGTATTTCTCGGCACCGTAACGAACTTCAACTAACCTAGTGCTGGCTCATGTCAACTTCATCCGTCAAGTATGCTTCGTATTTCATCCACCAACTTTGGATAACGAGTTTATTAACTGGATAACTCGCGAAATATATATATATTTGGGAAATTAGAAAGTTCAGTTGCTACAATTGGAATGGATTCTTGATGTTTGTATAGTTTTGAGAATTTTTGTTTTGGACTTCTTCATTTTTAAGTGCGTCTGTTATTTCTTGTTCGGTTAAACTGATACGTTTCTTATTACCACGTTATATTTTTTGTTCGATAGGACACCTATACGGGTTATTTTAACTCTTGTGTTACCATTCTATAGTCATTTGAACTTTTCAATAGTATTTCCACATTTTATAACGAAATCTATTATATGACACTTTTACATATGAGTTTGAAATAAAATCATTTCTGGACCGCTTAAAGAACTGTTAAACACTTTATTTTTCAGAATATTGGCATTCTTTTTTCATAGGTGGTTGTGAGTCTAGATTATATCTCTAGACAGCACACTAAAGCAATATTGTAACGGAAGGTACAAAAGTTACCTCTGGGTAGCTTTTATAGAGATCCCACTCTCCGAACAACAAAAACCTCCTCTTCAGTACATTCGAAAGGTTTTTTTAAGTACGTAGCGGATTGTGAATTTGTACATGTGTTTGTAGTGGTTGGTGACACCTCCGTCGTACTTGTAGGAGTTTGTGAGCAGCACTACGCTGAACATCTTTCATCTTGTTCCTGCATTTGTGGGTAGTGTCCGTTTGATAATAGGTTAGTCTCCTTTGTTGGCCTTCCTTTTGCATAGTAGCTTGAATTTGTTACTGTTGAATTGACGGCAAATGTTGGCTCGTTGTTGTGAAAGTTGAATGTCATGAAGATTTTGTTGAAGTAACTTTTGTTGCCATTGTTCTAACGTCTAACTTTGGTAACAATTGCAGCTTCTTGACTGTTAAAATTGCTGCTGTTGCAGTTATAACAGATGGGAATTGTTGCTTCTGAAGTGTTAAAAATTGGTGCTGCTTTGTGTTGAAAAAAGTATGATTACTAAAGAGTTTTGTTCTCACATTAATACATTTCTAATTTATGTTGTTTTTAAATGCCTCTTTTGAGTTATGTAGCGCATTTATTGAACTAACAATACCGTCGTGGAGCAACAATCTGCGTACCCGTAATGTTTTGAAAGTAGTTTTCTTTACACTAATAGTACAAGAAAACCCTGACATTTGAAACAGTTTCGGAGCACTATAGCGGACTCGGGCTTATCATCATTGGAGATCTTGTCTGCAAAGCGGTGGCGAGCACACGTCTGATTCGGTGGGAGGGTAAGTGAGATCTATGAAAAGTAATTAACTATTCCACAGCTCTTCAGCTGGGTGCTGTAGTTAGAAGAAGTTAGTAAATAAGATATGAATTAGTATTTGGAAGGAATTTGATAAAAAAAATAAAGCCCCTGAATCGTAAATCACTCAACCCACATTATTATTCCATAAATCAGACATGTAAAAGATTGAAGTTATTTTACTTCCAACCCTACATTAATAAAAGTCACTATATTGATGTCCATAATGCTGGCATTGATCGAAAATACTTTTTCTTCCTCTTAAAAAAGGTTAGTATCTGCATAACTTGTATACTTCAAATAACTAAAGGGCTCACGAATGAAACATGTTATCACCATTAAGGAGTAGAATGTGTGTTTGCTTAGTGTCCTAAATTTCCCTTTCATGTGGTAATTTTCAGATCGATTTTCCAGATATCACTTAACCACCAAAATGGTCTTCTATTGAAAGTATGATGTCATCAGAATTAATTTTTGAAGCTGAATGGGTCATTTAGCATTAAAAAACGTTTCAAATATTATATTGATATGTTTATTAAAATATTTTTAAAATTACATAATAGTTTAACAAACTGCAATGCCAACATAAAAATAACTGCCGTTTAACGTTAGACACAGAAAAATGATATATTACTCAAGAAAGGCGTAAAGAGGAAAAAAGTAATTAACTTCAAGTGCACTACAAGCAAAAAAACAAAACTAGAGGTGCTACAGAATGGCACAGACTTTCTCGTAACAAACTTTTTTTTTAATTTCCTTGCTGTGGTCTGGCTTTAATATTGTGCGCCATTCCTTCACCAGCTGCCATCTATCGTCGCCCTAAGTACATTTTTTGACAATTTCTCAACTTTTTGCTTTGCTAGTACTACAACTGAATCATTACTTCAAGAATATTAAAGAAGAGTAAAAACTCGTCCAAAATAGAAGTTTTCATTGAAAAATTCGTAAATTAGAAATTTAAGTCTTTTTCATAGTAATCTATTGAGTTACAAAAAATTTATTTAAAGTCATTTAAAGAGCTTCCAGTCACAAATGTAATAATGCATTCAAATTTATAGAAATGTTCACATTAACATCGTGAGATGTATTTCAAGAAAATTACATTTGTGTAATTTTTGACAAAATAAATAAAAATACCAAAATGAACTTCACGTCATACCAAACAGTGCAAGTAGCACTACCTATTGAAAAAAAATTGAAAAAAATTTGGGGCCATTTTCAGAAAATGGCGTTTGAGCATTTTTGAAAATGCCGAATTTTGTGCTCATTTTTACAGAAAACTCTTGAGTTTTCGAGAAATTTTATTTGATATTATTTGACGCACATGTGCTCATAAATATAAGAATGTGAAGAAATTGCCTTTAATATACATTTTACAGACGTGAGAGACAAGTCAAAAAGTTTTCATTTTTGAAATTTGGGAAAAACAAAAGAATACGGCGTTTATGTCACGGCATATGGTTCGTTTGGCACTAACCTTGCCAAAAATTAAAAAATATTTGAAGCCGTTTTTGAGAAAATCTTGTTTATGATATTTAAAAAAATGCAAATATTGCACACTCTATTCCAGAAAAAACTATTAAAATTTCATAAAAGTCTACATGACCTTAAGGAAAGAACTATTTATGTGTAACAAATTTCATTTGAAGGGTAAATCTTTGTCTTCAATTTTATAGGTATAGGAAGACCACCCATAAAATTCAAACTTTTGCAATTTTCGAAAATTCAGAGTTAACCGTGAAAATGGGACCTACGCCACCTTTATAAGTGTATTTTACACTATTCTTACAAGAAATTTAAAGAAAAAATTTGGATTCGTTTTTGAGAAAATGTTGAAAATGTCCGGTGGGCTTCATGTAAAGTACCCCTCAAATACTAAAGAATGTTTTTCAAAATCTGAGAGCTCAACCACAGCCAGATCAACAGGGCTTTCTTCAATTTGGAAAAGATTGTACACATGGTTTAGGCACTAGCAATGCTCACAGACGGACGGACGAATGGACAGACAGACAGACAGACGGACGAACAGACGGACGGACGTTTCGAAAAAAAACACTTTTTCGGTATCAGGGGACACCAAAACGTGTATTTCCGTTTAAAAAAGATTTTCCGCAGCATAACATAACTTTCTCATCCTACGTATATTACTCCCGTATATACGTATGTATACGAGAAAGTAAAAATTAAGAGAGCGCTACCACACATTTAGATGGCAACTTGCGACAGTAACAGTTTTCTCGTTCTCTTCCAAAAGAGATCGAAAGAACATGGTGCATCTCCAACCTAATAGGATTTAGCTTCATCCATAAAACACGAATTACGAATTAAAAATCAGAGTCGCTTTACGACGTTGGACAGCTGCGAGCCCCATCGAGGAACAGAGCACCCGCAAATAAATGCAGGTCAGGTGAGTTGCACAATAAAAGCTCTCCTTCAACCATCCACCACGCAGTAGTAACCAGGTGGCCGCGCCCGACGTACGTGAGGTGACTCACCAGCGACGGAAATAGAGGGCGGGAACCGGGGAAGGGCGAGGCTGGAGTGTCGGGCGGGGGTGCGTGCAGGATGCGTAATCGCACTTGAGGGCTCAATTGAATTTAGAGTCTGGCACGCAGCGATTGACTTTTCAATACTTAATCGGCGGCACAAGGGTTGAGAAGTGCGTTGCCCCAGCAGGGCGAACGGGCGTAGGGCGAGCGAGCGAACGAGCGGGTGTGAGAACAGGCGTGAGGGCGAACGAACGACGGATGGACGGGAAGTTGGCTGGACGAGCGGGCGGGCGAACGTACGGATGAATGGGCTGTTGGCGTCGGACGTTGGGCTGTTGCGCTGTTGGGCAGAGAGGGCAGCGGAGGGCAGGCGGACGGGCAGGCGGACGGGCAGGCGGACGGGCAGGCGGACGGGCAGGTGAGCGGGCAGGCGAGCGGGCGGGTAAGCGGGCGGGCAGACGAGCGGGAGGAGTGGCTTACCATCCGGTAAGTGGGTATGCCTGGGCTGGCGCTGGTAGGCTCGGGCGTCACTGATTTCGGTCTCAGAAAAACCACCTGCGCGTGGTGTGCCAGGAGCGAGCGAGGAGTGGCGCCTACTGGCTGGACGCGCACGGAGGCTCAGCTGCACATTTTTCGTGTGTGCACTTAGGTATCGAAGAAAGGTGGCAAATACAAACAAATATTGCGAATAGTTTATTATTTAACTAGAAACGAATACGGAAGCATCAAAATGATGATACGATATGAAACTGATTTCAGATTAGACAACAATGATATATTGCTAAAAAGCGAAAATTATTTCAGATCTCATTGAGATACTTATTCATCATTATAGTAATATTACTTAAAATAGCAATAAAAATTAAAATACCTATTTTTGAATTGCATTAATTATTCAAAACAATTAAAAAAATAGATTATTCGGAAAAATATTTTATTTTTTTATTTTTACTATTTCAGAGTGGAGGGCATGACTTAACTGGCGAAGATTCAGAGTATGCAATGCTTGTCTTAAGACCTTCTTATCATTTTTTGTTTTATTTTAGCCAGCATAAATATTAATTACATTTAAATTTACTCATATTAGGCTGCAAGTATGTTTTCAATTTGTAGGCAAGGTGCACCGCACGTCGATTTTTCAACAATTGTTTTTTCAGAAACCTGCGGACGCTCAGAACTATTTAATGATTGGGAAGAAGTGAGAGGTACCCGCCCATTTTTTTACTGCAAGAGAGCTCTCTGGATCGAATTAATGCAGATGTAATGAAGGCGACGGTAGAGACGCCTGCAAGTAGATTTCGTGTTCTGATCATTCAGCACGCACGGTGGATCAGAGGACTGCGGTACTCGGATCACGTGATTGCCCTCTCCTGCCATGATCCTGGGCTTTCTCGAATTGTCTAGTATAAAGTATATATGCTCTATTCCTAAAAGGGCGGCAGGCAGTCTGGTCAGCTGATGATCCCTAACAATTCTAATTCCGCAAGGAACAAAGAAAACTTTGTACAGTACTGTTTGTACAGTAATACGTGACATGTATTGTCGTATGGAATGCTATGCCAAAATTTAAAACATCACTGAATTTGAGTAAGAATACTCCTGAAGCAATTTGATGAGTATACATATATGTGTGCTGTTGCTATCCTGAAATATTTTATTTGCTATGTTTAATTATTATTACGAAATTGGGGGTGTAATCTATTATATGGTGTGATCCTTGGAATACGACCAAGAATTGTTTCACCTCCAAATTCACTACTGGTAAGTTTTAGTATTATTTTCCTGACAATCTTGTTCATAGAGAACAAGATAGATGTCTGTTTATCTGTCTGTCAATCTTGTTCATAGAGAAGAATGTTTTAGAAGACGAGGGGAGTTTGCATATATTGCTTCACCTGATATTGCACTCGCATGCCACCAGGATATAGGCCACATTATAATTTGATACCAATCTAAACTACCAGATGTGAAAAAAATAAAACTTTCCAATCTCGATGCTTACGAACTGCATAAATGTGAAAAATGCATTTACGACTTAAAAAAATAAACAGAAAGATTATATTCTTTGCAACAGCTATTTTTGTATGCGAAAAGCAATGTAAGACTCGACGCTTCTTACTCGGTTTAAAAGCAGTTAATTTATATCGGAAATGTAAAGCGAGACAGTTTACATTTGTATCAATGATATCAGTGCACGGTCTCGGCTCGGCCCCGCAGCCCTCCTTGGCCGCCCGTGGAGTGACAGTGCGTGTGCCGTCTGTCCCTCGGCGGGCGCGGGGTGTCCGGATCTCCGCGCGGCGTCCGGGTGACGTCACGGCGCGGTGGCCGTCGAGTGCCCTGGATGGGGGCAGCAGCCCTCTTCCGGCTCCTCTCGGGTCCCCGCGGCGCGGCGGCCGCTCTCCAAGCGCCCACTTGCCGTCTTCATTTTTTCACGAGCCCCGCCCGCCGGTAGGTGCCCTCCACGACGCTTGTTCACTTTTCCCGCCCCGGGCGCGCGCGCGCTCCGCGCATTGTTTTAAGGCGCCCGCGGCCGAGAGGGGCCGGCGGCGGCGGCTTCGATGGGGTGGGGGTAGCGGGGCGGGGGCGGAGGGGCACAAAGCGCGGCGCTAGTCTATTGTCCTGTGGCCGCCGCCTCCGCGTCCCTTCGCGTCGCGTCGGTGGCGGAGCGGGGCAGGAAGAGAGGCAGTCCCCCAAGGATGCGCTGAGGTTTGGCGAGAGGGTTGCTGCTTCGTAACTACATGGAAGACGTATGTTAGCACAATTTTAGGGTTTACTTTCACTTGCCGGGAACCTCCAAGCCATTGGGAAAGAATTCGTTGAGGTGCCTTTTGAGGGCAAATATTCCTTCTTATTCCACATCACCCATAATTTTCCTTTTATATTCCTGTAGTTTCAATATATAATACCAATAATTTTCTTAAACTTTTTCCCACATACTTCTCACCAAACAGAACAGTGTCAGTGAGGAAAAATGTCTAACATTGAAATCTCACATAAATATTTATCTTTTTAATAATTTATAGACAAATTTATAGTTGTATGCTTATTTTGCCGTGAGTAGAACACATGTTTTCTTTATAAATCCACTATGTATTTCCTTTATAAGGATGAACTGGTCATATCTTTAGTTTTTTAATATCGAAAATTCACTCAATCATTTTTCGCTGGACTAGTATTAGAAGAATCTTTCTAGTTTTTAGCCTGAAATCAAAAGAGAATAATAGAGGGCAGGTGTACACATACTCATATTTCTTAGTTAAAGAAAAGAAAGATGGCCAAACTAATGAGATTATAAACACTACGCGGATCTGCTTAACAACCAATTAGCTAGCATTAGTGAATGAATGAATTAGTTTATTTGTATGCCACAAAATTCGATGCAAAGAATCAACCCAATGCTTTTGTCATTTGTGTTGGTTTTCTTCTCGTTAAGTTACAGTCTACATTATTATCGTATTAAGATCTCAAATGGTACTTCCACAATGAATGTTGTTTCTGAACATCACTGGAATAAGGTATTAAATTGATCTCTCTTTCACGATGGGCTCGTTTTTAATATCTTTGTCACGTTTTCAAAAAATATTTCACGCCTTCTCCCTCAGCTACGTTATTAATCACCAAAGGAGAAATGAGAATGTAGATCATCAGTGTAATCGTTAACACTGTAATGAAACTTTCGAGAATAATCTTTTTCGCTTCTCTAATCCCTTCACCCCATCATCACTATTGCCAACAAAAATCTTTACTTTTAAATCTCATACGTAAAATAAAATAAAGCACAAAGTAATGAAATAATGTAAGCAGAGGGGGAGCAAACGCGAGCACAAATGAATTGCACTTGCGGGCTAGCAGTCAGCAGGAGAACCCATATGCGATGTGGACAAGTATCCACCACAAGGGCTGCAGAAGGAACTCTTGGTCTGAGGAGGCAAGTGGGGACGGAGAGCGAGTGGTAGCCCTAGTAGAAAACCTGGAAAGGGGGGAGGAGGGCTGGACCTAGTCACCGGTGAGGGGCGGAACGGGGCGGCGCGGGGAGCGAGTGAGATGGCGCGGGGACGGAGCGGGGATGGCGCAGGGTGGCGCTCTGCCTTTGTGGAGCCGCCAGCGCACTGTAATTAACGCGCAAACGCTTCCCCGCCCCCGCCCCCGCTCCCACCCGCACTCTCGCCCTCTCGCCAGTGGGTAGCAATCCTACCGTCATCTACCACATCACGCGAACACACAGAGGCAGGCCCTTGCATGGTATCGTCCCCCACTCCTACTGCTGGCTCATGAATCTTCCATCATGCCAGTATAATAAACATCACTTTACAATATAATTCACCTTACATTATTGTCGCTTTTTCGGACAGAACAGAGAAGTGCATTTCTCACAGTGGCGTCGATATTGGAAACTCGTTTTTGGCTTGTTCCGCTCAAATGAACTACATAATAAAAAAAGAAAGAAGTTATGGCAAGTATAAATAATTTATAATATACAAGGAATTAATATTTATGAAATATTAAACAGTATAACAATTAACAAGTATAACAATTGACGAAAAAGTCATTTCATTAGTGTAAATTATACTCAAATGGAGGTACCATTAGTAGTATATTCTTTAAATATGGAATAGCGACAAAAATAATATAGATTTCAAAAATATTCCATTAATCCGTTACATTTTACTTTTATATCACATTTCATGCTTGCCTCTTTCTACTCCCTTATTTTTGTTACTTTCCTTTCTTCTGTTTGTTTTCATAGGTAACCTACAGGGATGAATGCGTTTCAAGAGTATGTTATCAAGAATACCTGACCTACAGTGGTGAATTCATCAGATATGCAACCTTTTGCCACCATCTGTTCTCGTCGTGTGTTACACTCCTGTACATTGCTGGTATACGTTGGAATGGAAGATTAATTGCTTTCACGTCCCTGTGACGCACCTGCATGCTACCCAGACAGCGGGCGCTGCATTTAACGATGATGTTCTTACAAAATACAATTCATCGCGTCATCTCTCTCCAGTTGATTCTTTGAATGTAATACGCAAATTATAATATATATATATATATATATATATATATATATATATATATATATATATGATTAATTCCTAGAAATCTATTTTTTGTATCAAATCAACATACTGCAATAGAAAGGAATTACAATAGGCAATAGGAAATTACAAATGAAAGATAGATTATTGTGGTTTATTTTTGTGGCCATTTTCAGCGCACATACTGCAACCAAATTAAAAACACGAAAATAACTGTATCTGAGCGTGGGTAAAATATTTGAATTCGTACGATTCTGACAATTAATCATGATTGAACATTTATAATGTGATCATTGATAGTGCAGGCGACCATACACGTAAGGAATTTTTGGGAGGCCCAAATTTCAAACCACACCTTTGAAAAGATAAATATAACCCACACGGCAAGGAAAAATGTTCACGCAAATATATATTGATTGAATAGCATTAAAGATCAATATTATCTACAGCATCTCTGTATTTGAAGAACTTATTTTCAATACGCCATATCAAGAAAAAATAAATTTTCTTTGGGAAGGGAAAGTACTCAAGTTCTGTTTTATTCTTCAAGACAGGAGTCAATAGTTTTTGGTATAACTTTTAACAAAATATTTGAATCACCATTTTTAATACAATATTTGCCGGCATGATGGAAAGGGTCGTCACAAGATATTTTGATACGTAAAACTACAAAACAAGCGGTGATAAAGATAATAGGCTCTTCATTTCGCCACGCTCGCCTCGGGTTTGGGCCACTTCAGATTCCATTGATTGAAGTTTCCAAGTACGTCAACTTCTGTAGTAATTCGACTTTTTAGTGCGGTGTCGGTTTTATCCCGGGAGATGGCGATATACCTGCCCTACTGGATGGTAAATCCAGCGTAGATCTGCACGTCGTCTTGCGGGTATTTCCCCTTCAGGTACTTTCCAGCGAGGCACCGCCCCCTCCGGGACAAGCTCTAAGCTCTTGGCCTCTCGACATGTGTGATAGTGTTGTGCAAGAAAGAGAATGCGAATGCAAGAGGCGAGAGGGTGGGACAAGAAAGAGTAATGAAAATCGTGCGCGGTCTGAGAACCTTTCCTTAAGGCATTGTTCCGACATTCGCCTGGTGTTGATCGAAGAAACCGCCGTAAACTACCGATCAGAGCAGCCGGCCGCTAGAATTCTTCTCCAGACAGCGACTGAATCCGTCCTAGCTGTGTAGCTAGTGTCGAAAATCCGCCACCGCCGGGGCTCTATCCTAGGACCTCCCAGCCAGAGTCGCTGCAAAGTCAGCGGGAATGCTGGCTGAGAACTAAACGCATCCGGAGCGAGACACTTGAGCCAGGCGCCGGTCACCCGGCACTGATCGCGAGGTGGCTGTGAGGGGAATGCGTCCCGCCAAGCGTTCGATCGCCGGGTGCTCCTCAAGAAGGCAGCGGCGCCTGGCTGCAGTCGGGGACCGCAACGCGACAATCGGTGCCTCCCTCCCACTGCCCTCACCCTCTCGCCCTGCTCGCCACGTCCAAGCACCCGGCAGCACCCTGTGTCATGCAGTGGCGTGCTTGCTGAGGAGGATGTACGAAACACTGACGACGAAGAATGACACCTCGAAAGGAGAATGAATAGTTCACTAGATATACTATTAGAAATAATTCCGAATTAATTATGTGAACGTAAATGAGGCACTTTAGAATGATGTAAAGTAACGTCATAAAGTTCAGGAATGTAGAACGCTCATACAATGTACAGGTTAGAAGAACCTGATTGTTTCGAAGCAAAGAGGAAACATCGTATCACATACATCATCGTATGTTGTCGTACATGAGAACAACCAATTTCCTTCCTCTTCCAATAGATTTGCTGAACCAGATTTTGAACATGAATATTTTGTTTCATATATTTAAGAAATTGAGTTATTTGGTTATTGAAATAGTCTTCTCGAGAACTCACATGTCTTCATCAATCAATACAAGAATGAGAGAATTCGACGATACAGAAACTTTTCTTGATTTTGGTCTTGTGAAATGCAGAAGTTGAAAATTGTAATTATTTGGAGGAAGTATATCCATTATTTCTACTGAGTATTTCATAGGTTTCACAAACGTTAGAAGTACGGTCGGTCTCAGCGTCTCCATTACAGTAGATAAGATGAAACTGATAATCGTAATGGCATCAGGCACTTCTCATTAATAAAGTAGTATCTATTTCCCGATATCTATTGCAAGAGAATTTTGTTGACTTGGTGACATGGGGTTGAAAGCGGTCACAGTCAATCCCATACTCGCTGCTGTGGTAAGGGTAAAAATAAATAGTTTTACTGTATTTTTGCATTCTTAGTGTAAAAAGTAGCATTTATTTTCCTTAAGTATGTTTTGTGTCCAAGGGAAGTGTGTGAGGGGAACTGGGGTAACGAGTACGGGAATAACGCCTTGTACCATTGTTCCACATCCAGAAATTTAAGCTCAAGTGGCACTCTTTACAAATTTTGCACTACTCTTTAGTAAAAAAATTGAATGAGTCACCTCCTTATCTGCATCTTAAAGCTCTTCCTAACAGCACCAACAGACCTTTCTTTTGACCTATGTACCAAGTTAGAGCTCAAACGATACTAATCTGAACAAGTTGCGTGACACAGAAACATCCATACATCCAGATATTCTTCCACGCATATCAACGTAGACAGCATGGTAAAAACACTTTATAGAAACCAGAGACCCTCAGGAAGTATTTTACCGCCAATATCATGACCTCGACTTTGTTTACCCAATGCAGCACGTTACTTCTATACTCCGAACAGCCAAAGAAAAGTATAAAGTTGTAAAGACAGAGAAACTGTAGGCAAAGCAGAACACGTACAAAGAGCACCAAAAAAACCTACATCGAAAGGAGCATGTCGAAAGATAGTGGGCCCCTAGAGATAAGCGCCACTTACAACAGAAAGGAGGGGCAAGCGTGGAATGAGCGTGTAGTATAAGAAGGCGGGGCGAGTGAGCGGAGTCGGGGCCCAAAGAAGGTGTAGTGCCGACGCCAGGACTCGATCCCGCTCCCCCCTCCCGGCCCGCCACCTCGCTCTCGGCCGCACCCTCGCCCCCACCCTCGCCTCCGCCCTCGTCCGCCCTCGCTCGACCCCCACCGCCGCCTCGCGGGCGCACCGCTAATAAGTATTAATGAGATGTTAATTTTTCAATCTATATACGCCGCGATCAGGCGGTCGCCTATAAACAGCTAACCGTGTAAGATATAATTAAGGCCAGGCCTATTAACATTATAATATTCATCAGGAGATAAGATTTAACCTTTTTCATATTAAAAATGCTTTCCAGATGGATAACAAATAGCGTTCATTATTCGTGCTCGCCGCGCTTTTTTTGTTTCCCTCTGTGTTCCCGCGCGCGCTCCTCCTTCACTAATTAAAAATGCAATTTAAAAAACGCCGAGGAATGGGTTTTTTCGATATTTTATGGAAGATTGGAAGCTCCCAATACTGCGGCCGATCACTGATGAAATGCATACAAATAGCGCATATAAGGTGGCGTCGCGACCGGCGTGATTTAGAGAGTCGCGACCACGGGCCGCCGCCGCCGCCGCCACCTGTCCCCGCGCGGGTCCTCGACCTGTCGCGCCCTCAGCGTGTGCGCGGGCGCTCCCTGGGGTCGTCCGTCGCCCGCCCTCTCAGTTCTTTCACTTTACTGCCCAACTGTTGCCACTGCGAGGTTCATATCATCGTTGTACTATTTTTAGTTGCCGTCCCTAAGCTATAGTAAAAGGAGGAAACGTATTGGTATCACCTCAACAATATGATCGCGAATATTGGTCGTAAAACTCGTCTTTAAGGTTTTATTCACGTGTAATTTGGCTCACTCGACATGATTAACATCCATTAGTGCTGTTATAAAGATAGTTAATATTCGTGTAGGTGGAGAGGAGATAATCGCAATTTTGTACCTGGAAATCGATTAGTATATATTGATGGATGGACACATAACTGTTAGACTAGCAGCTTTTGAACTGAATGTTGGTAAATACACCATAAGTATGGTCTAGTTTTGCCGTTCCGGAGACCATTAAGATATTTTAATTTCAGGGGTCTTTACATGAAGCCTCTGTGACATTTTCAACTTTTTTTGCAAAATGACTGATTTTTTCTCAACATTTTTACTCGTGTACAAGAAAATGCACTTGTGTGTATGGTGTAGTTGCAGTTTTTATTAAAATACTTATTTTTTTAGAAAATTGCAAAAGTCTTTGCATTAAAACATTAAGGGTTTTTGTTTAGAAATAAGTTTGAGCATTCTACTCAAACAAATTTTGTGAACTTTTGATTTAAAAGAAAAGTAATGGCCTTTAAAATAGCAATAAAAATCGGAGTAATTGCTGAGTAATACCACTAAGAGGAAGAAAAGTTTCGGTATGTCGCACATTCCCAGGAGTTTTTTTAAGATCCAAAAAATATTCATCTTTGTAGGCAATGAATACCGTAAAACTGAACTAACGCCAGATTCCATTCAGAAGTGATTGTTGAAAATCAATTAAATGCATATGTCACAATATTTATAACATATCTATTGTAAATAAACTTTTCTTCATAAAACAACAACTATGAAAGCTTCTTTTGATCAATGACCATAACTGATCAAGGAATATTCATGGTGTCTTTAACTAGAAAAATGAACAAATACTACTCGCGCAACTTTTCTTGAACGATGACCTTGCTTCTCCCTCCCTTGAGCAATAAACAGTTGAAGGCAAAAGCTCGCAGCGAGCACTGTTGACAACATTCCAAGCATTAAAACTTCGTTGGCGCGAAACAGAAGCTAGTCAAAGCTCGTTGCTTTCATAGTCGACAACTTCTGTTAAGCTTTATTACCATTATCTAAAGAAATGGCTGAGTCAGATCCAGGTCCATCAAGGGAGGCACCTAAAACCCCTATCTAGTGTCCCTGCTGTTGCCTACCCAGAGCGATGAGCTTGCCGCACACGTAGCAGGTTGACTTTGATTTTCCAGAGGTTAGCATTACTGTAAATACTCTAGTGGCCGACTTTGTGACTAATACTCCCACTCCGCCTGCATTTCTTCAATCCATCGTTCAAGAAAAGTTGCACGAGTAGCACTATATATTCATGTTCGTAAAATTAAAGCGATTCATTTGTTTACATTTTGAATTTTATAATATATTGGGGTAACCCGACAAAAATTACAGGATAAAATCAGACTCCCATATTAATAATTCTTTGTAATGAGTAGTAGAACAAAATTCCATTTAACTAATACCAAGTGTAAGTTTCTTTCACTGCACACTTTGCTATATTTTTAGTATGGATTCCATCTCCGGTGCTCTGGGAAGTGCGAAGCAGTTTTAGGGAGATCTAGCCCAGGTTAAATTTTGTGCTATTTGCGATTGTTACCACGCCCCATGAAGGTATTGAATTTATGTCCTCTGGTATTTGTCAAAAGTGTGTAGGCACACTTCTTTCTCAAAATACAACAGCGGGATGATTGACAATTATGTCCTCTGTGTTCCCAGAAATCGTACGTACGTGCGTGCAGCACACCCGTTGAGGCATCTTCTGCCAGGACAGGGAGCTCGCTCCTATCTCTTCAGGGTTGTCCTCTGTTGGTTGCGTTTTTATTGCATTTATCATATTTTTAAATAGATTGGTATTGCGTCCTATGTTATTCGTAAAAAAATCTGTATTTTTTGTTGATTTGATTGATAGATTTGTTTGATAGAAGTATTAATAGGTATTTACTGATAGCATGCATTTGACGATAGTGTATCTAGTTGAACCTCACGTCCTTTTACAGTTGCGTTCTTGTAGCTTTACATCCTTAGCTCGCGTCGCAGCCAGGCATACTGAATCCCTGGGACTTCGCGGATCTCGAGTTCCGAAGCGTGCGATATGTCGGGAGAACGCGCGGCGCCGACATCTTACAGAAACGTTCAAGAGCGATGTGTGCCTCTCAAACTGTGAAAGCGAATTGTGCGCCGCGAAAACTACCGAATTACACAGTGAGATGTTGTACCAGTAGCTCCGCATTTTATAGAAAGCCGACGTGTTTTAAATTTTATTACTAATGGAGACGTACTATCTAAATGCTTTTTTGGCAGTCTACGCTGAAGCCATAAGTAATAATATGCAAATCCCCAAGTTTTTTTATTGCTTCGGTTGCTCAAATTTTACTATACAACATCGGGATCGCAGTAAATTGTAGAATACGAGAAAGCACAATCACATTATGGAAAACGTTCTTGTTGTGAGGTACTTAAGAATAGGAAAGATTATTCTAGACATTCCATTAACAGTGCAAATTAGAGTTTCGGTTACATTAAAGTTTCGTTTTATTTTCTAAACTCATTTTTTATAAATTCATTGGATTCTCTCTCTCTCTCTCTCTCTTCTCCTCTCTCTCTCTCTCTCTCTCTCTCTCTCTCTTTCTCTCTTTCTCCTCTTTCCTCTTCCCTTCTCTCTTTTCTCTCCTCTTTTCTCCTCTCTTTTTCTCTCTCTTTTCTCTCTTTCTCCTTTTTCTCTTTTTCTCTCTTTTCTCTCTCTCTCTTCTCTTTCTTTTTCTTTCTCCCTCTTTTTCTTTCTCTCTTTTTCTTTTTCTCTTTTTTTTCTCTCTTTTTATTTCTTTTTTTTCTCTTTCTCTCTCTTTTCCTCTTTTCCCTCTCTCTTTCTCTCTTCTCTTTCCTCCTCTCTTTTCTCTCTCTCTTTCTATTTTCCTCTCTTTTCTATCTTTTTTCCCCTCTTTTTTCTTTCTCTCTCTTTTTTCTTTTTTTCTCTTTTTCTTTCTCTCTCTCTTTTTTTCTCTCTTTTTTTCCTTTTTTCTTTCTTGCTCTCTTTTTTCTCTTTCTCTCTTTTTTCTCTCTTTATTTTTTTCTCTCTCTTTTTTTTCTCTTTCTCTCTCTCAACCCTTCTTATTGAAGTAAATTGCTTTTAGTTAAGCAATGATTTCGGAACTCTGTTGATTGTAGACGCAGCAAACGAAGATCTTTGAAGCATCAGACGTTGTCCGCATACAGAGGTTCCAAGTGCATCCGGGACGAGCAGTGAGTTCACCAGGTGGGAAAGCCATAAGGCGATCTCTACGCTGAGTTAGAATGTTAGTGTCGCATGGCAATAAGCTGTTCTTGATGGAGCTTCATTCTCTTATCCAAACCTTTCGGTATCCCATTTAGATTCTATGGATACTGACGGATTAGAATTTATTTTTTATATGAAATAAGACATTACTTCTCTGCCGTTTTCATTTTGTAATACATTTTTCAAAAATTCAAATGCTCAACTAGTATCATAAATTGTAGATTTTTAACGATTCAACTTTGTTTAATGCTTTGCGACAACATGAAATTACAGGGTACACTAAGTACAACGTTTGAAATCAATAATTTGAATATTATATGTATACGGTGTTGCAAAAATAAAAAAAATCATTTTATTTTCCTTCAAATCTAATTTCCTAAACGATGCTGATTTCAACATATTTTCGTGATCAACAAATATACGAGATATATAGGAGTCAGAAAACACCCTAGTGGATTTTTTTCAAGAGATAACTTTATTTTCACAATAAATAAATAAATTCATATGAAATGGAAAACATGTTTTATGAAGCTGAATGAGAAACGACTTGCAAAATTTCAAAATGTATGACTTCATGTTAATGAAGTGTATTCAATTCATTAATTGTTGTGAAAGTAGCTACTTGAATTAATAATTAGATTTATTTTATTTATTTGATGAAGTTTCTGGAACTTAATAATAATAATAATAATAATAATAATAATAATAATAAAACAATAATTTAATACTGAAAAATACTGAAGAATAAAAGTATTCCATTGATTGCAAACTTTATTTAAACTAAATTGCAATCTGTAATGCAATTGCCAAAGGAGTAGAAAATGAATTTCGTTAGCGCTTGCTTTAAGCGCAGTCAGTTGTGATCTGAAGTTCAACACGTTTGTGTGATGGTTACTCTATAGATAGATAGTCATTAGTCGTAGTGTTTCACGCATGTTGGTAACTTTGCTCCCCTCGTTCCCCTAATATTAGTCAACTAATTAATCCTTACTAAAGTTCAACAAAAGACTAATTAGTGGATGGACAAAATTATTAAATGGTGTCGCTCAGCGGCAAAGGAAACGCCGTTTTCTGCGGTTTAACATAGTTTGCATGCAACACAGCGTAGCATCAAATTTATGCTTTTGTTTCATCTGAACACAATACAAAATTAACTCACCGATAAATGCCAAGTCGCCCCAGCTTGTATTTGGAGCTCTTGAGAGTAAATTTGAAATTCTATTGTGCACCAAAATCGCTTCAGTAATCTTAAAAACTACTTTTCCACTGAACTCTATTAGTCAATGCACAGAAAGTGTGTTTAGCATTGTAATATATTATCAATGTTCCCTCGTTCCATGTGTTAATAATGTAATTTTACAGTATCCCCAATCAACCTTGAAGGTCCATGAGGTATTAAATACAAATCAAACTGTACATTGTTTTGTACTCGTAATAAGTAATGCAAAATTACGATTTCGAGTGTATGTTTGTATATATTAAAGGATACGAGAGGTAAAAATATCGGTGAAAATAGCATAAATTATAATTAAAGTGGTTTCTCAATGGTCGAAAACAGAAATCAAAAAATGAGTGTCTAATATATTGTTGCCTCTAACCTGCTTATTTAGAGATTATCCACTTATTGAAATACAGCGCAGCAACTGCCTATTCGCGTCGAAGAGAGGACTGAGCTCCAAAATCGATGGCCACCGGCACTGCCTTAACTCCAAGAGACGGGCGCGTGACGTCAGAGGGCTCGCCACATGGCGCAGGATTAGCAGTAGTTGCGACGTTGATGCACAGAGAACATAGCGAGAGAAAATGCTGACGTCACCTGCCAACTCTCTATCGCTGGAGATGGAAGTAAAGAAGAACGCGAGACGATCACAATCATATCCAATTAATAGAATAATCATGGTGGAGAATGTAGTAGTGAGTTTGGTATCAGCGTGATAGAAGCGTTAACGGCGTAGTTGTTACGGCAGGGGAATTGTGACGTAAATGATGACGTTAGCGACAACACATTTGAAGTCAGATTGCGATCATGACAGGAGTAGCTTTGGATCTGATGGTTTTGGAAATTTTATTCCATTCTCTGTATAGGTAGTCCTGGCAATTGTCAGAAAATATTTGAAAATAGAGGAAAATATACAAGACATTGGAACTGATATAGCTTCAACGCAGCGAAAGCACTACCAGTGGCTTCAGAGAGAGTATCATTTAGAGAAAAATTATGGTGGAAGAAAACCATGAAAACCCATCATTTAGGAAACACCAGAGCCTCAGCACTGAACGCTCAACTGGTTACTCAGCACTGAACGATGTAATGATATTGGAGGTGCAACGTCGTTGAGGCCATGGTAAGAGGTATCGCATTTTACAGAAGATCGAAATGATGACAACGCTGACAGGATGAACATTTACGACCCTCTTACGCGTGAATCAGACGGCGGTGGGAACGAATCACGGATTGACGTGGAACTCGTAGGAGGGGAGGATGCAAGCGAATGCACCTGCGACGTGGAAACGGCGGCGTCAGCGGCGCCGGCGGCGGCAGAGGAGGCGGCAGCGGCGGCAGGGCCGCGGTGGCGGAGGCGGAGGCGGCCCATTATTTGCATTAGCGCCGGGAGCGCGGCCCCCCGGCTCCGCATCCAATTCCCGCGGCCGCCGTGACCCGCATGCCGCGTCGCGACGGAGGCTGCGGAGACAGAGGCGGTGGCAGGGGCTGCGACCGCGGGGGGAGGAGGTGGACGTGGAAGCGGGACTGCGGTGGCGGGGGAAATGGTGGAGACGTGACGGTGGATAGGCGTGGAGGAGGGCGGAGAGGGGTGGTGGGTTAAGGGGTGTAGAAGGTGCAACGGTTGAAACAGAAGCTGCGATGGAGGCGGTAAGGGCTTTTAGGGTGGAGAAGAGGACAGATGGCGGCGGAGATAGAGGAGATCGAGGAGTTTTAGCGGTGACGACGGAGGGAGGGAGGGAAAAGGGAGAAGAGAGGTGAGCGGCAACGCAGAAGTTGGCGGAGAAGGGGAGAGGGGTCAAGGGGCGAGTGTGGGGAAGATGGCGGTGGCGAAGGCGAGGCTGCGGGGGGGCGGGCGCAAGAGCGAGGCAGCGAGGGCGGATGCAAGGTGGCGGCGGACACAAAGGCCGAGGTGGCATCTTTACGATTTTTGTAGTGACTAGGCGGTGGGGTTAGCAGTTAAAATGATGGTGATGTTGGTGAAAATCATGACGAAAGCTGTGTTGAAGGCGGAATATTCGGCTACAGCGTGAAGCGTGGTGATGTTCGCGGAAGCGGCGGTGGCGACGGCGTCTGTGCAGGGCGCGGAGGCGGGAGGAGGGGCGGTGGCCCCGGGGAAACCCCTGGCATCCCCAACCCCCCTCCCGGCGTCTTGGCCCCGCTCGGGATGCATTCGGGGCATGGCCGCAGTGCGCCGCGCCTGCGAGGAGTTGCGCTGCAGGTGACCTAATGCGCGCATGTTACGCGCGACATGGCGCAGTCACTGCGGTAATGAGAAATCCTCGCTCTGTTGTATACTGTGAGACGTTCCAGTGGGCATCGGTATGCACGGGAAACGGGGGTTCACAGTTGATTTGGTTCCTGGAAGATGCAATTTCAGTATTGGATGACTGCTTGAATTACCCTGCCGTGTAAACTTCGACAAATTTACATTCCCATCCTATAATTTTTTTAAGTTTAAGAAATATAAATATTTTTTGTTGATTTTCTAAATACCAAAATATTTCCCGTAGGGGCCAATATTTCTATCTTGCCTAGATTTTACTTTCGTTGCATTCACTGAATCACTGGTCTTAGGATAACTGAAGTTGTGAGGGAGCGTAAAAGAGATGTGAAATAATGTAGTTAGTGTTTAATTGTTAGAACCACTTAAGCATATTTTATTTAATTTGCTGGATAGTATATGTAACAAAACAGTATAAAGACTCAGCGCAAGCTTCTGCTTCTGATGTAATTCTGTTTTAGAAATCCGTGAGCGGAAAGAGAGTAGACGTAACTCTTCTACAAAGCTTTTTCCTTGTTTCAATGATTACAAGGACTTGAATACTTAAACATATTACCCAGCAATGATGTTCACGCTACGTTGAATTAATGACAGAGTGATTTAGAGGAAAGACCGGCTGAGTTTCACGTAGCTTCTTCGATCGAAACCACAGGTTGTATGCGTGCGCTCAGATAACTGAGGGTGAAGTGGACATCTTTAATTATATGACTTCAGAGGCAACAATCCAAGGATAGTGCATTGCTATAAAATCATTAACAGTATATAGATTGTATTAACGATATCATGATCGGTCATGTATTTTATTAAATCTTTTCAACATTTCATTTCTATGTCGATAATTAACTGTTTCTTTCTTTCATGTACACACCTTTATAAGTAAGTGAAGTAAACCGCCATAAAGGTATCAAGGACAGTAACCTGATTATTTTTTTGGGGTAAGACTAATGAGACTAAATGATTTATGGTCGACACTGAACGATCACTATTTACATCAGCATAAAAAGTCAGCAATTAAACAAATTTATAAATTAATAAATGGTATATTATATTTTTCGTGTCCCAACATATCTTTCTTCATTTCTTTCAAAAGAACTGGGAAGAAAATATAGTTATCTAAAACCAGAACAGCTTTGAAAGGTATCCCAAGTGATTGAATGAAAGATAATACAAAGAACCCCCATTCATTAGCATACACGTTTCTAGGGTTGTTTGAGCAGATTTCGAGATTAAATATCGCGAGCGGAGGAGAGCGCGCAAACCGGCAACTGGGAAGCAAGTGCGACTGGCAGAAGAGGCGAGTGGCGACAGCGCCTAACCCAGGCACGCTCCGCCGGCGGGCGACGGCTACTCGCGCGCTCAAGGCGGCGGAGCGGCGGCAGCGACAAACACGCGCTAAGATAATGAGTATGCAAAGTTGCGGGGAGCGAACGCGGGGCGGCGCGGCGCGGAGCGGGGCGGGGCGGGGGGCGGGGCGGGCGGGGCGGGGCGGGGCGGGCGCGCGGACAGGGAAGAGCGCGTGAGCGGCGAGAGAGCGGGAGCGGGCGGAGCGCGGCGGCGCGGAGGAGAAGCACGAAAAGGGGCGCAAAGGGGTGGGTAATATTGGATGACGTAATCAGTGCAAAACATTAGCTACAATTTTTGTTAGTCCGAGGGCAGAAAAACGCGCGCGCGCGGGCGGGGAGGTGGTGGTGCCGGCGACGGCGGCGGCGATGGGGGCGGTGGCCGGGGGTGGCGGGGCGCACATCTGTTCTTTTCCCTCCCTCGGCGGCGGCGGCGGCGGCGGTGGCGCGAGCGCTCGCCCCCACCGCCCCCTGCGCCCGCCCACTCGCCCCGCCACCGTTCGCCCGCGCTCTCCGCTCCCGCTCTCTGCAATTCTAGTATAGGCTTATGCGTAATTAGTGGAGCTGGCTCTCTCCTATTGTAATTAGAAAATGCCACGTTTAATTGCTAATTGAGTTTCTGATGCAGGGTCTAATTTTAATCACCTAATTACTGTTGGGTCGGCATTGGCTAGTCTCGGAACAACACAGCGGCGGGAGAGGCGGAGCGGGGTGGGGCGGTGCGGGGCAGGGGGGGGGGTGGGGTGGTGGCGGGGGCCGGGCGGGGTGCGGGATGGAGCGCGTCCGAACGTCCGCGCTCCGCCGCCGCCCCCGCCGCCGTACCGCTCGCGCCGGCCCCGAGAACAGACGCGCTAATTATCATCGCGGGCCGGCCGCTTCCCGCCCTCGGGCCGCGCCCCCCTTCCCCTCCCCGCCCACGCCGCCCGCCAACGCTTCTTGCATATTTCTGCGCGCGGGTCTTATCTGGCTGTGCGGTGGCGCCGCGTCTTGCGCCACTGGCGGACATCGCGGCAGAGCCACTGCTGCCCTCGGCCCGCTGCCCCCCCCCCCGCCGTTGTCCGCCTGTTCTGCTTCGTGAAAACGCTGAGCTGTACGTGATGCTCTGAGAATTTACGAGACGCGCTTCAAACTTTCCTCGGACGCGGTGCGCCGCCAATCTTCTTAGTGCTGATGCAGCTACTACGGTGGTTTTTGTGCACGCTCTATTTTTTCGTGTTTTTGTTTGTAGTGACAATCAGTCTCGTGGGCGAGTGGTTGGAATCTTGTTTGTATACGTGCACAGATTGTATTTTTATTTTGCTTCAGGAGAATAAATGAGTGAGCAGAAGATATATTGCTTTGCAGCTGAGCAGGCCAATATCAAGCTGGAGAAAACATATCAATTTTTAACCCATCTCAATATACTTTGATATCCATGTTTTTAAAATTTGCTCTCATTATGTGAGCTTTTTGCTCTGCAATCTTTTAATAGCTGAGAACCTTAATTTACACAAACTAAAACGTTTTTTCTCGTAACTACAGATTGCTAAGATCCGAACATTCATAACGTCATGACAACAGTAAATTTCGAGTTAATAACATATTTTAATGTTTCATATGATGTTCGTACCTGCAAGTTTTTTTGTTTATCAATTTATTCAATTAACTTTTGATAAACTGCCGCTAATATTCTAGTATCTTAATGTGACTTTGTAAAGGCTTCTGAAAATAAACAACCACGAAAAGAAAGCATTCTACCCATAGAAGGAAAAGGAATCAACTTCGTTGATACACTTGAAGAATTCATAATTGATAATGGATGATAATAAAGTTATTAATGTTTTCCTCGCACAATAATTTTCAAACACGTAATAAGAATTTTACATTAATCGTTTGAGTTTATCCTGTCCATTAATCCTAATGTATTAAACATTTAAAATGTGTCCATAAATTTTAATAAGATATCGCAAAAATTAAATATTTAGCTATATGCTGATGGATATTCTATGATTAATCTCAGCGAGAAAGAAAAGCCGAACAGTTGAATGGGAATTAAGAATTTAATTTTTAGTGTTCATGGTTACGATGTACTCTTGGATAATTTATTGGTAACTCCGAATTACATACCAACATTGCAGAGGAAAAATTGACTCCACTGTGACCATGTGCTGGTGTATAACATTAATTTATAAACACCAAAACCTGGGAAGATTGGTGTATTTGTGAAACATTTTCGGTTCGATTTACCATTTTACAAATCTAGAAAAGATAAGTTTTCACTCGCTTTCTGAAACTACCTCGTAATAAATACATCTACGGTAGTTTTGAAGTTATATTATCTGGGATTCGATTCTTTATCTATCACTGTTCTAATATTTCATTTTACACGTTTCTTATTATTTATCGTTCAGAATATTTGGGGGAAACGGTCAGAATGTTTGTCGAACCTGTTTTCCTCAATTTATAGTAAAATAGAATACATTGATGTAAAATTGAAATGAATTTAATTTCAATTTTGATCAATGGGGGTACAATTGATAAGATTAATACGTATCTTCCAATTTCATCATTAACAAAACAAAATAAAGCAGTTAACTTTACTAAATGTAAATCTAATTATCGCTTAAACAAGACGAAATCCATCCAACTGATGCAAAGTGTTATCGCTGTATTTCATAAAACTAACAAGCTAATTTAATTTAAGCTAATTAAGCTAAGCTAATTTTATTGACGATTAATATTTCTTTGTTATATATTCTTCAACAATTATACCTGTCCACTTGCTTCTACGACTGTGCGATTATTATGTTATCTACTTATACAACTAATTATTTGATAAGTTTTTAGTCGAATTTCGAATGCCCTTACCACATGAAAATTGTATACAAGTCGGTGCTGGGGCTTAGACAATTTTTGACCCGGAGCAAGATAAATCCATAATTTTCCTCCATTAAGAATTTGCTTTTAATTAAAGTCAATATAACAATTCCGCAAAAATATTAACATTTACATTACATTGAACATTTAATGACCAAACTGTAAAATATTTAAACTAAGTTGTTTTCATTCTCATAAAATACGTCTGCCAATTAATTTAGTTTTCTATAGTCACATTCTCTATTCATATTCAAATCAAATTTTCAATGTACTCCAAATATAATTTAGTTAGACATTATATAATTGCCAAAAATAAATAATTCAAATCACATTTAAAATATAATATTTATCACCAATGATGAACCTAGGTCAAGTGTGCATTATTTTAAAGTGATTAAATAAGAAACTTATAAACTAATAAATGAAATATAGAAGTTTTTAATTCTCACTGATATTTCAATAATTTTCAAATAAATAGATACCCTTAAATATAAATACATCTTGTAATTCTGCTAGTATATATATATATATATATATATATATATATATTAATGTTGGAGTTACCAAGTAATAAATCAAAATGGGGTAAATTAGCAATTTTAGGCATATATTTTGTACACGAATTTAAAACAAATATGAGTCTTATTTACTATTTTTTTTTCTTTATGACGATTTCTTTGGAGAAGAGAGCAAATACTAATATTCGAAATCGATATCAAGTCCAGACGAACGTTTCGACAGGTCAAATGCCAACCATTTCTTTCATACCCACTGCTTCGAGTATTACTTAGAAAGCAATTACAGATAACTATACTTTTAAAAACCTCACCTGTATCATGCCATAATATTGTCAAAGTGCAAGAAGTACGATTGCCTGTAGAAAAATTGTTCAACCATTCTTTCCCCTAGATAACACTCTCAAATTAAAACAATGATAGGAATTCCTCCCATTTACTCACTACTTAGTGTCGATCAATATTCAGTATTATTTCAATGACTGAATTAACTCACAAAATGAATAAATTTGCTAATGTCTAATTCACACCTTAGACAGATGGTCTGAATAAAGTTGTAAGAATGAAAACTAAAACGAACATTTCGAACATATGTGCCATAATTTCCTGCATCCCCGTAATTGTATCGTAAAGTTTGAGCAACCAAAACAAGATAGAAACCCCATTTTTGCGTATTACTACTTTTTCCTTAAGGACATACTGACAAAAAAGATTTTTGGATAGAACGTCTTCAGCAATAAAAAATAAAAATCAACCAATCTGTACCCACAATTCGTAGGATTTGGTGCTACGGAAACACCAGGCGATACAATTCGGTAGTTTTAGTGGCGCGCAATTTGGTAGAGGGAGAGCCTTGGGGTTCCGGGAAGACTGACAGCAGTGAGTTTGGGTACTGGTGAATATGCAAAATATAGCAACATCAGTTAGGCTTCCCTAAATTTGTTTCGATTGGTAGCTATCTTGATTTTGTAAGGAACGAGTCAATCATTCAATAAATGAATGTTTTAAAAGAACGTGACTTTGCCCGCAGACAACTTCACGAAGCCCTCCCCGGATTAAAAAAGTGTTAAAAAATTGTACAGTCTCATAAACAAATGAGAGTGTTCCTCAGAGAAACTTTATGGGGAGAAATTTATTATAAATGAAATATTGAAAGAAAGAAAACACACTAGCACTGCATTTTTACTTTATCGTATATGAACGTAAATACAGAGTAATATACGTAGTATAGTGAAAGTTATGTAATGCTACGCGAAAAAAACGGCTAATTTTCGGCAAAAAAAATTCCTTGCTGGATCCTCACAACGAAAAAATTAATGAATCCAGTTGTTAAATTGAGGGGAAAATCCTCTAACACGTGACTTAGCCAGCATCCCTTTTATGTTGGTGCTTGATGCCGAAAAACCAATTGAAAGCAAAACGTCCGACCGTCCGTCTGGTCGTCAGTCCGTCCGTCTGGGAACAATATTAGCCCCTTAAACCGTGCATAGGATTTTTTCCAAATTGAAGAAATCTCTGTCCATCTGGCTCTAGTTGAAGTTTTAAAAAGCGTTCTTTAAAATTTGGGGGTACTTTACATGAAGCCCCCGAACATTTTCAAAATTTTCTCATGTTTCTCGGCTCAAAACTTTTTCTTTAAATTTCTTGTAAGAATATAGTAAAATACACTTAGGAAGGTGACATAGGTCACATTGTCACGGTTAACTCTGAAGTTTTGAAAATTGCAAATTTCGGCGTCTTCCAACAACTATAAAATTGAAAATAGAGACTTTTCCTTCAAATGCATATTGTTGTCCTAAATAGTTCTTTCATAAAGGTTTTTTTTGAAAATTCTAGCGTTTTCGGACAGTGTCCGGCAATATTTGAAATTTTAAAAAATAACAAAAACAAGCTTTTCTCAAAAACGGCTGCAGAGTTTTTCTTTAAAAGTTTGGTAGAGTTAGTGGTAAACGAACCGTATACGATGGCATAAACGGCATATTGCTATATTATTTTGCTTTAAAAAATACAAAAATTTAATTTTTTTGACTTGTCTCTCACGTCGTTAAAATTTACATTATAGATGTATTTCATTGTTCAATGCGTTTCTTAACACATGGACTTTCAAAGTATTTGTAATGATTTTTTAAATGTCCGTAAGTTCTTTCATAATCTTTGAGTATAATGGAGTTGAAATGTTCGAACCAAATATTCTCAAAAACTATGGCAAATTGTTCCCGAAATGCTTCACAATGTAAAACAGTTAAATTCTCTCCATATTCCAAAAGCTTGATTTCGGTCACGTTGTCTGAGGCCTCAAAATAAAAATAATGCTGAAAAATGTAGGCGTTTTTAAAACACAAGTAGAATAAAAAGTATCTATTGCAGAAAAACGAAAAGTAAACCATCGTGTCAATTGAAAAATTTCTAAATATTTTAATTTTAACATTTTATCGAATTATTGTAAATATTACCGCAAATGTGATTTTTCTCCATTCGCTCGCCTAGGGAATTCTCCAGTAGTTTGGCAATAAATTCGTTGCCACGACAAGAATTTTGCTACTAAACAATGTATTTGTTTTGATACAGTTTGAAATATGAACACGACTACAATTTATCAGTGAAATATTGAAGGAATATTACGTATAAGTGTGTGCGTGTGTCAGTCATAATACATATTCGAGTTCTGGTTTAAGTGTCATCGTAGTGTATTACTTAACGTAGTGATTTTTTTCATGTGCATCCGTTGGAATAATTTTATTACTGAAATCGTATGCTGTTTGTGGTTGGAAAAATTGTACCCATTTGTATCATATATCAAACCGCTATAAGGTATGTAAAGTGAAACCTGTATAAGGTACGTAAGTAGTGGAGTAAAGTAATTAAAATTTCAGATTGAATGATAACGCTATATTTTGCGTTCATCATTTTTGAATCGTTTGAAGTTAGAATATTGCTATTACGTATTGATTTCCTGTCTTCAAAGTGCTTGAAGTAAAGGCATATTTAAATTCTTGTTTTCAAATCCCGCTCAAAAATTTCCTTTTAATTTTTCCCCTCGGATAGAGCAAAGGACACTTAAAAACGGTCCACGCTTCATTTTCGTTGAATTCTCTAAATTTTCAACAATTACATGAGTTATAAATTAAGTGCAAAAAATGTTCTGTTGTAGCACCACAGGGGACTATTCTGCAACTAGGAGACCGAAAAACTAATAAATTGCGACAAATTATTTTTGACGCCGACAGGACCAGCCTGGAGAAATGGAGGCAAAACCGAAAACCAGACGAAACAGAATAGGAAACTAACTAGTACAAGAAAGTCTCTGCCATTCTGTAGCATCACTAGTTAAATAGTGTATTGTTAATAACTGTTTCCGTTGCCTTCCGACATTTTTGACAGATTATTTACAGTTTTGATATAAATAGCGTTGGAAATTACGCGATGTGCAGGCTCAAGGTTGTTTTAATTAAATTGTAGAGGCCGAAAGTCGGAACCTCGTCATTGCAACTCGGAAATGTGTAGCAAAGCGCCAACTTCCGTTTAGGTTTTTGAGTGAGGTTAAGTAGTTGGTATCGTTCAAATATAAATATACGATTGACAAGAAACTATACCCCTTGTCTCTCACTAGCTTTTGAAACTATGAGAATACAAAGTATGCATCGAAGCTGTACGTACTTTCTACATTGCCCACACTTTTTGGATAATGTGAACATTAACTGGCTAATTCAGGAATAATCCATATTTGCACACAAGCAGTGTTAAATATATTGAATGTACTTTCATTTGGGAAACAATATGAACTTTATATTTTAGAAAACAACTAATGAAGACTTTTGTTATGACAATAAATAGTTTTGATAAGTATTTAAATTTTTTGAGTAATTATTTACTATTCATCTCCCATAAAAACATTAATTAAACGTTTCTTTGTATCTGGTCAGAAATACCTGTTATTTATAAGCAAGAAAATAAAGGAAAGGTATCAGGTATCAGACAAATACCACTTTGGAAATACTTTTGACGATATTCAAGCTAAGGAATGCGATGCCTGTGAGGCTCCGCCTGGTAAAGAGAATTGCACGCGCTTCGGTGAAAACACACAACACCTCCTGAACAATCTCGGAAAGTCACCAAAGGTCTCGGCAAGCCTTGGCTAAACACACAAGTTCTGTTTACTCATCTGTCCTTTCTACAGTCGCTTGATGCTACACACCTTTCTAATTTAGAATGGGAAAGTTTTCATTGAAAAATGGACATTTATAATTGTACTTAATAATTATTTTCTCGCAACAATCCCTTTCTAACTCTAACACAAATCACATATCCCAAGTGAAGATCATTTTGAGAGTTATTCTGGAATAATGAGTGCCGTACTCATATCTGAGCGTAAGCAAGAGAAAAGGCTTAGGTCTTTATGTTAGTCCCCTATCCAGAACAGGTGTTCACAGGGTTGGTTTGCATCTGCCTTCCAAAGTATGAAAGATTATAGGATGATCATAAGAGGTGAACTGTATTGGCAAATGAATAAATTTAGAAAGGATGTTGCTTCGAAGAGATAATTGGTGGTCTAATAGTGAACAGGACAAGTTCAAATATACTCGAAATATCTCCCGACATTTGTGGTAGTGAAAGGCTTGTTACACGGCAGGATTAACGAAACAGAAGGCCCTTTAGCTGAGAAAATGTGAGGGCCTTTTAAGAAGACGAAATGTTTATACTTATATACAAATAATATATTTCATTTATGAATGAAATATTTTACAAATAATATAAACAAAATAATTTCCTTATATAATGTTACAACCGCTGTTGCAATTTTGTGCTCTGTACTTTTTTTTACTTGTTCGTGATAACAAAAGTAATATACCACTACATCGTTTTGATAACATGAACATTCACAAACAACTGCGCATCGTCATTTATTCGGCCATTTCTATGCCTTCTGCTATAATGCCGACCGCTAAAATTCTCCTCCAGACAGTGGCTGAATTGGATCTCACTAGGCAGCCAGTATCGAAATTTCTGCACGGTCGGATTCGAACCCTAGCACCTTCTGGTCAGCACGGCTGCAGAGGCAACGGATGTTAGAGCTATCCTAGCCGTTAATAAGATTCGAATTCTCAGCTTCCCCTCCTCTTGCTTCAAATTCCCTCCGCAACCGCCGTCGTCTACAGCTTCACGAAGTCATGGCCGTCCCACGGGCGAGTGAACGAGCGCTTGCACAGGGCGAAGGGGGGTGGCGGGGCGGGGAAGGCGGAAGGCCGCGTGCGACGGCCGGAGGTGGGGGGGGGGGGGGGGGCGGCGGCGTGGCGCGCCGCCAAGACACTGTGTAAACAGCGAAGCGCGCCGCTGAGGCCCGGGGGGCCCCCCCGGGAGAAGAAAAGGAGCGGCGGCGCGCGTCCGCCTGGCCGACGCGATGGTGTGGAAGCGACCGACGCGGATGCTTTAGAGCAGTGCTGCTCAAGTGGGCAGCGCTGCTTATCTGCGAGCCACCGGTGGGGCCCGCTGGTCGTTGAGTTAACCATTGGCTCACAGCGGGAATGAATGCGCACCGGCGCGATTGGCTCTAGTCTAGTGAAAGGCAAGTGCATGGAGAGAAATGTTATGGTACAGGGTACAATACATGTTTGATAAGCATTCATACAGTAAATACAATTATTCGTGTAGTAAAATTTGCTAAACAGTCCGTTGGACGAAACAGCCATTTCGTGAAGGCGAATAAGCACTTTGTTCTACGAAAATTTACTTAACCGTTTAGTTCGATGTACTACGTAATTAATATCGTGAACTAAACATTTCTCTCCTTGTGGTACGTGGATCCTGTATTGCGCCACAGCGGGCAGTCTGGCCCCAATTTTTGCATTTGAGCACCCGCCTGCTGTAGAACAGTAATGTTCAATGGTTGACCAACTTGGCATATCCTGTTTAGTGCTTATCTGTGGGCCACCAGTGCAGTTGTGGCCTGCTGCTTGTCGGATCAGCCCGACGCAAAGGGTGGCGAGGAGGTAACTTGAACATGATCGGTTTAGTCTACAGAAAAGCCAATGACATGCTGACAACTGCGGCGGGCCATCGCGGGCAGTCTCGGCCAATTCTTGCATGTAAGTAGCGCTGCTCCACAGTAGATAGGTTACGATTAGAGTGGATCCATATTCACTTTCAGACGAACACAGCCATTTATCAACGGAATATTTCAACACTCACTAGAATGCAGGCATGGTAGCGTTCTGGCAAACTTGTTCAACATTCCAGATTGGAAGAACGGTGACAAATGTTTTCGAATTATTCGGAAGCATTCCACATGGGCATAGATAAAATTGTGTTATTAGTTTACTAACGAAAAACCCTGGCGTGAGAAGATTCCCGTAAAATTCTTCGAAATTATAACAGACATTTCAGAATCAAGCATAAAATTCATTGTGATTATTTCTGCGAAGCTTTAACCAAACCTCACTATTGAAAAATGAATGTCAAGTGTTTTTGTTTACTAGCGTATGCCTGTGTGGTATCAAACGTATCTCATATCAAACATAGCTCCACGAGTTTTAATATTTTCACTTCCGCTAATGTCACACACATGATTTCAAGGAAACTGTCTGGTATAGTCAAAACCAATGTGAGCACTACCTTTCGAAAGAACTGTTCCACTGTTCGCGCCCGAAATTTTTTCGACTGAACATTAATCCAGTTTCAACATACCCTTACGTACTAGGATGCGATTTATTGATGTTTCCGAGCACGCCAAATGCTATTGTCATTTGTGCCGTTAGTATAGTGAATGCTTTATCGCGAGAGGTGGGGATGTTTCTCCCCTTCCATCTATATTTCCTAGCGGGGCACTACTCCAGCCGGCACAAGCTCTAAGTTCCCGACATGTGTGGTAGAGTTGTGCATGTAAGTACAAGTGTGTGTGTAAGTAAGGGGTCAGGACAGGACAAGGAAGAGGAAGGAAACGTCGCTCGAATTCTGTGTCCCATTTGTGAGGGTATTGCTCGAGCTTTCGCCTGGTGTTGATAGGAGAAACCACGGAAACCTACCGAACAGAGCAGCCGGCCTCTATAATTTTCCTCCAGACAGAAGATGAATGCGACCTAGCTATATAGCTAAAAAATTGCGTCAGCCCCAAGACTTGAACCCTGAGATCTCTCGGGCAGAGCCACTACAAAGACGCAGCAATGGAGCTCTGAGCTTAAACTCAGCCGTAACAAAGAATGAAATGATGAGGGGATGCCTGCAACTGACTCCTCCAAGAAGGCGGATCTCCCATACAGGGAAAGTATTCATTCCAATATCCATTATCGACTTCTAGATGCTTCCACTCTTTGATATGTCGAAATCAGAATTTGGAAAAGAAAATATTGGGTTGGTAAATATGGAAATGTAAATCGGCTTTGCTGCAATGTGCAACAGACCTATCTTCAAGTCAGATTCGTCACAACACTTCTGTTATTCTTTTTTGTTTGTTTCTACTTTCTCATATACGTACGTATTTACAGAGTAATATACGTAGTATAGAGAAAATTATGCAATGCTGCAGAAAATCGATTTCGAGATTTCAACGTAAATACACGTTTTGGGTCCACTGATACCGAAAAAGTGGTATTTTTCAAAACATTCGTCCGTATGTCCGTCTGTCCGTCCTTCTGTGAACACTACTAGCATCTAAACCCATACGTAGGATTCTTCCAAATTGATGAGACCCCTGCCCATCTGCCTCGAGTCGAATATTTGAAATTTTGAAAAACATTCTTTAAACTTTTGGGGTACTTTACATGAAAACTCTCCGACAATTTCAAAATTCTCTCAAAATCGGCCCAAATTTTGCTTCAAATTTCTTTAAGAATAAAGAAAATAACTAATCAAGTCCGATTTGCACGGTTAACTCTAAATTTTCAAAAATTGCGAAAGTTAAATTTTTCGACGTCTTCCTACAACTATAAAATTGAAAATAGAGATATTTACTTCAAGTAAAATTTATTTCCATATTTAGTTATTTCATTAAGGTCATGTAAATTTTTTGAAATGTTAGGAGTTTTCGCATAATATTACGTGAAATATGTTAATTTTAAAAAATAACATAAATAAGATTTTCTCAAAAACGGCTCCAAATTTCTTCTTTAAACGTTTGCTAGGGATAGTGCTAAAAGATATATAAGATAACTAAACGACCTATTGCTCTATTTTCATGTTTTTTTTCAAAATTAACAAAAATGCAATTTTTCTGACTCGCCTCTCACGTCGCTGATATTGACATTAGAGGAAATTTTTTCACATTATTGGATTTATGGGTACATTTACTTCAAATTATGTCTTATAAAATTTCTGGAAACTGTTTTATGTGAAAATGAGCTCAAAATTCCGCATTTTCAGAAACGCTCAAACGCCATTTTCTGACCAATAGCTTCAATTTTTGCTTCCCTACGAGAAAGTGTGTGACATTCTGTAGCAACACTGGTTTAATTTTTGAACTCCTCCCTCGCCCTGGAATACATTTTCAATCTGCACCCAGCGCAGCAGCCTACTGCACAAATGACAAATTCGTCTAACTTCGCCTAGAAAATTCTATGAAAACCACAGATGCAAATGCACAAACCACAGATGCACCATAAAATGCTAATTATAATTTACTGACCACAGTTGCGAAGTTATTGAGTGAAAAATCGCGCCAGGCTGCATTAATCTAAGAGTTTGCGTTCCAGTGAGGATGCAACATAATGATTGCGTCGTGCGTCATCAAAATGACATAGCAGAAAATGAGAAATCACAATCTGTTTCGCTTTGTAATAGCGTATTCTTCAATTCAAGGAATATTACAAGCATTTATTGACGAAGGTGTCAATCAATCTAGTCGTTCATACATTAGTAAAATGTCTCAAACATAAAATCATGGTACCTAAGAATCAAAAATAAATAAAGTTTAGTCTAACTTGTTTCCTTGCTATCTAAAACTGCTTTCAATTTCATGAGAATTATCTATTGTTGTAGATAAAAACATCAATTTGCGTTTTTTTTAAAGACTCTTCCAATACATTGAGTTCCGTTGCCGATACAACTCAGTGCGACAATGAATCATTACGGCCGGAAAGCTTATATCCAATCTCAACCGATGTCTGAATTTTACAGGCAAAACTTTAATTTGTTATGATACACTTATAGCATGTAAAATAATACTAGAATCATACTTTTAATATTTGAACACTTAATTTTAACTGATGAATTTGGTTTGTAAATGTACATTTTAATAATTTGATGTACGCTTTTTAGGGTATTGCGTCAACCAGGAATATTTAGGTTAATCTTGAGTGACTAATTATCACACGTCTGCGATGAAGAAACTGAATTTCTTGGCTAATTCTGATGTCCATTGGTGTGTTTAATCAGAAAATTAATTCAGTTTCCCCTATCACGTAAAACGTTTTTACAAATACGTGTGTAGTTAACCGATAATCCGCCAAAACCTTATATAGTAATCGTGTAAGCTGGCTCTGTCCGGCCGACAGTAACGTAGTGTTACGTACTACATCAGTCGATCGATCTGTCCGTCGGTCTGTCCGTCAGTCGTGTGTCCCGTTCGTGCGTCCGTCCTTCCGTTTGTCCAATACACCACTAACGGTTAGATCCTTCCCGCCCACCAATCAACACAAATGAGTTGTAATTAATCGCGTCTCGGTCTCCTGGTGGAGAACTGATCATTGTTTCCTGAATCCACCCAGAAAATTTTAAAAAATCTCTAAAATCGTGTTTTTGCTTTTTAACCAACTAACGGATTTAGGGTGACTTATGGCATTCTAAGCGCGTGGCGCACTCATTCGATTCCTCTCGACAAGGCAAATCGATTGACAATTCTTACCAGAATTTCTCTCTAGAATGTACTGAAAGAATTCTTGAAAACACGTATTTTTTTACATGGAGTATTGTGTGATTTGCATGTTTCCACAGAATCATATAAAGTTTGTTTTCAGGGGAAACAAACAAGTAAGAGAGAGTAGTTTGATGAGTGAAGGAAACGATATTTGTTAAAAAGAATACGAATGAAATTGTATTATTTTAATAGATTATTAAAAGAAGATACTATAACGATAGAAGAAGGTACTATAACGATAGAAATAGTTATAAATTCATCGATACCAAAAGAAACCAACTTTCAAGTATAATAGATATTTATAATACCAGGTTTCATTGCAATTACGAATATATTGGTGAAACGCTGAGAATAACTATAAACTTTCCGTTTATAGTTATACGTTTAGTTATAGTTTACATAAATCATTACGATTTCATTCATCCGATTTACGATAATTAAACCAAACATTTTGTAGTGAAACAAAATCTTAAAGAAATATTTTAATTCACATTTTCCCACGTTACTTTTTATGTCTGAAAATGAACTAGGAATCTGCAATATGTTTAAAACGTATCTTTCTTATAAACTTGCAAAGTACAAATAAATGTATTAGTAAGAAAATACCCATTGCTGGCGGCGTGTCAAGCTAGTTAATAATAATGCTATAGATTTACTAATTGTATTATTGGTCACAAACTTAAGTGAGTATAGTGAACAATCACTGTAATGACTGCTCCTTTTGTCCAATACATGTGAGAGGATATAAGAAACAAAAAGAGAAATAGCTTATCCCAACCTCGAGAATGCTATTAGGCCCTTTTCTTCACAGCAGTGTCTTCCTAATACCAAAACCGACGGTAAAATAACTTTGAAGTTAAAATGGACTCCTCCCCATTTTTTAAAACGAACTTCGTGAACGATTTTCTTGAAAGATTGAGGAATTTTCAAAGATGCTGCGGAGTTCTTGATATCTAAAATAAAAATGAAAATTAACAGGATACATCAGTCTCGTGATACAGATATTATGAGAAAATTCTCTCTGTATTTATCCAAATTCTATCTACATTTAGTTTAATGATATTGGCGCTCTCTTGAAGAAAATCGAAATAGACTACGGACATTTTAAAATAATAAATTCACTTATAAGTCAAAAGGAAAATAATTAGAGAACACGAAATACTTCTGATTTCTTTCCTTGAGGAGTAGACAGGCAAAATACATTGATTGAAAAAAACCTCCTCTTCGACATGCACTCAGATCAGATAAAAAATATGTATTTAAGCTTGGTGCCCTATGGTGATGTTATTCTACTTCTATTCGCATTAATCTACCAACTTGTGAAACAGCAAACTGTAAAATGGAGAACATTTCAGTTATCTGCTCGAAAATCACAAAATTTTATTTAGACAAATTGAAAGAGGAAATTTTTGTGGGACCCAATATTCGTAAACTACTGTCAGGTGAAGATTTCACTCAAATGGTAAATGAAGCTCGAAAAGAAGCTTTGGATCGATGATTTAGTTCATTAATAGATTTCTATATAGTAACAATGGTCCCGACTGCAAAAGCATCATAAAACACACACACACACACACACACACACACAATATATATATATATATATATATATATATATATATATATACACACACACACACACACGACTCAAACGACAAAGTTGTAAAATAAACTTGAAAGTTCATTTCTTACATTGCTGTGTATAATACTTTCCCGAGAACTCGAGAGACATCAGTGAAAAGCAAAGAGAAAGAGTCCACCAGGTTTTAAAATATATTGAGAGTAAAATGGAATTTGTCTCAGCTGAGAGATTACTTCTATATGAAGAATCGCAATCTTGAAACATAAACGAAAATGGGCAAGAAGAAGGAAGGAAAATAGAAGATATATCAAAAGCAAGTACAGTAGATAAAATTAAATATTTGACTTTGGGGCACAATACAGAAAATACAGTTACGGAGGCTTAACAATGTATATTTTTGCTCCTTATAATTAAGTTTATATCCTACTTACTCTGCAAATTACATACCTAAAAAACAGTTTCAATTTTGGGTTTCAGCTCACCCAAAAACATACATATCAACATGGAAATCGTGAATACAGTTTTCCGAAAAAACAGTTTGCAGATCTGTGTATTTGGCATTTAGATCCTTATATTATGTACTTACTCGTGTGTTTATACGTCTGCAATAAGCACATGCTTGGAGCGCCATCTGCATATTAAGATGGACGAAGAGAGCAATTAGCGATGAAATCTAAAAATGAATTTCTAGAATATGGAAAGACGAGGATGATTGTATTATGAACGGGATATTCACCCGGACGCATTGTTACATATTATGTCAATCCGTCGTGGAAATACAGAAACGAAACATGATAAAACAAATTAAATCTCAAACAGTGAAGACGAGAGTCAATGTTTTTGCTGAGGCGTCTCTCCCCTTGAGAAATCTCATTGAAATACTCTACGTAAACATCTCTTAAATCGATAACTCGTTTGACCACCAATACAATGAACTCAAAATCAACACAACGCTTTTTTATTTCTTTTACACAAAAAACAGTTAAAAACTGTGAATTCTGCGCACGTTTTGATACTACAGTGATCCCTACCCTAAGCCATATACTACTTGAATTTTGAATGCAGAAAAAAATGAGCGTTTTTTGTAAGAATTGTTAACCAAAGTATTCGCTCCCATGTAATAAAATATATTTTCAAGAGTAAATCAGCAATACATTTCGACTCTTATCCCTCATCATGTCCTTCGTCAACAAATAACACTTCTTCCCACGACAACGTGGAGAACGATAATTTGAATAACTGCATTTCCCCCTGAAATCTAGGAGACGTGCACAGATAATGAAGTTACATTTATGTCCAGAAGCAAACCAAGAAGCGATCTCAGCATTTGCTCAAAGGAGAAGGGAAACTGAACGAAACACGTGATCGCGATGGGTGTCATTGGCCCAATAGCTGCGGTACAATACTTGTTATGGGTAGATTAGAATTATAAAGTCCAAATGGTAAATAATACATTAAATATCACTGATAAAATTAATGTTACTTTCCTTTCGATGCTCAGACTAGTCTCCAATTGCATAGAAACAGTTATGCACCACAAAAAATTTTACAACACAACGCTTAATAGAAAAGAGAAAAAATATTCCAAATGAAGAGAATTCTGACTTTCGGCATCAAAGCATATGAGTAAGGAAGAATAATTTCCGTACACTTTATAATTTTAATAAAATATTATAATCATAAAGCAAACTATTTGAGCGAAGTTGATTGAGTAATCCAGTAACTAATGTTTAAACATGTGAGTACACTTAAGTGAATGCACTTGCACACTTTGGTGCGTGGAATGTCTGTGTTCATCTATTCGCGTGCATGTAAAGCACACATGCAGGTTAAAATCGATAACTGAAGTTCTAGGAATTCGTGCGAGTACGCTTAGAACTATCAAACATTGTTTTGTATTATAGATTTTATAACAGAACGTTTCGTTTTGAATGTCACAATTCTAAAGCAATTTTAAACATAACTACATTGGTTAAAGTACGTCCTAAACTAATAGTTTTTGCTTTGTTTACATTGATACATTGGATTGTATGGTCTGATGCCCAACTACGAGTAGCTCGTAACACACACTAAGAACACCATATGAACCAATTAGGTTGTCGTTGCTAGAAAGTACATGATTAAAAGAAACCGAAAACAAAACTACTTGTAGAAAGATCAAGAAGCTCTTTGCGAGATCATATAAGTTAGCCAAATAATCATAATTTTATTCGAGTTTATACAATTATATCTGTTCGAGTTATGAAGTGAAGACCCTTTAAGTGTCAGAGACACATTGTGTTCAGCAAAATAATGTTCCAGAAAGCAACTTCAAACTCCAAAATGCAGCTTTACAACCCCTTAAGCAGATAGCCTTATAGACTTACTAAACAAATAGTCATGGCTATAACCTCACGAGAAACTTCACCCGCAGTTCGCTCTACTGGAAATCATCTTACGTCTAACCGAATTCGACACATTTGTGAAACCACTTCGCAACTCCGTATAGCATCGCCGGTAGTTGGCGTTCCCTCGCCAACGCTCAACGGCAGCGTCCGCCGCTTCGACCCCTTGCCGTGGAAACCCTTCATTCTTGCTGCGATGGCCGAGCATTTGTGTAGCGCAGAGAGTCGGCCGAAGCTGGAGACGCCCGCGGAGCGCGCTGTGCTGGGCGGCGGCGCCGGAGGCGGGCTCTCGGCGGGGGCCTTGGGGCGGCGGTGGTCATTAGGCGGCGCCGGGGCCGCGGCCGGCTAATTCGCCTCAATTGAAGCCACATTACGGATTGTAAAAGCGCATTACGCGGCCTGTGTGCGTGTTGTTATACGCCATTAAGCCTATTCATGCTTCATTCGCATTAACATAAGTTGCTGCGCCGCGGCCGCGGCGGTGGCGGTGGAGGCGGAGGCGGCCACGTCCGCATCCAGACGGGAAGGGAGGACAAGGAGGAGGGAGAGAGGGAGGGAGTGGGCTGCGTCGTGGGCGGACGCCGCTGCCGGTCGAGGGGTCAGCGCAGAAGTGCACAGAGCAGTACAGCCGAGGAGCGGAGCGGAGCGAGCGAGCGAGGCGGCCCTGGAAGCACGGCACCAGAAGAGCACGTGGCGTGAGGAGGGCGTTCTCGGGTATTACGTTACACGGGCTTTCCACCTCACGCTGCTCTCCGCCTCACTACCGCATTCTCGCATCGACTAGCTAGCTACAGTCGATATATGCTCCATGACTGTTTGCCTACCAAGTAACGTGCACTAGTCTTAAAACGGAGCGATGTTTACAACTTTATGTGCGACTTGATACATATAACAATACTTTTAAGAAATGCAGGTCTAACACAAATTTTCCCAAATTCGAACGCGTGAAGATTTTCACATGTCTGAAATCCCTCCTGTAAAAATAATAATATAATATTAATTTAAATAATAATAATAATAATAATAATAATAATAATAATAATAATAATAATAATAGCGGAAACCATGCAATTAAATCGCAAAAAGAACAGTACCAAGTACAAGGAAATGTATACAAAAAAGCGCTATAAGAAAATGGAAAACTGCCAAATATTGTTTCATGTTGGTCAGAACGTATTCTCCAAGATTAATGCATTGGTAATACGGAAGGTTCACAGATTCTGGAACAAAACAATCACTATTCATTCTGAAGATGAGTTAAACACTTTTTTGAAAACACACACGTTTCTGAAAATGTTTTTGAAATGCCATATTTTCACCATTAGTTGTATATGTTTGTTGCAGTGGACTACAGCAGGGCATTCTGCTATCTACCTTAACTGAAATACGTAATGCTTCATATAATTACAAACACTGACATTTTTGTTGTTGTAAAGGGACATATTTTTAAACGATTATCGGACATTACGTTTATATACCCTCAATAATCTTTGCATTAAAAAACACGGAATCTTTGAACTCAAAAGGCCCTCTATCTTCTCTCTGCTAATTATAACCTCTCGTCGACTGCTTTTAATAGATCAATTGAAACTCGCGCAACAAAACGACCAAGACTAAGTACATTCCAACTGCAAATTAATGATAGTCTAGAGTACGACGTAATGTCAAATAACTGAAAATTAGCATTCATTCTATTAAGTGTGTATACTGTAAGAATACTTATTTAATGTTTTCAGTATAAATCCGTTTAATAACAGCAAGAGATAACATACCTCCCTAACTTTCATCTACAGCTAAAATTACAAAATTTGGTGGAGTGTAAATCAAAAAAATTCTTTCTAAAAGAAAACCCTTACAGTTTTCAATCTATACAGTAGATGTGATTTCTGCAATTACTACAATTACTATCAGGTGAATGCCGAAGCAGTACCTTAATAATCAAGCCATGGACCGTGCACGATTTTCCCTTCCATATCCTTGTCCCCTCTCCCTATACACAAACACACGCACGTAAATACTCCCCTACATACATCTCGGGAACGTCTCGGCTAGGGCGCAGCTTTGTTGGGGATGCCTGGAGGACGGAAACCCCGCAATCCGACGTGTAGGTCGGCGCGAGATTACATTCTCCAACGGGAGAGGAATACAGCCAGCTCCCTGGATACAACTTAATTCGTTATCGAATTAATGGCGATAGTAGTTGACATTAAATGCTCAAATTTAAAACAAAATGAGGGGGTTTTATTAAAGAAAATGAAATATAAACGACGTGAAAGATGAGAGTGAAGAGAAGAAGACATGTAGATTGTATGAATTCATTATGAAGTATTAGAAGGTTTTTAAAGACAAAAACAATTCTAGGATTTGAGTTTTCAAATCGGTAGTCCCCAGGATGCTAGGGATTTAAGAATTTTAGAATTGTTCTATAACGAATTAAAATCAACTTTCTGTTGGAAACTTCAGGAAATCTAATAGCATAATTTCTCTTGAGAATATCTTACTATATTATACAATATAAAAACAAAGTATCTAATATAAAATACCCCTTTATGTGTATATGCCAGTTGAGGCATTACCTGTTTCGACTTCTTCCCTTCTTTTGCGTATCTTCAAATATCAGTTATCAATATCAAAAATCAGTTTTTGGAGGGGAGGGTTCGGTGTTTTTTTCTTGAACTTGAGAATACGGAGATAAATAAAAGTATTTGGGGACTTTAGGTTACACGAGAAAAAAAAAACTATTATAAAAGTTTCATTACACGTAAAGTTTCAAAGAATTACGTTATAATATAGTAAATACAAAGTATCTGAGACATTTATTCAAATCTTTTGTTGTTTTTCAAAGCTTTCATCAACAGTTTCAGTGACGTAATTAATTTTACGAGCGATTCTAAATACGTCCCACGAAAAATTATTACACATCATTGTCGCGTGAATTGCTTTTTATAAATAATTGTCAATTGTAAGAGACAAAAAAACATAATTGCAAGAAAATGCATATTGCATGTATTTGAATCCTCCTTTTCTTTTTCTGTCTTTTGTGTATTGTCTTTCTGAATGGTTTTTCAAACAATTTCTTCCCGAGCAATTTAAATACAAGCTGCTTTTATTCCCAAATACTCGTCTCTGCTATGTCATTTCTTTTCTCCCACCGTTACCTTGATATTCGTTTCAAGAAATGTTTATTATTACTGCTGTGTAGGGCTCCTCTATAATCACATTTGCACAGCATGTCTTGGTGCGCAGTAAAATCAATAGGAGCAAATCAAAAACTCCAGAAAATTCTCGGATATGGAGTATTAATTTTCAAGAATGAAAATGTTTGTTATGTTCAGGAAGAAGCATATGCCCCACATGAATATAAATTGATGTTAATTATTAAAATTGCAGGACACAACGAACATTGAGCATTGATAATGATACCAATCATTACAAAAGTGTAAATCGGACAAACTACTTAAATTTTTGGAGTGAAAACGTGGATCGTGTGATTACTATATATTTTCTATTCATAACTAATTCATCAACATAGTTATTACATCAGGGATTTCTGGAAATTTTTCAACCATACTGTTACTATACAAAATGTCTAGGCGAAGGTTAAAAATATTTCAAAACTAATTCAAAAATGTTTTTGTAAAGTTGCACAGAAAGCAGTTTTATGAAATGTAGCTTTCCTCACGAGTAAAATTGATACTAGGTTGAATATGTGATAATCTTTGTTTATAATAATAATTGTTTAAAAATAAAGTGAGAAATCCAAGAATGCATTGCATCTTACATGGAAGATGTCCTCGTTCACGAAACAACATTAACAAGAGTTTCGGATAGTTCTGTTAGAATGAGTACATCTCTAAAGCCTTTTCCCAATCTTATACCAAAAAGCCATTTTTAGTCAGGTGGCCTCAGACCCACGATTCTCCTGCGCCATGTAAGCACCGCGGAAGCAGGCATTAATATCCAGGACTCGGCCCGAATGGGAAGCAATTCATCCATAAATACATAAACTACCCGCTTCTATGCGATACAGTTTTCTGCGAAACGTGTTTAAATCGGTGTCGAGCGAATTAGGGCCTCGCGAACGAAGCGCCGTGGATCGCGCGAGCGCGCGCGCGCACGAGGCGGCGAGGAGACGCGATGGCGCAGCAGTCGTCGGGGCGGCGTGACGGTCGAGAAGAATCGATAAGTGCTTGGGCACGCCGGCGGCAGCGCGGGCGGCGGCGGCGTCCGCGGGCGCCGCGCGGCTCTCGCGACAAGTGAAGAGGGAGAGCCGCACCAGAACAAGCCGCCATTGATTTCCAATTAATGCGAAAACAATCTATCGGCCAGCAGCGCCGCCGCTGGCCCCCGCCGCCCCCGCCGCCTCCACCACCGCCTGGCGCACCCCTTTCACCCCACCTCCTCTCCCCCTGACGGGCCCCTTGCTCCCCTCTCCCGCGGGTTGGCACTGCCGAGATGCCCCAGGGTTGCCACCCGATGCGCCGAAAAAATCGCGAAGCTTGAGAGCGGAGAGGACGCGACCAGTGGCCGGCGATGTGAAGAGAGCGCGCGGAGGGCGGCGCGGCGCGGCCCGGCCCCGCCGCTGTCCAGGAGACGTGCGGTGCGCGAGGGCCGCCCGCGTTGCGGACTGCAATGAGAAGCCGAGGCTCAGCACAAGCACTTGGGAGCGAGAAGCGTTTCTTCAAGCTTAATAATAATAATAATAATAATAATAATAATAATAATAATAATAATAATCGTAATAATAATAATAATAATAATAATAATAATAATAATAATAATAATGTCTATTTCTGGCGAGGCTCAGGCCGTAGGGTCCGTCCATCTGCCTAACCATAACCTTTATTTATTACGCAAAGAGAATAAACCTAATGACGGAAGTAATACTAATAAAGACAAAATAACAGAGAAGGGCAAGAATGGGTAAGGAATAGAAACAATGTAAACGATATCTAAGAAGTTTGAAGTAACATTTGAAATAAAAGTGACGATCGTAATGTGATTTATCAAAAGGAGAACAATAAATATTTTAAAATACCGATCTCATCGCAGTAATAGTTCACGTGTGAATTTACGAGTAACATCATTTTTATAACCATAACTCTACGTATGAAATACGTAAAATCAAGATTTATTGGAAAACCGGTCTTTCACTAGCAGAGAAAATGTCGTCACGTTATTTGTTGGTTCGGGAATAATGAAGCATTCGCCACAGTAAAAAGTTCACATTTTATTCTTCATTAAACATACCTCACATGTCGGTGAGAATTCATTTTTTTCGGGTTGCAAACTGCAAATACATATGGAATTTCACACCTCAAAATTATTGTTGAGATCATTTTTGCATTAAGAATTTAGATTTCGATTCCCAGATTTCATTTTCACGTCCACCTGCTGCATAAAAAAGTCACGCGAAGGACGACTGTCGTTTTACTCGATATACAATTCAACGTGTAGCGAACGTGGAACCAAAAACCAGAAAATTAACGCGACGTTACCCCAAATTACGAATGATGTATTCTCCACTTTTAAATTATCAAACGAATTGCATAACGCAAGAGATTCCAAATCGGAAATTCAGATTCTAATTCGTTAAGAGCGAGTGCGAAACGAATCGGGCGCAGCAGAGCTCCGAGCGAATCGATTTTCTGTCGTTCACCGTCATTCCACATCGAAGAACCGCGTCGTAAACCTTTGAACAGTTTACGAGCGGGTGTGAACAACCTGCAGGAGCCGGTGAGAATGGTTTCTTCGTCGAGCAGGCTAGAACAACGGTTTCCGAAGAAATCCTTGCAGACGGAAGGGTGGCGGGATAAAAGATGCTACACGAAGTTAAAAATTCATGTTTTTTTTCTTTAGAATTAAAATTTCATTAAAGAAAACTTTATTTATTATACGTTCGAGTGTTTAAGTGGTAACGTAAGTGTTTTGTTAAGCTCTCCATTTACTAGAACCTTTCAGAGTAATGGAAAAGTAATACATTTGGCTATTAATTAAAATATTTTTAGTTGGCGTGGAAAATAAAAACATAAATTCCAAGTAACATGGTTTTCTTTTACAATAATTAAAATTGGTTAAAAAACACAATAAGTCATCTTAAATAATGTCAAAGTTTTAAGAGTTTACTTTTGCAAACTTATAGTTAACATGATGGTAGCGCAACTTTTTAAAGCACTCACTTCTAAAATCAATTAATATAAATCGTATAAATTATTCATTCATAGGATTAACTAAAAATCTTGAAGAAGAACCCAGTTTAAGCATTTATTTTCTCCTGTATTAACAAATTTCATGGTTTTATTACTGTCAGCCAGTTCACCTATCATTAAAAGCTAGATTGCTTATGCAATGAATCTCAAAAGTTTAATTTCACCTAGGAACTATTACGCTTCAGATAACGTGATATAAAACTTATCAAGCAGATTACGACGGGAAATCACGTTTTGTTAAGTTCCAATTTGGAATATATCGAGATTCAATAAAATGTTGCAGAACTACATTTTGGAAAGAGCCACTAAATAACTTGATTCATTCGACGGGTATTGATTCATTCCAAATATTTTTAACTGGTCACCACTTCGGTTGCGGTGTTTCTTTTGATAAACGTTGATCAAGTTCATTATGGATTTCATCACTTCAATCTTGCATTACTTTGAAGAGAATTTGATCTTTTATAGACTACATCGTTTTGCGCGTTTTCAATTATTTGTAACGACACATGTTTTGTATAATTTTATGTGAATGTTGGGGAACTATTTCGTAAAACTATTACTTGTTTATAAGTTGAGTTGCTTTGTACCATATTTTAGTTTTTGTTTCCGTTATAAGCCTACTTAAACTGCGTCCGAGCAGATCATTCACTGTTTAGAGTGTATTCACTGTATTTGTTAAATTGTGTGAAAATAAATAATATATTTTCTTCTTCTTAGTATTATTATTAATTATTATTATTATTATTATTATTATTATTATTTTTATTACATGCATGGGCTCTCCAAGGATTGCATCAGATTTTTTTAAAGATTACTTCCAAGTACTGATAGAACTATTGCTATCATTTGTGATAAGCGCTGCATATCGCCTGATCCGCACGCAGACGGTCTCTGTGAGGGCGCAGTCGCTGGGGCGGTGGTGTTTCTCGGGCGCGCGGCTCGCGGCGCTTTGCGTCGTGCGGGTTGCGGCACCGCACGGCGCTCGACCGCCCTCTCTCGCTCCTCGCGCCTCGCCGCCGCCACCTCCTCCTCCTCCGCCTCCGCGTCTCCCATTTGCCGCGCCCGCCGCGCCGCGCTTATGCATGCGAGTGTATGCGCGCACATAACGCGCACACCATTCAATATAGTTACCTCTTCGCCATATATTATCAGCGCGCCGCGACTTTTTTTTTCTTCTTTTTTTTTACATTTTTACGCCCTCTCTCCCTGTTCCTCCGTCTCTCTCGCGCCTCCCTCACCTCGCACTTTTCCTCCCTGCCCGCTTCCCTGCTCTCCCCTGCTCCACATAGTCCATCATATATATATTTTTTCGAATCGGCCGTCTCTTTTTCCCCGGCGCTCGGACCCGTAATATATGGGCTAGTACGTTGGCCACTGCATTAAGTTATGGCTTGGCGGCGAGGGGGGCGGCCGAGGGGGGAAGAGGGACGGGGCAGCTACGCTCTCTTTGCTGTCACAATGTCCCTCTCGCCACCTCCACGCGCTTTTTTTTTCGCGCCCGCGCGAGTAATGGCCGCTGCTTCCCCGCCGCCCCCTCCCCCCTCCTCGCCCCGCCCCGCCCCGCCCGCCGGAGGGCCCCGACGCCCCCGCGCGCTCCCTCTTCGCCCCGACAGCCCCCCCACCCGCGCCCCCGGGCTCGGCACCGCGGAACAAAACATTAATCGAAACACTTCAAAGCGGGCGCTGCGGCGGCGGTGGCGGCGGCGGCGCTGCGACGGAGGGCGCGCGAGGCGGAGCCCGCGGCGCGGGGGGCGCGTCTTCGATGCCCGCGTGCGCCTGCCCCTCATCCGCCCCTCGCCGCTCCCACCTTCCTCCACGCCCGCGGTCTCTGCTCTGTTCGCGCCGGAGATTGACGCGCATCTCGGCCCCGGCGACCGCGTTTTGTGTCCTCGCTGGGGTTCCTGGATGACCAGGCCGACGAAGGAGGGACTGATGAGGGGAGGTCGCGAGTTCGATCGACAGACTTTTTCCTCTTTTCTGTTCATTTACACGTTCTTTGTTAGACACAGGTATTGTTCCAATTGACAGGTTTCTCTGAAACGTTGATTGTGATACTCTTCTGCATTCTCAATGCTATTATTTCTAACACCTCTTACTATTCCCTTTCGTTGCATTCGAAAGATCCTATTCTATTATTCATTTCAATAATTATACTTTCGAGATTGCAATTGTTCGAGTTATTAATTTAACTTAAAAATTTGAAAATTATTTTGCACATTTATGAGATTTTAACAATTTATTTACACTTTCTTATCATTCACACTGAGTATATGTGGAATTTTTCACTAAATTTTCCCCGAAGAAAAAGTTATTGAAGGAAATTTAGTAAACATATAAAATATTGCTATTTAAGCAAAAAATAATTAAATAAAAGTTATTAAAATACACTCAGTGAAATAGTAACATCTTAGAAGAAAAAGTCGAAAGCGTAATTGGAAACCGTCTTACTCAAGAAATAGACGATCAGTACACAAACTCACTTACTGTTCTCTCCAGAAGCAAGGAGGGCAAAGAGGCTCGGAGAAAAGGTTCGTCGCCTGCAGTCTCCCGCGACTCGCGTATCACCGCACCCAGCGAGTAGGTGTCTTCTACCCAACAGAGTCTAAGCAGCTGAGATCGCGTGAATTCCGTGTCCCGGACAGCGGTCCGCCGCCGCCGCGGCTGAGTCTTTAGGCGCGACGTGCACAGCGCCTCGCCTCGCGACGCCTGCGCTTTCGCAGGCGCGCGCGCGAGCCCCGCCCAGCCGCGCCGAGGAGCGCGGAGTCGCAACCCGGCTGGGGCGGCCGGTGGACTCGCGCGAGGGCGCGCTATTATCGCAGGGCGCGAGGTCTCCTCCACAGCCGCCTTCCCCCGCCCTCCGTCTCCGCCGCAGCCCCTCCACCGGCCGGCCGCCGTCTCCCCGCCGCTGCCCCCCCCTTCCCCACGGCCGCGCGCCGCCGCCCAAGCCACCGCCGCCGCCGCCACCACCTATTTTTTAAAACATCCCCTCTCTGCCTCGGTGATCGCCGCTCTCGCTCGTGGCGGCCGTTTCTCTTTTTTTCCAATCGCGCGTACGTCCCTCTTCCCTTCCGCCGCCTCCGCTGCCGCCGCCGCCGCCCCCTCTCCGAGCGCCGGCCGCCCCCGCCGGCCGCCACCGCCCCGCAGTCGCCCTCTTCGTTCTCCCCCGCCGCCGCGCCCAGCCCCGCGTCCCAATCTACATTAACAGCCTAGTTGTATGCATTAAAAAAGGCAAGTTTCGATTGGTCCAACTCTGAAATGATGTGTTGTACTTTCGATTCCGCGTTTTATATATATGTATATATACGCGGGGCCGGTCAGCAACGGAGGGGCGCGCGGAGGGGCGGCGACGGAGGTGGAGGAAGAGGAGGAGGCGTTGGCGGCGGAGAGAGGGGCGGGCCGGGGTCGGCGCGGGGCGTGGGGCGGGGGCGGGGCGCGGGGCAGCGGGGGGGGGGCCGGGCCGGCGGTGGCAGCCGCGCCGCGCCCGCGCGCGCCCTCGCTGCGCTCCGCCCGCCCCTGGCCAGGCGCCGCCGCGCCTGCCGCCGCGCCCCTGGACATCTTGACCGGCGCCTGACGCGGTGGCGCTGGCGGTGGAGACCTCCCGCCGTGCCGCTACGCGCCGCACCGCGCTGCGCCGCACCGCGCCCGGGAGCGCGCCACTCGCCGCTGCCGCGTCGCGCCACACAGCGCCGTTCTGCGGCATCCGCGGCGCCGCGCCGCGCCGTAACACGTCCAAAGACGCCGTAAGAGAAACTCTTCGGAACATCTCCGTGTGTTTCTGGAATTCGTGTCTTCACTCTTGCTATGTAACCTTTTTTGACTACACATGGCAAAAAAATGTTACGCTGTTATCCACATTATCGGTTTAATTTATTTTTAAATATCATAAATTCGCCCGAGATAAGGTCGTTGATAATACTCGTATGTGGAGTAGATAATTGAAATTCTGTTTATCAAGAATAGAACTTAGTTATTATGTGTAATTATTCTGTTATGATTGATTTCTCTTTGTACAGAAAACGGTTATTTACCTATTCAAACATATGGCGAATAACTGAAGTAAAATACTTTGATAACCTCGATGAAAAAATCTAGAAAAAATAAGTAGCTCAGGAAAATTAAAAGTAATTATTATTTGCAAAAATGAAAATTTAATGAATATATTGCACTGGCTTACCGAGGCGCTTTCAGCGGATATTTCTATGAGAACATTTTTATTTGTACTTTGGAAGTTCATAATGAAAATAAATTTTAATCATATTACGGTTGGCTGGCTGGTCTATTTTTGCCTATAGAAAGTTACATGAATATATATGGAATAAATAACTTGCTTGTATAGAGGAATTGAATGAGTTATTAATCACCTCTATGGGATTTGTAAGTCATCCAAAACGCTTAAAAACACGTTTTTTTAGATAAAATTCTTGAAATCTTTTGGATAGATCCGCTAGAAATTGAATTTCTTTGAAATTCCTCACAAGAAAACCGAGACGCGACGAATTGTACTTCTTTTCTCCAGATTGGCAGACCGGTAGGCGTCTAACCGTGACAGTCAGCACACGCAGATTTCTATACAATGATTATGAAGAAATTGATACGTAGGTGACGGCATACATATATGACTTGAGAACTCAATATTTTTAATTTGTAAATCGTTTTTTATTTAACGGACAATATGGAATGATTCTAGTCATAAAAAACACTTGGAAACAAGTTTGGAAACAAGCAAGGAAATAAATTCAGAAGATGAGGAAAACAGGAAAAGAAAAGAGAGAGGTAGAGATGGAGAGAGAGTAAAAGAGGGAACGTCGAAGCAAAGAGAGAAGTAATACGCGTATGGGAAGGAAGCTAAAGGAAGAAAATAAAAGAAAGAGGGAAGATAAAGATTAAAAAATAAAAGGGAAAGGGAGAACCCAAGCAAGGAAAAAGTTCATATAATCTGGTCAAAAGCATTTTGCTTTTGGGCATAGGAGGGAAGCAAACTTTAAGGCGACACTGGTAGTGTGAATGATCAAAGAACTTTTAAAGTTAAGCGAAAAGTACTGATAACTATGGATACATAACACACAATAAAATGTAAACATTTAAAAATGTTCTTCATCTTATAACGATTGAATGATAGTTTTCGACGAGTACTTTTGATGCATTTAACAAGCCCCTCATTTACATTCGATTCCTGCGCTAGTCGACGGTCTTGCATTCCTACTTTTGATGCATTTAACATTCCCCTCATTTACATTCGATTTCTGCGCGCCAAATTCCCTTCATTGAAACATCCAACGTGGACACTACGTGGAGCAGCACCATGAGACGAAGATGCACGAGAATGACCGTCGACTCGGTTCAGCGCACACGTACTCCGCGGGTCACTGACAAGTTCTCAGACAGCCGAAGCTGTATTTCGAAGCTTCCTTGTATGATATTAAGAGCGTTTTAATATCAAATTACGGTCTATAAAAATCATATAAATTGTAATGGTGTTTCAAGCGTTGTTAACATTACAAAAACCTGTTTGTAAACAAAAAATAAAACTTCTGAACCATCGTTCCGACACCCACCCCAAAAAAGTGAGCTGGTTTCTTCCCACATTTCACAATGAAATACATATGTTTTTAACTTAAAAAGTTTAACATAATTGTACTTTGTACTCTTAGAAATAAGGTCTTCCTAAAAATTTAAAATTAATTGAATCAAAATTCATGCTTGAAAAATTTATTTTCGAAAAACCCTTTTACACTTATTGAAGTATTTTTTAAGGATTGAGAACCATATTAATTGCTATATATATGGATAATTATACACATATACCTCTTAACAAACAACTGTTTATTTCTAACTACAAGTCAATCACAGAAAAATCATTCTCGAGTAAAAAATGTATGAAATATGCTAACTCCGGAACTAAACAAAAACCAATACCATGAAAATACAGTTTAAAATATCAAAAAGATGCCGTGAGGCCGTAGACATATTCCTAAAACAGGTCTGACCAACCCCAATGGTTTCACGGGCGTCTTTGAGGCTGTTTAAAGTTCTAGCAGGTCACACTTCAGGTAAACATGCTTTAAAAAAAGTAATAAAAAATATAAAATGAATATTATATCTTTCTTTATTTTGTCTTAACGTCTTTGTTAACGAAAGCACATGTTTTCATTTAGGTAATAGTTTTTGTAAACATAAATCGAGAAATAAAAGTTTCAATATTTGCAATATAAAATCTCTCTGCGGGCCATACAGTATAACGAAGGCGGGGCACGGATTGGCCAGACATGTTCTCTAAGTTTTCTTGAGACCACCCTAAGAACATACTGGGTAGTTCTACTATTTAGAAGCGCCTCCTCGCTACGGATATGGCATGCCTCAGCATGACCTAGCGAACACAACAGTGTTCAGAGCACATACGTGCTCTATTTGAGCGCCCTGATGCAGGGCATATACACTTCGCTCTAGGAATATCCTTTAAAAAAATTTACTTGAGAACATTAATATTTTGTTTGGTATCAACATCATAATTCATATTCTTTCCAACTTTTTAATGTATCATTCCATTGTCAGTAATGAAAGAATATACCAAAAATAGGTTTTCTGAAGTGTAAATAAATTTTCCAACCTTACAATACGAGCAGTAACTATACACTTGTAGTACAAGTGCAGCAAATCCTGCAATCCTTTTTAATAACAAGTATCCCTTGTACCTACATAGTGTCTCAGAATGTTTCAAACTTCTAGGTCATTAGAAGGTCGAAAATAATCCCTTTTTCTAATGAACATGTATTGGAAAATTGCATATTACGGAAATATATGCTATTATACCTATATCATTTGCAATGGTACACATAGCATTTGCATTGCCTATTGAAAATGTATTTGCAACGTAAGATATATCATCTACAATTTTATAACAATTACGACATTGCTACGTGAATATGGGGAAAATCTATACTCGAAAAGTAGTAGTTATGTGATTTTGTGTGCAATACGTAACCAAATAAACATATTTTATAGTTTTAATAAGCTAATTATAAACGTAAACCTGGCTGTCTAAAAAATTAAGGTCAAAATTAGTGTAAAATATGGTTGCTCCTGATTTTTAGGCAACCCCAAATGTACAGATGTTCACACGACACGTTCTAACGTCGTGAAGGAGATTTCACGTAACTGCGAAAAGTGATAATTTTCGACTCCTCTTTAGAGCCCTAAAAGAGTGTAACATTTATTGTAATGTTCATGTATATTATGGAATAGTTCCATGTCTCGTGATTTTTGCAACTTCTTTATAGTTTGCGTAATTATTGGAGTCTGCGCTTGTTTTTAAGCGACTTTTATTGTCAGTTGAATTTTATTGGCAAGACTGCGAACATTCCAAGAACCAAATATTTTCCAATTCTTGTCTTGAAACATTTGTCTATAACGTCGCATTGAGAATATTAGGCCCTTTCTTTGGACAGTAGGGATATTCAGTAGGTAATTCAATATTCAAATTTTCCTAGCAGTGTTAGGACTCTGCACAAGGTTAAGAATCAAACTAAACATTTTGATTAGGGTTTTTAATGTTCAAACTAAACTTGAACATTTTAGACAAAGTTTATTATATTCATATAGTGTGGCTAATTTTAGAAAAGAATACTTTATTAAGTGATAGAGCCAGAATCCCTCTCTTGTGGGTACTTCATACCGAAAAAAGGAGTAACAGCAAAATGACTGTCCGTATGTGAACAACGCTAGCGGCAAAACCGTTCAGTTGATTTTCTCCAAAACTAATATTTCTCAATCGATCCGGCTGATGATGCGACGCCTCGAATTTGAAATCTATATTTTAATTTTAGGGGTACTTTACATGAAGCTACTGGGACGTTTCCCACTTTTTTTAAAAAAATGGCCCCATCGGTTTTCAATAAATTTGATTGTTGGATACTGTGTAGAACGTTTAAGAGAATGGTGCAGGTTCCATGTTCGTTGAAAACCCTGACTTTTTGAAAATTTCAAAGAACAAAATTTTTTCGGAGTCTTCCTACAAATAAAATATTAAAGATAGAGATTTTCTCTTAATGAAATCTGTTTCTTAAAGACGAATTTTGAAATAAGGTTATGTTTTCGAATATTTGAGTGCTTTTCGCGTAATTTTGAGTGAAAATAGGGCGAGTTAGTACGTGTTTTATCACCACTAGTTATTCTTTCCCGACCACTCATTTCTATTATCTTGGAAAAAATAATCAACATTTGTCCGCGTATACAATCGAGATACTCTAAGATCGTCCAAATTGTTATTAATTAGATATATTTTTATTTGTTTTTCAATTAATTTTATTTTTACTGAGGAATCATTTCTGAGTATTCTCACTTCTTTCTTCCGTATTTTACTATTAAAGTATGAGAGTACGATTCAATTATGAAATTGAACTGTTTTTATATTAAAAAGAAATGTGTGCTTTATGTAAAACATTCCGTGAAAGCCATAGTTATTTAAAAAAAAGATTTTAAAAAATTTAAACTAGTGCCTCTACAATTGCACATACTTTCTTGCATTATTGTAATTATTACGTATTATAATAATATATTATCAACTTGAATCCTCTCAAGACTTCATTCTCTCTTGAAAAATCTTAATGTAACAACGCCCGAGTGATTAAAAAAGAATGTCTTTAGTTTTTAAACATTTAAAAATTAAAATTAAAATAAATCTTCTGCAACTGAATTTGTTTTTTGTGCACTTTACTTACACAAAATGTTTAGAAAGAAAAAATGTTTTGCGGAGCACAAGAATTCCAACATTTCACTGCAAAAAGAACTCATATTTTGAAAAATGTACATGAATGATTTGAAAATTTTAAAAAATATATTGATAGAAAAGGATTTTTTCTTTAAGATTGAAGGTGAAAGTAGATCCCACAAAACTTAATTTTTGAAATATTTAAATTCCAGTGATGATAATAAAAATACAACCTACGTCATATTATTAATCAAATAAATCTATAATCAAATAATTCTGTTGGTTACATGATCATTCGATTACGTGATTGTGTTAAAAAGTAGCAGAAATATTAGTAGTACATTCTTTGCAATGTAATTTTTATGTTATGTAACCATTAGAATTAATTTAATAAAGTCCTTGCTATGTCGTTGGACAGTAGTTTCTTCAGAATTTTCATGAGCACATTACGTGCTAGATACCTCATTGTTTTCCAGACCACTATATGATGCTTCTAATTTTGTTTATTTACATATATCCGCGAGCTCAAAGGAGCATTCATGTCAGCGTCTCGCGCGAGGGTTCTGTCGCCCTATGGCCCCACTTCTGCCCTCCACAGCCTGCGTCAACACTAGTCTTTGCCCCATCAATTCATCAATTCGTGTAGCGCAATCCTCTTCCTCCACCACCACCACCCGGTGCCCCTCTTTGTTCAGAAACCTATGTAGTACAAACACCTCCACCCCCCTTGTCGTCTCCGCTACCCTCCGACACAGAGTATTTGCCTCCCTCGCTCTCTCCTGCCCGCTTGTCCTGCCTTTGGACAAAATTTTCTCCGACGTTTGCAGCCTGGCTCTTTCCCCCGCGCGCAATTTACATCCATCTACAACCTCACTAAATCTACATCGAAGTTCGCCAATTACTCCGCTACGATATCTTACACTGGCATCACGTTCGCTGACACCGCCACTTTGGCAGTTTCTCACCGCCCGCCACGCCCTCCGCGCGCTGTTCCACTTCCACCTGGCTCCCAGCCCTCTCCTGCCGCCTCCAAATCGCTTCCTCCTCCGCCTTCCTCGCGCCCTCGCGTGATCGCGCGCCCTTCCCCCTTCTCTGCCGCCCCCCGCGCGCCGGCAGCTGCGTGATGCGTGGAGGGTCCCGCGCCTTCGTCTTGATGGGCGCGCTGTCAACAACGTGCGATTGCCTGGCCCCTCCGAATGAGCAGCGCGCGCATGTTCGCCCCTCCGCCCCCTCCTCATCGAACGCACAAGACGCCACACGGAGAGGTGGCGCCCTTCTTCTATTTGCAGGGTGATTGGGATGTTATTATTGCCGTACGGTTAGGGAGAGACTGATGCAATGGAACCTTTATTATTCTTTTTTTTTTCGATTGGATAAAAATATTGTTGGGGATGATATACATACATTTTTGTTTCCTTAATGGTTAATGGATTCTTTCAAATTAAATTCAATTACTGTTTTATGGCATGTCAGAATCTCAAAATTCTTTTATGAGTTTGAAGAATACTGAATATAATTGTTATTCGCATGATAACATTTCACCATGAAGATAAATATTTTTCTACCTCTCTTTTCTAGATAATATTATACTTTTGGTTATTTAAAAAAATCAATTATTAAGTACAAAATACCTTCACATCAATAATCTTTCTTTGACAGACTTGGCAAGGCCAAAAATAATTATCTCGCAAACATTTAGAGATTCTGATGGCATGATTAAATATGCATGAAAGATGGGTATTCTCTTTACAACTTCATATCTAAAGAAATTTGAGGGGGTATCGAATGTCTTTACATCGCGGTCTGTGGGCATGATTTGAGAAATTATATTTATTTTAAATTGATCTAATGTAATGGAAAATATCGCATTGGCAGCATTTGCATTGTAAGCATGAAAATGTAAGACGATAACAAAGCACAAAATTCTCTATTAAATGAGACTCTTGCGCTCTTATTCCCACGTTCCTAAACAGCGCCTTCGCCAATCGGGGCCGAATAGAGTCGTCTCCCCGTGGGCGAGTGGCCGTGTGCTCCGCCGTGCCGCTGCCGCCACCGCCAGCGCCGGCGTAAAATAAAGGTGCTCCGCGCACGCGGCGCGGCGCGGCGCGACGCGGCGGCGGCCGGGAGGGCGAGGGGGGCGGGGACGGCCAGCGAACGCGGCGCGCGCGGTCGACCGCCGAAGGGAGTGGCGGGCGACCCACGGCGCACCCGCCCCGAACCCCGCCCCACCCCGCCCCGCCCTGGCTGCCCCCCGCTTCGCTCGTTTCCCCGTCTCTCGCGCCGCCGCGCCGCCGCCGCCACCGCCGCCGGCCCACTGTACACGCTAAACTTCATTCCGTAAGCCATCACTCCAGTTTGAATTAAAAGTTGATAGAAAAATATGGAATGCCCATAATTTTTATTGTGTTTGTTTTTGGCCTGTTTCGAAATATTTATGAATATTCCAGATTTTTCTCCCGTCCCCGGTCCACCGAGTGTTTTTTATTTGTAAAACTTTTACCACAAATCATTTCTCCCTAACATTACATGAATCACTGGGCGGCAGTGCCCGTCGCCTCTTGATCCCTAATGGTGTGTTTTAATCACGTCGCCGGCCCTCCCGCTTGCGCCGCGGACGTCCCCGCCCCTCCCCGCCCCTTCCCGTCCCCCTGCCCCCCGCCCGTCCGCCACCGGCCCGGCCTTCCCAGCCCCGCCCCGCCTCGCGCCCCGCACTTGTCTTCCGCCGCCCGTCCCGCGATCAGCGCCCGCTGTAATTCACGGGCCACGCCGGCGCCGCGGAGGCTGTCGCCGGCGGCGGGTCCAGGTCGAGCCTCGCGACCGGCAGACGCGCTGAGTGAGGGCGCAGGGATGGGGGTCTTCCGGTGACCTGGGCCCGCGCCTGCGAAGACAGGACGACTAGCGCCTCTCGCAAACGTGTGGTGGTGATGAAGTGCATGCAGCAGCAACATCAAGGAATAAGATATATTTGATTCAAACGTGTGAGAAATGCATACTACCACTTACAAAGTCGAGCCAAAAGAGTTAGACCATTAAAACATTACGAAAGGAGAAGGAAAAAACGACACTGTGAGCTCCAGGCGTGTATGTCCTAAAGAATAACTACAGTGCATAAAGACGTGTTCGTTGCGATCATCCACACCGTTTCATTTCAATGATTATTTAGTGTTTTCTGGCGCACCAATTGCCATGGACAAAACCCCAAAAGTGTGGTGTATGTTTTATTTCGGGGGAGATAATGTCCCTTCCCTGCTAGAATGAGATCCGGCATCTCAACACGTTGGCACATAAGCTTGCGTGAATTTCCTCCTTCAGGTACTCCGTCAGTGGGGCACCGCCCAGCGAAGACAAACTTGTTGTAGACTCCCGAATGGTCTCCCAACAAAATTGACGGTATAGACATGTATGTGTGAGTCTAGTGGTAAGGTAAGAGGGTGGACGAGGATCAGGAAAAAGATCATGCGCAGTCAATGGCCCATTTGATAAGGTCCTGCTCCGGACTGAGCCTGATACTGATCGAGAAAAAAAAAGAAAAACTGCCGATCAAAGCAGTCGGACATTAGAATTCTGCTCTAAAAAGTGACTGAATTCGTCCCAGCTTTGTAAAGAATGTTAAAAATCCACAATAGTGGAGCCCGGTGGCGGATCCGGGGGGAGCCTTTAATTTTAGTTGTTACCTCCTTTTTTTGGCAAAGTTGATTTAAATATTTATTTCTATTATAATTATGTAATTATTTAAAAAATAATAATGTATAGTGTCATATGTACACTACAAAAATAATATACAATATAAAAACAAATGTTTATTATTTAACAAAAATCTATGATGACCCCCTTCAAAACGATCGGCTGGATCCGCCCCTGGCCGGGACTCGAACCCTAGGTCCTCCCGGACAGCAACGCTCCAGAGGCAACCGAAATGCTTCAGCAGAGACTCCCATCTGGTGGTTCACTTAAAAGACTTTCTGCAACGTCTTGATATGCAGATCGTCTGTGTCTCCTCCCGCGATTACGGCCGTCTTGGATCATTAAGTGAGAGTCTTCGACTCGCGTTTTAAGTTGCACCTCGCCCTGGGAAGAGGCAGACGGGCGGGGATGGGGAAAGAGTGATAAAAGGTGAAACCATAATGAGGGTAATGAAGTCAACTCAGGAAGTATTCCTTGACTTCAGTACCCAAACATGTCATTAGCATCCTACGAGAGTACAAGCCCTCGTAAAACACACGATCTCAAAGTAAATGCATATAACAATTAAACACAATGCCAATTAATAGCACTGAGGGTCTTAGAATATTTAATTACTCATGAGCCCTAGTTTCAACAAGGAAATAAACAACCTCGGTTTCCGGGTATGAAAATGGTGTTCTTATTCCGTCGCTCGGCCCCTCGGAGCTTACTTCAGCCCCATTTCATCTGATTAATCGACGTACTTACGTTGTCCTCAATACTTCATTGGATGTTACTTCATGTCTCACATATAACTTCGCCTCAAGATGTCACTCACACCTCACTTCGTATGTCATCTATGTTGCCTGATGAAAAAATGAAAGGAGCTAAAGAACGCCATTTGATTTCGGTCTGGAGTTTCGAAAAATCGCCCCATTTCTTTGACATTTACATTTATTATTAGTATTGAAATGCCGCAAATGTGTACTTTTATGTACTCCTTATATTTTTATTAGGTTAAATAATATTAATTAATTCCATCATTTACATTTCAACTCTTTTAACGCAATTAATCTATTTTCTCGAAAGATGATTGATTGTTTCAGTAATGGTGCGTTTACAAAAAATCGTAGGAATGTAAAACGAAACGAGTATCTATCGGGATGGTAGACTTAACCTAAAATTTCCCAAATCCACATTCCAAGATGGAAAACAGTCTTATCAAGAAAAAAATAAGGGCGAATTCTATTGCTTGATACAAAAACTATGGTCATACTAGAGTTCATGAAGAAACAATGTGTTTATTTCACATAGTAAAACAAATTTTACAAACAGTACCATCGATGTTCTTTCTTAACAAGTAAAAAGTATCAGACTTTGCGGAAAGTTATTTTGTTTAAAGTCCTATAATAAAATTTAACTTTAAAATTGTAACCAAATAACATGTTTGCAAAAAATGAAGTTTTTGAATATAAATTCAAAAACATTAAATGGGCCTACATGATGCATACCATCAATAATAAATTTTAAAGGAACATAAATTAATAAAACTGTCTTAACTTTTGAAAACACATTGTTTATATTCATGTAGTATAACAGGCAGTATGACGTACGAATTGAGAATTGTCAGCATCTTTTTCGCTAGAATTTAAAACGCTTAAAATCTCCGGGAGAAAGAATACGACAAACAAATCGCAGGTAAAAAGTAGATGGACGCCACGGTAGAAGCTTCTGTCAAACGTGGCTGGCGAAAATTACGAGGACATGCAGCGAAGTGCTGCGAGAAGGGGGGGGGCTGGTTGCTGCGACAAAGCGAATTTGCCTTTCGAACATGATGATGATTTATCACGAGGGGGCCTCGCCCTCTAACCGCTTCGCTGTCCAACACTCAGCCATTTAACCCTCCTCCCGCCGGCCGAGCGCCGGCCCATTTGGACCATTTCACCCCCGGAAGCTTCGGCCTCCCGGGATTCATTCGTCTTCGCATTGCAAACCTGGCAGGAAAGATGTGTTCTGTGCGCCAAGTGCATCCATTTTGTATTACGAAACTCGATCTCCAATCACTTGCTGATGAGTCATGACATCGTTTCATCATTGCATGTTCGACCATCAGGGACCGAAAATGTACCTTTCTGGATTCATTTCGAGGGTACGAAAGTCATAAAAAATCGGTGATAACATATTGCTCAATGCTCACATTATATCACAATAAAATTAAAATACGAATATGTGTGTTATTTAATTCAACGTATTATTTATATAGCACTGAATTTTCCCTCGACTATATTTTTTCTCTTAATTTAAAAACAGAAATCGTAGGGCTCCAAATTAAAAGATTTTTTGGTTTTCTTTTATTCAGTCTTGGAATAGGTCAGTTACAAGAACTTAAAATAATTCAATAAAATCAGTACGAGAACAGTTCATGTTGTGCATAAACAATTCTCGTACATATTTCAAAAATCAAGAGATACAGGAAAAGTATTTGCAGCAACATTTGCTCACAATGAGCTTGAATCTCACTTAAGGTACGAAATTTAATGTGACTGCAGCAAGCTATTCATTCCATCCTTTGTAACGAGGTAGTCGACCATAAAACAACGAAAATTACATAATGAATTAACTAAAAAGTACATGTGCACTGTCAAGTTAAACGTTCATAAATTATACAGCACACATTAAAGCATATGAGTGGTGAAATTACTCCAAACATTTCACTTGGGACTTAGTGCAATGTAACTGACGCGCCAAAGCAAATTAGCATTTAAAAATATTTTCAAAATCCATGTTGTTACAAGAGCAGTGTGGTAAGCCAATTGTCATTATAATATGAAAATTTCACAGACATGTCGATACGAACTAAAAAGTAATGATTTATTGGATGAAAAACATATCCTGTAGTTCTCACGAGCTACCGAGTCCAGTATGCAGTGAACATAAAAGAAATAAGGAAATTTACACTCCTTTATCCGTTAGAACCAGAAAGGCAAAGTATTACCCGCTCACGTTTTTTTGAGCCCTCGCTTCGCTAGTGGCGAGAGGAGTGGGAAGGTTGGTTATTTTGACAAAAGGAAATTTACTTCCATTGTAGTTTGTTTTTCGGTGCAAAATAGTTTCTATTACACGGGAGCGAACATATTTGGTTATCATATTTCGTCAACAACACTCCCTGCTATCATTTATTCTTAATTCAAATAATGTTGGCAAAGGAGTGGGGGATAGGTACTCCTGAACTCAAGAAAACGTGCGCGTATAATACCATTATTGCTAAAGATTTTTTACCAGGCGGTTCATTCGTGATGACTTGCATTAGGTCATTTGGTATACTTGCGAAGTAATTCTCTTAAAACGTTATTTGCTACAGAAGCAAACGCTCATGCTCAAATGCTCATATTTCAATTGCAAAGGTATATCATAATTACATAATACTGATTACACATTAAATGGTGTTTTTAGTCGGCAGAAGATGTAGTACACCGTTATGTTTTTGTTCATAGTAAGAAAGGGTTTCAAAGAAAAACTTGCGAAATTTTTCAAGACAGGTCTTTATTTCACTCATTGGAGCACTGGATGCTTTATTCATTATATTCATTATTCATGACTTTCAAACTTTCGGACTGATTTCTTTTCAATATTCTTTATTATTGGCATAAAATATTTCTCTGAACAAAAATTAAATGTATTCGCAAATATAAACAATCATCTCATATTTTTTCATGTTATTATAACGGTTACATAATAAAATGAATTTCAAATTGTATTCCAATATTTCACACATCTCTTGAAATATTCTCTTAACCAAACGAAGTGTGGGAATTGTTTTAAAAAATTATCTGTAATTTTTGAAGATTCAAAAGTTTTAATGAAAAAGACACTTCAGAAATTGAAGTCAGGATATTGAGTCTTATCTTTACAAAGAGAAATAAAAAAACATCCAGCCAAAGAGTTCGAAGTGATGTTCTTGCTGTTATCAACTTCCTTCACCATTGAGATACCATATACAACGCAAAGCGGGTTCACTTGATATGTCAAGAACGGAAATATTTACTTTCGATTACTTTTAAGAAAAACGTCACATCATTTTTACAATTTTTTTCAAAAATGTATTACATTATTTAATATACCAGCATTGATCGTCTCGAACAGCCGTGGTCATTAAGCCATCAGTGCTGTAGCAAGCTCGATTCGACAGATCGCTGGCTCGAGTCCCTCCTAGACACGCTTGTAGTCCTGTGCTATTGCACAGACGCACAAAATAATGAGATGTGCGAACTAACGACACGTGTAGATAGATATAGACATCCTTGCGTTGTGGTATGTTGGTCTTTCTTATCCATCGAACACTACCTTCCCAATAATACTCCTTCGTTCTTGACCTACCGGGTAACGTAGGAGCGTTTATTTGAAGTGCACTCTGTGCTGTAATCTTCAACCCCCCCCCTAATCCGGTGTTAGAGGGGCTGCTTGCTATCAGGGGGCGCGTACGGACTTACGAGCTGTGTCTCACATTGCATGTTAACTCGTGGCTAACTCGATGGGCTCGTTTTTGGGAAGATGTGATACGTACACTCGATAATGCGACTCGATAATGCGGGCTGGATCTGTAGGAGAAGTGTGCGCCTGGAGCATCTCTACGGAGAGAGGAGGAAAACGTGGAAACGGCCACCAAAGCAGTGGTTCTTCAAACCCGACAGGAACGTCATTAGCGGTAGAAGATTGTAAAATATTTTTGTAATTTAAATATTAATTTCGGAATTGTTACAAAAAATCGCACAATTTTTCAAAATGTTTAAGATTTAATCAAAGTTGAGGTTATGTAATTGACATATTGTGCGCTTTCAAGAATTTTTTGTGTTGCAAGATTTCGAGTTCGCTAAGATCGTCCGGGAAATATCCATTTTGAGGCATATGTACGATTTAGGTGCTATGTTCAGAAACACACACACACACACACACACACACACACACACACACACACACACAGGCCAGATAGACAAATGGACGGGCGTACAGATGGATAGAAGAACGTTTGAAAAAAACACATTTTCAGAATAAGGGATCCTCTAATACGTGTATTTCCGTCAAAATCTCGACGTCGATTGAATGTTAGTGATTCTGGGGTGGTCAACTAATGAGGTCATTAGTCCCTAAGTATAGTGCATGTTTTTTCATCGTGTGATGGCGGTGATCTTCCCTCGCTGGATGGCGAGATCCGGCACCGACATACCGTTGACTAGCGGGGTTTTCCCCAACCAGGCATCTCCTACCAGCGGGGCACCGTCCCAGTCGGAACAAGCTCTAAGCCTCAGACCAGTCTCCCGGCATGTGTGGTAGTGAAGTGCATGTTAGGGTAAGTGCGTTTGTAATCGGTGAGGATAGTACAAGGAAAAGGAAGGAAAGATCGCGCGTTGTTCGTGGACCGTTTGTTAGGGAACTTCTCCGGCATTCGCCTGGAGTTCATCGAAGAAACCACGGAAAAGTCCCGGTCAGAGCAGCTAGCCGCTAGAATTTTCCTCCAGACAGCGACTGAATTTGACTTGGCTGAAAAGCTAGTGTCGAAACTACTGCCACCACCGGGACGCGAACCTAAGAACTCCCGGTCAGAGGCACTGCAACGCAGTGACTTCGTTGATGCACTAAGCTACCTCTCCCGGTCACATCGATCTTTTGCAGCATTACATATCATTCTCTGTTCTGAGAAAATTACTAGAAGACAAGGCAGTAAAGATTGTGAAATGTGCATTTATATACATGACTGAAGAATTATTAAACCATCTGAACCATTCGAAAATGTTTTGAAGATATCACATCACGCTCTGATTTCTCTTTCATTTATAAGTCTTGGTTTAAAATTCTCGTATGAATGAGTAATATACGATTATAAACGTCATTATGTCACTAGCACATTAAGATTTTTTATTGTTAAAAACATTTCTTTTCGGAAAATTATGTATGTTACAAAACCGCATAGCAGATATATATTCTCTCGTTCCAAGACATACGTAATAAAAACGAAAGAAAAAACAATACAGTAGTTAAGTATGGTAGTAAAGTCAAAAAATAAACAAATTGCAGATTTGAAAAATCAAATTTTCTTTTGTTCTTTTTTTATTTTCTAAGTTTTTCCACTTACTTTGCAATCTTGGAGGAAATGGTTACATTCAGCTCTAAGAAGTGGTGAGCAGGGCAGCAGAAACCATCATAAGCAGTGCCCGTTTTTTTTCCGACGGCCTCGCTCGCCACTGCAGCGGGACACGCAATTTCCCCGAGCCTGCACTTGGCGGAAGAACTTCTGAAATAAGCAAACATTTTAATAGTACACGGGATCCGATTGATTGAAAAAAACTGCTTAAATTAGTGGCGAAACGAGTACAGCGAAAAAAGACAGGTTAAATTACATTATGGATCCGAATTCCCTTGTTTTTTGTGCGTCTCTGCTAGTTAATATTAGTAATTGAGGATTATGGGAGGAAAAATAACAATTTTAATTTTAATTTGGTTCAAGCCGTCTGAAATATAAAAATGGAAAGGAATTAAGACTGATTGGAAAATCATTTCAATTTAAAAATATTGGCCGCAGTTGGACTCATTGCTTTCTCGTCTTCCGGGCGGCGGCGGGGGCGACGGGGCCGCGAGGGGGGTCAGCGCGCCGCGCCGCGCCGCGCCGGCCGCTCCGGTCCCCGCGCCCGCTCCCCGCTCCGCGGCGGCGGCGGTCGCGGCCCCCGCGGCGCCGAATGGGCAGCGCGCGCGGCGGGCGGCGAGGGCCGTGAGGCAGCGTCCGCGGTGGGAAGGGGAAAGGAGGGGAAGGAAAGGGGGAGGGGGAGGCGGCGCCCGCCGTCTCCTCGAGAGATCCGCAGTTGAGGCTGCGCGCCGCAGTCGCCCATGTGACGCGACCCACCCACGATGCCTTGCGCAGGGGACAAGAGAGGGCGGAGGCGCCAACGGTGCAAAAGGCCAAGTTGCGGAGACCTCGTCCTACAGGAAGAACCTTCCTTTTTGTCATTTTGTCCAGCGCGATAGGAAACTTCTTAAAAGAGTTCTTGCGATGATACAACTTTCGTTAGTTATTTTTTTTTATTTCGACATACATACTACTATTTGTCGAGTAGCTAACCTTTAGTAGCAGGGGCTGTTAAGATGGGTGCGCAAAAGCCTTCACGGTTCTTAGGGTCGTGTGTTCGACACTTTTCTGGGCTTTGAGAATTTATGGAAGTGAATGCATGTTTCATAATCATCCTTATATCTCCCAGGTTTCACATCTAGTAACGTTAACAGTAGTTGTAATCTGAGATGGCACTACAACCCAATGCCATACGGGATTTAGGTAAACGGGGTCTGCGTCGCAGGTAAACATTTGACTACGGGTACTCTCACTGGAAGTTACCCTGATCTCGTGAACAAATGTTCACCCAAGCGAAATAAAATAAGTAAATATTTATAATGTAATTGTCGATTCAGCAAGTGAGAAAGATTTATAACATGAAAGACGTTTCTTCTGCGTTTTTCTTGTTTCACTGTTTTTATGATTAGAGTTCTTATTCATTACGTACATTGCACCATTATACATTGGAAGAATTGTTGCATATAAAATACCAGACAGAAACAGAAATCTCAGACAGATATGCAAAATAGAAAATCATTCTATTCTTAGCAATTCTTCAATAGTTGTATACGTTAAGCTAAATTTTAACTACTACTTGTTCATGTAACTTTTCAATTTCGATTCTATCTATATTACTAAATTAGAATACGCGCAGAAATTAAAAGCAAACCGTGCAGCACCCAGACTGAATTGGTTTGGTTAGATAGACAGGACCTCGGGTTAAATTCCAAAACAATGGAACAGTTTCAATTCCTCGCTGCTTACGACACACTGGCATCATGCGTCAACAAGACTCCAAGGAAGAGGCAGTCACTATTAAATATTTGCTATTGACGGGTAGCAATATGGAACAGCATTTATTTTTATTTTTTACTACGTAAAGAACTCCTGTAACGAATATAATGTACTTAGAAAACCAAATTATACATATTAATTATGGAAGTGCAGATTACATTACTATTTTGTTAAATATTGATATAATAAATATTACTAACTTTGTTATCGGAGCAAAAACTTGGAACGGATGTAAGGACATCGCGCAAATTCCATGGACAGATCAGCAAGAAATTTTGAACATTGGTGTCGGTGATGTAACCTTCAAAAATGGGGTTCTCGAGGACAGATAAAAAGAATAGAGAGGAATAGTCACGTTTCCTCGCAGGTAGTAAAGTTGGTAACGTACGCTGCAACTAAATAATGAAAAATTATTATTGTACTTTGACAATGTGGAGAAAGTGTAACAATTCTGCAAAAATTATATCACGAAACAGTTTTAGGAGTTTCGGATAAAAATATTTTACTTTCATTAAATGCGCAAATTAATTATTTTATGGAAAAAATTATAAGAGTTTTGATGTAAACGTCAGGACGAGGCGAAAAACTTTTTTATGTAACATGTTACGACATGAGGGTGTTTTACACATGAGATGTAAAGATAGTCGATTGCCTCGATAGACAACATATCGAGTGCGTAAACTATCATTTTTCGTTTGTGCATTGCACAATATTTTTTTACAGCTGTTCTAAAAAATGTAAAATAAATGTATACAAATATAGCGTTAGCCTCCTTGCCATATTCAGTACATTGCAGTGTGGTAAATGAATCAAGTTTATTGCTTGACAGTTGCTGGTAAAATTGATCCGCAATATTGAGAGAGTCATATCATACTTTTAGAATACGAAGAAAAGGTAGCGAGGACACATCTAGGGAAAATAACAAAATTAAATGAAGTTAGTTTTAATTTCAAAAATAATATTGCTCTTAGACTAAGTTTTCTCAAATAATTAAGCGAACCCAAGCGAATGTCAAAATTGCCGACTATCGCGTTTAGTGCTGCTTAAAATTGTAAAATCCCAATTCTTTTATTATTTAATTTATCCAGTAATTCAAGGAGATCAGAACGATTAATTTTTTGAAAAAACAAAAATTGTAAAAATTAGGCAATTTGTATAATATGCATTTGGCAGCAAATACTGAAATAGTGTCAGAGTTGCGTAGGAGGTGAAGAAGAAAAAAATCAAGACAGAATGTGCCTTTGAGTGACCCAAGTAATGTTATGGAACAATATCTGCGTGCGATGCAAAGGCAGAAGAGGAAGAGGTTTGTTTTGGCGAGATAGACGGAAGGCGAATATGAAAGAATAAATAAAGAAGAGGGTAATAGTAGTAGCGAGATATTTTGGCACATGTGTAATGAGCACGATGTTAGAAACTTGAGGACATGAACAATCAAAACCGTGTGTAGTTGAAAGGAACAATCACAAATGTAAGGATTAATGTCAGAATATAATAGGGTGGAAGTTTCTGAAAGGTGAGCAACTTGCCACTGCAGCCTATGACAGCTCTATGGTCAGTAGGCATTTTCGTAGACTAATATGTGAATCACCTCTATTGCGCTTTTTTGCGCCATTAACTTTTTGTTGTGTCTACAATACTTTGTTTACATTGACCCATAGTCTTCAATAAATGAGAAAGTAGTTACTTGAAAAACTTTACCTCGCGATGGGTCAGAAGAAAATGCAGGTGTTGGAGGCAGAAGAAATTGTTTTAAAAAATTTCCTGATTGTTTTATTTAAAAATAGTGATAAATCGTCAAAAACTATGGAGCGAAATCAAACTCCCATATTTAAAAATTCATTTCAACTAATAGTAATACACATTTTAATTTCTTTAACACTCTTTTAATAACTTTTTATTTGATACATTTCTAGCGCGTATGGCGTCCAGGAATATTTAATTCTGATTCCGCAGATCTCGAGTTCCAAAACGGATGATTGACCGGGCAAGCGCGCGAGGTCGACTTCTGCACAAACGTGCAAGAGCGACCGCCACCCCTTCTAACCTCACTCACTCACTCACACTACAATAGTGAATTGTTTGTTTTAATTTTTTTCTGAGTTTTCCTAAAACTACAAAATTAAAGATAGAGATTTTTTCTTCAAATAAAATTTGTTGCTCATAATTAGTTCTTTTAATAATTTCAGGTATAGGTTTTTGAAAATTTTAGTAGATTCCACGCAATATGGCGTGCAATATTTGCAATTTTGAAAATGATATATATATATATATATAATATATTATATATAATATTATATATAATTATATATATAAGATGAAATAAACGCCATATTGCACTATTCTTTGTTTTTTTTCAAAAATTACAAGAATGTAATTGTTTTGACATTTTTCCTCCTCCCCGTCATCAATTCCTACAAGTTGGAAACATACCTGCTATCCTGGACAACATGTAGGCACGGTCGTGTATTGTATTTCTGTGGACGCGAAGACTCCAGTGTAAGATTGTGTTAAAAATTTAAAAGGGAAAGAAAAATGACACCAGTGAAGATTTTTTAGATTTTTCATTGGTGCTTATAGACTTTTTCGCTCACGAGGAATCTCATCATATGTTTGTGTATGACCTCGGATCCCTTTTGAGGACATAGCTGTCTATACAGGATTATACCCATCTCAGTTACTTCTTGGTCTTTCTTCCCTTCTGGCGATTACACACGTGCAAAGAACGAAATCTACAATTCTGTTTTCACTGCTACCTTTTCAAGTGTGTAAAATAAATTCGTAGCCGTCAATCGGATGCTCAAGTGCGAACAAGATTACAAAGAAAGGTAGTTTCCTTCGACGTTAGTGCTAATGTAAATTTTAGAGTTAAAATAAATATGTCAATTATTTCACTTAAATTGTGATTTTTCACAATTGCCTAATTGCTTTTAAATTGTGGTTTTTTAAATGTTCCTTGTGTTTTTACCCCCCCTATATTAAGCTACGATAAATGATATATTTGCATGCCTATTTTAGTAAAAATAAATTCCTCTTTGCCTGCCCATTTAGGTAAAATAAATGCCTGGACTTTTCGGCTCTAGTTATGAGAATTTAGCCAGAGATAACTCAAAAACATACTCGTAATAAGCGCGAAGGTGATTGTAAGATCGTAATGTTTTAAATGTATACTCATAAGCTCTCGCTTGCCATAGACTTTTCTTCATTACTTATTCAACAGTTAGCCTTCGAAAGAAGTAAGATAAGAGGTACTGTCGATTACTACCTACTGCATCAACAATACAAATCAATGTATACTGTAATTTAAATAGTCAGAGCAGTGTTATTTAAATGCGAAATTGTATAAAACGAGAAAGTATTTTATTGCAATTTTTACCTCCTTGCATTTGCTTTATTGATGTACCTAATCGACAATTTACTTCCTCTACATCTAGTTATTCAAATGACGGCTTTTATTTGTATGGCTATAATTATATTCTTTGAAAATATTTAAGTGCTTGTTTTTCATCAATATTATGTAGTGTTTTGGTGAGTTTTTACACTGGTCACTTTTGCAACGTCACCGGGAGACTCTCGTTTTTCATCCGATCGCCCCACATGGCACCGGAAAGGGTTGATAAACTACTGAATCCACTAGCAGAAAACACTTGGCGCATGAATGTAAATTATGTGAGGCTTTATAATACCTAGAAGAAAATTGAACTTCGTGTACAAGTATGACTGTTAATTACTCCTACTGTTATTGTACTACTGTACTACTGTTAATTGGTGCCATCTTAATAAGTCAAAGGAAACATTTTGGAAAAATATTATCGGCCAGGAAGCAGCGCTACACGAACTTATTTTACGCGAATAGCAATAACCAATTTTTCATCTAATGGATGCATACAATCAAAATGAGCAACATTAATCCGTGTATATGTCGCAATTACATAAAAAAGATGGTTGAATTTGAGTCATTACGTGACTCATTACTATTGTATCTGTAAAATTATCTCGTTATTTCCCTCGAAAGTATCATTTGCGCAGTGAAAAATAAATCTCATAAAGCAATCGGCATTTTTCATTTATGGCTTCTTTATTAATTGGTCTGGAAGCCTTTTGGTGATCCCAGATTCCGCGGACATAATCGGTAGCATGTAAAAGTAACTTTCCATTGTTTGACATGAACATGGACGCAATTCATTCTTCAATAAAATTATTCACGGAATGCTCTTAGTATTTTTGTATGGGAACAATCAAATACAATGTTATTTATTTTTGTTTTGTGAATATGTTATATTCCACGAATGAACACATAAGGCAAATTAAATGCATACAACAATGTTTCTTATTAACGTTGATGTGCTTAAACTCATGCACTGGTTCACCACAATACTTTTATTCAAAAATAGTTTCACCCAACTAACCTCCTTGAGATAATACAAAGGCCAGTGAACTAGATGCGGAAACACAAATTGTTCTTCACAAAGAAATAGTTATATCCTGAACCCCACAGAAAAAGATCAATTTTATTTCATTAAAATTCTCGGCCGCGTTTTTTGAAGAGTGCGTCAATCTACATAGAACTTGGTACGATCAGATTCAGAAACTTCTTGAAGTACTAAATTATTTTTTGAGGAAAAACATATTTGCGAAAAACATTAAATAGATTTCACTTAAATATAACGTTTTCAATAAGTATAAGTATTGTGTTATAAAAATATATTTCATTCAAGTAAACTAACAAAGCATAATTAAGTCTGACATAACAGTGTAGATGAGGCAGGGCTCGATTAAGGTACAACACTCCAAAGCCCAAAATCGTGTTGGGCCCCCCTTACAAAAAATCCTATTTACTGAAAACACTAACTATAATACAATAACGTTTTACAAAAAAAAAAAAAAAAAAAAAAAAAACGGAAAATGGAAATGTATTATTCTACGGGTACAAACTAATCGTATTTTACAATTATTTTACACAAATACACCTTTTAATGACTTTTTTCGAATATTTCATGACTCATTTCTGGAGCGCGGGTCCCTAGCAACCACATTTTTTTGTGCCAACTTTAATAAACTCACTATCGATCAAACATTTCTAAAATTTTACCATTAGACGCAAGCATCCGCTAGGTGTGTTTTTAATTCAGCCTCCAGCTGAGTGAGACAATTTGCTTATTTTATTATTTGATTTCTTAAATTGTGTGATAAATTTATATGCCATATTATATAATTCATAAATTAAAATAATATAATATTAAAATAATGCCTGTAAAGCGTAACTTCTATGATTCGTCCCAACTCGCATAAGCGCATAAAATTGAAAATTCTCATTTCTGAAACCCTTTTAAAGAAATTCAACACTGTTTTACGATGAATGTACTCGTTCAAGCAGTTATCTCGTATCTGCACAAAGCAACGTAAGAACTCATTCCTCAACTCTCGCGTCCATGACCTCCCTCATCCCGCCGGCCCCCATCGGTCTTCGCTCTCCCATCACCATCGGCCTCGGCGTCAAAAAAACAACGGAAAATATTCCGAAAAATCGCCGCATAATTCGTCGGGAACTGGCAGCGGAGCGGCGCGCCGCTACCTGGCGGCGAAGCGACAGATAAATCAAGACCGGAAGTGGACGCGGACGCAAGCAGCGCGCGGCGCGCGGGCGGAGCGGGCGGCGGGGCGCGGGGAAGGGACGGTGCAAGTGACGCGCTATCGGCGGCCGACAAACTCACGCGGACAAACAACCGAGCAACGCAGGCCGCGCGCGCGCGCCCATATCTGTCCGAACAAGATATACGAGCGTGCACACAGCTCTATTTTATATATATTTTTAAATAACACATTTAATTACTATAATGGACTTATACCTTAACGCAAAAATGTGATTTTATACCTTTCCCATTCATTCTACTTAACGATATATCAAACGCGCATAAAAGTGTCTCGGTCTCTCTCTGGCGCGCGCGCCGCCGCCGCTCCGTCCTCGTCCAGCGCCATGCGCGCTCTCAGGTTACGGCGATCCGAACTATCGCGCGCGCAAGACTAATATTTACCGTCAGTTTTACTGTAGCGGGCGTTTCACGTGTTACATTATAAATTACTGCTACATTCGTATATACACGGGACTGAAACACGGGCGGCTGCGGTGCCGGTTTACACACACACATACGCACGCACACACACACACGAGGAGAGCACACGCGGGCGGGGCAGGGGGTGGAGGCGAGCTTGCGGGTGCGGGTGCGGGACGGGGGCGGGCCGCTGCCCGGGGGTGGGCGTTTATATACGATGCGATACAGTGCGCGGCGGCGGGGGCGGGGGCGCGGCCGGAGCAGCGCGGAGAGGCGGAGGCGGGGAAAGGAGCCCTCCGCCCCCGCGGCCTCCGAGCCCCCTCTCCGAGTAATGGCTTTGGCTAATCGCGGCCCGTGGGGGGAAATAGGCCGCGCGGCAATAAACGCACTCTTTGCAGATACCGCCGCTCGGGGCTGCGCGGAGGCGGCAAGCGAGGTCGGGGCGCCCGGCCGCGGACAGGACGGCGATCGGAGACGTCCCGAGACGTTTCGGACGGCCCGAACGACCGACCCTGTCGCCGCGCACTGCGCCTGCCAGTGATAACGAGGAAAGCTGGTGCGTCGGCCGAACAGGTATAAAGTGGCAGAGGATCCAGTGGAACAATGTTTCTGAATTTGGTTTTCTTCTCCCAGATCATTCGTTTCGGTGTTCTTGCTTCTCTTTCTTCTACGGGCATATTCCTAACCACATCTTTATTCAATTACCATTCCATTTCTCTTTCCTGATTGTTCATATTTCTTCTTTACTTACATTCCATTGTCCTTCGTTCATTCTTCAGTTTGTCCTTTGTCAACGTGCTTTGTTTCTCGTTTCCTTGTGTCCACCCCTCTGACTCTCTCTCTCTCTCTCTCTCTCTCTTACTCTCTCTCTCTCTCTCTCTCTCTCTTTTAACTATCCTCCATATTCCACAGTTTTTTTTACTTTACAATCTAAGGTAATTTTTATACATTTGAGTGTTTTTCAAATCCTTATCTTAGTCTGCATGTAAATTTGTTCTATTATATTTTTCATATTTTGAAATAATTTGCGTAGTAATAATCGTAGTAGACTCTGAATTTTGAAGCTTATTTATTAACGGTTTTTTCTTTCGTGATCCTCAATAGCGCATAGTTAAATCACGAAATTGTGTAATTGAATATTAATATAAATACGAAAGAGTAACTAGTATTCCTGCAATCAAAAATTCGGTTAATTAAAAACAACAGAACTACAAATTGTTAAAAAATGCTGCAAAGAAATTTCGTGCGCGAATATTACGCAGTGCATATTTAGAAAAAATGCTGCAAAATTTAATGCTAAGAACTTATTTTAATCGTCAAATTCGCAGAGAAAGTCGAACAAATACCAAAATGAACACGAAGATCGAAAAATGGGGAAATATGTATTGCTATCCACCGATGTAAAAAAAAATTGTAATATTCCAAGTACGCGAGAGAAAAAAAGCACGTGGTAATAATGTACTTTACATCCCGATCAGCATTTTAACAGCGCAATCATCAGCGTAATAGAATCCATTGAGGCAGGCGACATCAGATGGTCGCGTCGCGCGCTCGCGTGAAAATTCGAATGAGAAAGACAGGAGCGCGTCCGACGCGGCGCGGCGCGGCGTTGGGCTCTTTGCACCTGCAGCGCGGCGCGGCGTCCGGGCGCTCGGGTGCGCTCCGCCGCGCGCCCCACTCACCGGGCGATAAGCAGTTCCATTAATTAAATCAATAGGACAAGGCGCACATAAAGGTAAAAGCAATCCTTTTCATACGCGAGCCGCCAATGCATGCGAGTTCTATAATATCAAAACACATAAAGTTTATCCAGCAGAATTGTGGTTTTTAATTTTTATAAAAATGGGATGAGAAAATGCGTACAATTTTTCCCATCCGCCGATCCGCGCTGGGAAAATGAGAAGCATTTACGTCGCCCGAGCGCGGCGGGGGGCGGGCGGGCGGCGCGGGGGTGGGCGCACCGCGCGGGCGACGCGGCGAGGGCGGGGCGGGGCGGGCGGCGCCAGGGGAAGGGGCGAGCGGCGACGGAAGGGCGCAGAAGATACCTCGCCGTATTAATAACCCTGTTTTCATTCGTTAATACCAAATCAATATATTAATTTTTAAAATGCACCCCGCTACACTACCAGTTGAAAGAGCAATATTAAAATTGAAAAAAATTAATTAAATTAAAGGCTTATATTGGAAACGTAATATTAGAATATGTGAACATTTAACAATGTGATCAGGGGCCCTGCGTTTAAAAGCCCGGCCCTGATGAATTCCTGTTCCACGGCGTCTGGGCGGGCGCGGCGAGGGGCGGTTCGGACGGGGCGGGGCGGGGAGGGGTAGGAGGGGGTGGGGGTGGAGAGAGGAGCAGAGCAGCGGAAAGCGACGGCGTGGGGGCGGGGCGGGGCGGCGGGGTGGCGGTGGCGCGCGCGGTGGCCGCTGCTGGTCATTATCAGCGGTGGAGCAGTCGCCCCCGCCAGCACTCTGCTGCAGCCATCGGTGATCGCCCGGATAAAAGTTGCAGTTCCGTCTTACCGAAATGATGCTGGTTTAGCTCATGGCACACGATTTGACTTGCTATATTGATAAACTACAAGAGGAAGCGATCTGAAAAACAAATTGCTAGTTTTATTTTGGAAACTGTGATGAATAATGGTATATGAAATGAGTAATAATTAGGTTAACTGAACACGAATTGGCAAAGAAACGCAAATTAAATTGAAAGAACTATGCAATCAATTGAAAAACTATGCAAGTCTTGGATCACCGAATCTGTCCGATCTGTTCGAACTTATGGAATAATCAAACATGGAGTAGCCACTGACCAATGAATTGTCATTTCCGTGTAAGATCGCGGAAATGACAATTCATAGGCTCATTCTAGAACTTGGTGTACTAGATTATTTAGAGTAATGCATTTTTTAATGAGATACAAAAGTTAAGGGTTTGGAATCTCGATATTTTGCCGGTGTACACTATGGGTTTCATAAACAATCCTTACATCTCGGGCTTAAAATATTACTTTTCGCAACGTAAGTAGCTTGTATTTGGATGACTTACTGAAATCTGATTTCAAACAATGTTATATTCAGGTTGCGTTCTGCCAATCTTGATCATGATCTGAGGTGATAATTTCAAAACTCGAATAATCATCTTTAATAATAAACTAATAAATCTCGTTTCATTTTACGATTTCCGCGTTTTATATAAGACCATTTAATAATACAGAAAAAAAGTCATCAGAAATTGATAACATATTGTAAATTGCTTATAATATAGATGTTTTAAAATGTATAACGCACTCTTCACATCTTGTAATGCATGTGAAAGGGGTGACAGTTCATTGCGCACGATGCCACCACCGAAATTCCTGGGGCCACTTGCCCTGGCCTGAATGTACGCATCTGCGGATCCATTTACAAATTCTACCATTCATGTCGTTGGTAGTGGGTTTCGTGGTAATGTTTATTAAATAAAACATGTTCAAAATAAATTATAATTCTCCTTCAGCGTTTTCCTGCCGCGAACCTTTGCTGGCTCCATTAGGATGCGTACAATCAGTATGTATTCAATCAGCATGTACTCGAATTTGCACTCTAACGATTTTAGATTGCTCATTCAAAGATCATTTTAATTCAAAGTAATTACGCGCACGGTCATGGATAATTCATTTTCTTAAATATATGTCCGTACGTAAATGTTATGAGCTTTAACATAAACTACACTCCGATTCTGTTTTAAAAGAAAACCAGAATTTTAATGACCAAAATCTGGGAATAATATTATTTTGTAAATTCATCAAGATGTATTAATTTTATGCTCTCTTTTCAGATTCTCTTCTCCATTGCAGTTTCTTAATTTATTTTCTGATGCTGCATGGTTTCAATGTAATTTTGTCACTGTTACTTTTATTACGGTTTAGTCGTTGAATGAGTACGACGAACGTGATGATCAGTGACTTCAAAAGTCTTGTGGAAGACCTTCCCACAGATGGCCGCCGCTCATCCGGTGGCTTCTCAGCGGCGCACGTGGCATCTTCCCCAACGTACGCGGCGGACACAGTGGAGCCGGTTTCGGCCGAAATTTCGGTCAGCCGTCGTGGAACATTTTTGTCCGATATGCCAGAATTGTTCAAAGGCGTGATGGTAAACACAAATGGTTATAGTGTACCCGAAAGACCTCTTTCGACGGCGTCCGATAACATCGGCTGTCGGACGAAGATCTGTTTCGTTTGATTTTGTTCGTCCCACGTAGACCGACCGAAATTTCGGCCAAAATCGGCTCCACTATGACCGCCGACTTATTCCGAACACTCGTCAGCTAGGGATCCCAACGGCGGTCGCCTGTTTTTCGCGGAATACAGATCTGTTGGACGCGCCCAATTTCATTCACTAGTCAGCGACTTACGACGTGTTAAGGTGTGATTCGGAAAGGTCGTGCAGGTTGTCGGGAGGTTAAGTGGTTGCAATCAAAGTGCGAATGTGTTTGGACTATCATTGTGTTGAATATGTCCATTTATGGTATCATATGTTGACACTTATATTAAATGGGATGTGGAAGTTCTGTGCCATCATTTTTACTTGTTAAAATCTTATTATTTACTCCGCGATTCTCGTGAACACTGTATTAATGTTTGAAGTAGTTAAATCATGCGAAATAGTGAGGCAGTTGAAAGCAGTGTAAGTGATAGATAGAATAATGAAAAAGTTAAGAATAAGTAGTTTTCACATCGCAAGAAAATATATACCTGAAGATGGTGGTTGGTATTCAACTTGTAAATAAAAATATTTCGATCAAATGAGAGACGCGTAATTAGATCCAGAATTGAGCTATACGTATTGGAATGATTCAAATTCAATCAAATTGCGTAAAATAAAGATGCCTTTTGCAGAGATCAAAAGTAATGTTTTACTAATAACCTTAAATTAAGCGATGGTCTAAGAGCTTCAACAATTGAATTAATTTGTATTTGCAATAAGGGATTTGTTAATTTTTGTGCTGTTTACAGATCTTCTCCGCCATTGTAACGTCCGTGATGAAATCGACTCTCTTTCGCGAGAACTTATTGAACAACATGCGAGCAGAATGGCGTCATATTTATAACCTCAATATTTGAAAGGCGAATTGATGCTTCGCTACGCATGTCAAAGTTTAAAATGAAGGTGCTTCAGCCTCCGCAATTAACATCAAACTTACTTGAGACTGTTCAATGTATTGTACACCAAAATACTTTTTTAAAATAAATTAAAATACCCTATTTTTATTTTGAAATACGAAAAACTGATCACGAAGTCAGAAACAATTAAATGTTTCAATGAAATAAAATAATTCTATAGTCATAGTGAATGTTGTAAGTATTAAAGCGTAGAGCTAAATTACATGGATATTATTCAGAGCAGGGACAAATAATTGATGGACCAAATTGTTTTGGGCCCAAAGTGTGGGTGTATTGTTACGATTTGTAACGATAAAATTGCCGCTTTGAAATTGTCTCACGCCAACTGCGGGGTTCGAAAAGTCATCCGATTTGTGCACGCTCATAACCAATCTCGAGCAGAGATCCATCGCCAATTGTGCGACGACACTACATTATGATCGTGCATGGACATTTTGAGCGACATTTTGGTCAGACGATGGTGCAGGAAATTCGATGAAGGAGGAACCAATATTCATGACGAAAACCGCGAATCAACCGTCCTTGGTGATATTAGAACTGATGGAAAATGTGCGGCAAGCAATTTTGCAGAACCGGCGCCTCACAGTTTCTTAACTCTCTTATCAATTCCCCCAGATGTCTCGCTCGCTGTTGCACGAAACTGTCTCCCAGGGGCTTGGTTTTCATAAAGTGTGTGCAAGATGGGTGCCAAGGGAACTGACAAATGAACAGAAAAGCAACCGTCAGACCGCGGCATTGACGTTCCTACTACGGAACGCAGAGAAAGGTGACGAGTTTCTCGACCATGTTGTCACTGGGGATGAAACATGAATGCCACATACCACACCAGAAACAAAACAATACATGCAGCATAGTGGTTCCCCTCTGAAGACCAAATTCAAGCATTCTGTGGAAAAAAAATCGTGTACTACCATGTCTTCTGGAATCAAGGGGGTATCCTGCTCTGCGAGTTCTTACTGCGAGGGGAGACCGTAACTGCTGATCGGTATTGTCAGTTGAGTCGAAGGCATCCGCGGCCGGAGTCGTTGAATTCGTGGCTGTCCGGGATTAGCCGCGTCATGGTTGATGGAGCTGACGTTTCGGCCATCTTGCTGTGGCCTTCTTCAGAGCTATACTGCTGTATTGTCAGTTACTGAAAAATCTGGGGAGAGCGATCCAGAACAAGAGGCGTGAGATGTTGACAAGAAGCATTACGCTTATACAAGACAACGCAAGACCTACAACCAACGCCGCTCGGAATGTGTTGAATCAGTCTTCGACTATCCACCTTACAGCTCCAACCTTGCACCAAGTCACTTTCGTCTCTTCCGTCTAATGATACGTTTTCTACCAGAAAAAGTTTCCACAAGGACGCTGAGGTGTAGACTTAAGTGTCTTCGTTGGTCCGGACTTTGGCGGCGGAGTCCTATGACATGGGCATTCCATTGATGGTGCATCGTTACGATAAATGGCTCAACAGTGGTGGTGACTACGTTGAGAAGGAGCCAATGAATCTTTGTAAACGTTCCAATAAAAATTTCTTTCTTGGTGATGTTTTTATTTTCTTTATCAACCACCGGAACTTAATTTGTGGATGCACTCTGAAACTTTTAATTTACAGACTAAGAACAATTTTAGGATATAAGTGGAATTAAAATTTGCCCCACATATGGATTCACATAACCGATTAACAACACTGGATATGTTCGCGCCACATTAGTTCCGTACTATGTTAGTGTTAGGCATAAAGTTAGTACTCTTTAGTTAACTAAATAGAACGTTTACGAATATATTCAATTATTTTCTGGAAGTTTTATCAATTCCAAAACAATGTTCAGGATATTAATAGAAACCATGAGTAGTTGATCTACCAAAGGGGCCTATAATAGAACACAAGGATAGAGTAGCACCCATGGCAGAAAAGCAGCAACCTGACATATTTGAGGGCTGGATTCAATGAGTATTCTGGACGGACCCCGTCAAATCGTGGTCTGTGGCCTTTGTAGAAGCCGCCCCAGCGAGTGTCAGCGTTTCATCCCTCCCGGCTTCCAAACGGACGGCACAGGCCTAGTCACACTCGGAAGTAGTGATGGGCGATTATTTTTAAAAAATCGATGATCTAATCATTGTTTGATTAATACTCATTGACTGATCGTTCTGAATTAATCGATTAATCTAACATTATCAAGTAATTTCTTAATGTTTTGAAGAATTCACGAAACGTTAAAATCATTAATATTTAGTTTGTACATATGATTTCAAAAAATATTAAAATAAGAGTTGAGAAAATAAACATGCGTAAGGAGCAATCCATTTTAAATGATACAGACTTTAATTATTTATTTATTTTTATTTATTTTACGTCAGAAAAAACAGTTAAAAACTGCGTATGACGTGCTATGGGGAAAAGTGAATTGTGTGCACATTTTCAAAATTCGTATTTTAAATGATACAGAAAGGGAGAAAAAAACCAAAAAACTCCCATGTAATAAAATCTATTTTCAAAGATAAATAAGCAATAAATTTTGGCTCTTATTACTTCCTGCCGCGACAACATGGAAACGATAATTTGAATAATTGTATTTCCCACTGAATTCTAGAAGACGTGCACAGAAAATGAAGTTACATTTATGTCCAGAAGCAAAACAAGGGGCCATCTCAGCATTTGCTCAATGGATCAGGAAACTGGACGAAAAACCTGATCGAGATGGGGTCATTGACCCGGAAGCTGTAGTACAATAGTTATTTACAGGTTGTTATACTCATTTATACAGTCCAAATGATAAATAATGCATTATGTATCATTGTTAAAATTAATGTTACTTTTCTTGTTATGCTCAGTATAGTCTCTAATTGTATAGAAACAGTTATGCAGCAGAAACGATTTCACTTGGGATTTAAACTTTTCTATTTAATTTAATCGTTTAATGTCATCTGGCAAAGTGTTGTAAAATAATGTACATGTATTGTATGTGAATTTTTGTAATGAGCTGTTGATACTGTCCCTGATGAATATGATTTCTACGTCGAGTGTTATAGTAATAGACTTCTGCATTTTCTGAAAAAATATTCCGCCCTTGAGCAAGTCATTTTTACGAAAACCACTGATTCGTAAATAAAAGACACGGTAATGGTAGAATTCCTAGATTAATGAAGAGAGGCTTACATGAATCACGTGGGTGGGATTTGGTTATTATTCGTACAATTCGTTTTTGTAATCTAAAAGTCTGGGAGCTATAAGATGTATTTCCCCAGAATATTATGCCATATCTCAGGCGGGAATGAACATTCGCGAAGTATACACAACGAGCAGTATGAAGGCTGACTGAATTTGCAAGAATTCTGAGCGCGTAGCATAATGAACTTAATTGTGTGTTCAATTCATTTAAATGGACGTTCCATTTAAGGTTTGACTGAATTGAGAGACCTAAAAATTTTGTTGCCTTAACATCAGTCAATGGTACACTGTTCATTTTCAATGGAGCAAAGAATTGTTTATTTGATATGGAAAACTGCATTAAAACCGTTTTCTTTTCGTTTACTATTAATTTGTTATTTCGGAACCAATTTGAAACATCTGATATTGTACTATTTACGGTTTCTTTATTGCAAAGGATGTTCGTATCATCTGCAAAGAGAACCGTTTTTCCGTTTTGAATCGTCGAGGGCATATCGTTTACGTAAAGTAGGAACAGAATAGGGCCTAAAATTGATCCTTGAGGAACTCCACATGCAACGGGCAAGGAGTCGGAAAGGTGCGTACGTAATGTTCCATCATTCCAGTAAGGTATTTCAACTCTCTGAGATCGTTGTTTAAGGTACGAACATAACCAATCTAGAGCAATACCACGAATTCCATATGAAGGTAATTTGGAAAGTAAAATGTCATGATCAATGACGTCAAAAGCTTTTGAAAGATCTAAAAATAATCCAATAGGTGCCTCGTTTTGATCTAATGATGAGGCGACATCTTTAAGAAAAGAAAATATAGCTGTTTCCGTTGATTTTGATTTTCTAAATCCATGTTGGCAATCTGAAAGCGCGTCGTGTTTATTTTGGATTAATTGGATACTCTTGCAAAAAAACATACTTTGTACATAAATTTCCTTATGTTTTGACTATTTAAAAGCATCTTTGATTTATTTTTATTGTATCTGGTTTATAAATGGCGACCATTTTTGTTTTACGCCGTGTGCTATTTTACGCGTTTGTAGAGGTTTACTCTTTTCAAAATTATTTAGCTCTGGGTTGTTCTAGCATTCTAGAATAAAAAGCATTGGATTCAGTATACCTACAAGTATACCTACACCTACACCTACACCTACACCTACACCTACACCTACACCTATACCTATACATACAGTATACCTACAGTCTAACCTACAAATCCAATTATCACATACTTATCTTCTACGTTTTTATGTTAGAAATATTTGCAACTAAATCTATGGAACGGAAATGAACCAAGTTCGATTTTCAGAGAGTAATTTCTCTGAGAAGGAATCTCAGCTTTAAAAAAATGTCTGTGCTTTTACACATAACAGTATAGTTACGTTTTGTAAAATATCATTGGTAGGTAACGTACCCCTTGAAAATTACACCCTCTTAGAAATTGAAATTTTCGATTTTTTCCAAATTTTCAACTGTAATATCCAGATAAAAATCTGAAAATTGCACACATAGTAGATCGCTATAATACCAAACTTCAATGAAAATTCCAACGTTTAGATTTAACTCAAAAATTTTTTTTAAAGTATAAACCTTCGAAAAAAGGTTTTATTTCTAGTTGAGGATACGTTGAGACAAGTAGTAATCACATTATTTTGACGTTATTTTAAGCTAAAATTCATTTTAATTTAAAATAATTAATTATACATTACTATTAATAACATAAAAGTTGCGTAATCCATTTTGAATATTACATTACTTTAAAACAAACTTACATCTTGACATCTACGTTTGTAATAAAAAGATTGTCAAATGTGTTCTTTTATAAATTTTATTGATTTCAAGCAGAAACAACGCAAAAATTTCCTTTTAAAACATCTTTTAGAACAGATTTTATTTACGACAATATGTCTATCATTAATATTGTAGTTTTCAATATTTACATTTTGCAATTTTCAAAAATACAGAGCTCGCCGATAAAGAGATAAGCACAATGTTTTCACCGTTCTTTGAAACATACGAGGAGAAAATTTAAAGGAAAAATTGGTGGATTTTTTTTTTTTTGAGAAAATAAAATTTAATAATTGTCTAAATTTCATGCAAAGTTACGCGAAAACTTTTTTCGAAAAATTACATGCATTTATTTGAAGATCTATTTAAGGAAAAATTTATCTTAATGTTGTAGTTGTATGAAGACTTCGAAAAAGTTTTTGAACTTTTGAAATTTTAAAAAAAGACATTTCAAAATCCTTCATTTTTTAAGAATTTTGAGGACAAAGCTTAATAAAAAATGGAGTAGTTTTTGAGAACATTTTGAAAATGTTGAGACTTCATGTAAGTATCCCCAAAAATAACAATATCCGTTTTAAATTCGCTGGGCGTCGATTTCCTTCAAATCGATAAAAAAATATCAATTTTGAAGAAAATAATCTGAACGCTTGCTTTAATTTAATAATTTAGACGCTTGCTTTAACCACAGACAAAAAGACGGACAGACATGTTTTGCCTCAATCGATTTTTCGGTATCCAGAATCCGCAACACGTGGATTCAGACTGCACGTGTTAGAGGAAGTAATTAACTAAATTTAAGAACCAAATGTATTCACTCTTTCGTTATCAGGCTCGGCAATAAAAGTTTTCCTGTTGAAAATTCGCCGATTCCTGGCGCACCACCCTATCTTATTACGAAGTAAGGTGAGAAAGTAAAAATATTCACCTTACAATTGAAAGGTATAACAGGAACCCCTCCGTGAGGTAGTGCCCACCTTGTATACAACCGTATATTAGAAAAGTTTCCTCGTGTAATCTTTGACTCCGCTCAGATAATATTAGAAGGGCGTTCGTCCACTTTCAGTTTAATGTACTGACGATTTCTTGCAGTCTGATTTGAAAAAAGCTTGATTTGACTTTATTGGAAAAGAGTAACTTGTAATGCAACAGTAGATAAACATTGGAGGTTAGCTAGTTAATTTCTGCTAATTTCTAGATTCGAATAGTTTCAACAACAAATATGTTAAAATTTCTTATCATTACAAACATTTTATTTTGTAGAGTAGTGTAATTTCATGTAACTAGAACATTTAATATTTATTTCACTTGTCCGCGTTCCTTCGTTCTTAGCAATTTTAGATATAAATAGTAGTATAAATATGTTTTATAAATGCTGAAATGGTAACTGTTGCTCAAAATATAAAATCAGTAGTTGAATATAAGGGTGGTCAAATATATAAAGACTGCAGTTGGTATTATTGGGACGCATTGCTTTGCCTTATGAGGGACCCACTACTGTGTTGAGTAACTGCTATTGCATATGGCATACATTCCATTCTAGAGATTGTGGGAAACTTTGACAGGGTGTAAAAGTTTTATTGCTGTGAGATGCCACAGCATCAGGCATTATGAATCTATTTGATAAATGACCCGCCTGAATAGAAGTCTAGGTCGTCGTTTAGAAATGGTTGTCATTCTCCCCAACAGTCAGTTTAGGAGGGACACGCCGCATGGCTTACAGGTCAGGGTCGGTAGGTTAAGAACTAAGGAAATATTTCAATCCTATTTTGTTCGCGAACTGCTTCGAAGTAGTTTGTTGCCGAATAGGAAAACAGATTTACTTAAAATCACCTGGTTATTACAGAACAGACGTACACAAGCCACGGAACAGATTATTGGCGGACAACACACTTGAAACAGGGCAGGATCTCTTTTTTCAAATATATTTTTTGTACATATTGATAAAATATATACAAATAAATTTAACATTTTCTCCTTGCAGGATCTTAAGTGCTCGAGCAACGTGGCAAAAAGGTTACACTAGTCTACAGATACACGACAGTTTACAGTTCAAACCGTTTTGTTGCGACTCGCTTCGTTAGTCTGTTACAAATATCTGAGTTTGAAATGGGGCGTGAAGTAACAAAAGTGGTCCCGCAATTCGACTGTATTACGACTAAACGATACTGTTAACGTGTAGGGCGATGTTTGTCATTGCGTTTTCCAACAAGCAAGACGTTGCGTTGAATGGCGTTGTCTTCAGTTATAGGATATTGCTTTAAGAATTTCTAAATGAAAGCACCTCTGTTGAAATTGTGGCTGATTAGCTATTGATATTTTTGCCATACCGTATTATGCAATAATATAGTGTTTGGAGAATAAGTATAAGAATCACTTCAACAGTACCACTTCAAATTTTTTCTATCATAAAATCTATGTTTAAGGTTCTTTTGACTTAACATTGCATTTTCTGTAACTTCGCACACACAACTTCCGGATTAAGATCCACACTGCTGTTTCACAGATCATTAAGATTAGTGCAGGAGGCGAAAATGTATACATGCAAGTGTGTTTTTAAAAATCAAGAAGATTTTAAAAATATTTTGCTCGAATAGAGGAAAATCCATATATAAATATGGAATAGTTGCAATTTTCAAAGACCCCTCAGAACTCCAAATAATAAAAGTTCAAATCGTCTGAAGACTATTTGGCATGCCAAACACCTCAACGTTTAGAGTCAGATACATATTTATCAGTGTAGTTTAACCCTCAATGGTGGATCTTTCAATGATGTCAAGCACTTTTTCTTAATAAGATGTTATTGAGAAATGGCACAAATAGGGTCAAAGTTTACATATCTCGCTCATCCCCACTAGTGTGTCTCTAGCTAGACCTACTCTTAGCCCCCTCTTTTTGAACTTTTCTGAACTAGAACCCTCAAGACTATTTCAACTCACAAAATAATGAATGTTAATTTTATTTATGCGTGGACTCAACATATTACACATTATTTTTTAATTAAAAAAAATCATGCAGTTTAAATTTTTTGATGATCCGATAATTGTATACTTAATTTTGAATTAAAACATTTCTTGTAGTATTGGATCTTCATTTATCAAGCAGCTCCGTAAACATTTTTATTGCAATAGTGCCCTAACACACACTGAACTGAAATATGCAACAGCAGATAAACGTTTAATAAATACCCCTACATTTGTGTGACAAAAAAACGCACAAATATGTATTCTGATACAGTAATACTTGCTTAATGCGGAACGAGTTTAATGCGAAAATCTAATGTGAATATACACAGTGGTCCGGGCAAACATAAACTCCACAGTATTACATTGCATAATGAGGAATCTTGTCTAATACGGAAAAAAGTATTTGTTCCTTGAGATTCCGTTTTACTGTAAAAATATAAATCACCGAATTTGTCTAAACACAGAATTCGCTGACAATTCACTACTGCGCTGATTACCTCAAGTGAGGTACTTGATTGCGAATGGCCTGCTTCAGGGGAAACTCAGGAGGTTTGACCGATACCTGCTAAAAATCTCTGTACTGGATGTGCTGTTACGTAGTATTAGATTATAAAACTATACTTAGCTCAAGACTAGTGGTTTTGGACACTTGCTGGAGTAATACAAGGGAAGTGAAATGCATTTGAGGGGTTCAGGCAAAAAAAAAAAGTATTTATTTTATGATTTGGTGGTCTCTGTAAGGATAAAGGTAAGACATTTGTGTAGTATATCAAATACAGTAAAGCTTGCTCAATGCAGAATCTCAAGGGACCAATATTTTCTTTCCACATTAGAGAGGATTCCACGTTAAGCAATGTAATAATTATGCAATGTAGTTTATGTTTGCCCGGTCCGCGTTGAATATCCACATTAGACACATTTTCGCATTATACATGTTCAGCATTGAGCAAACTTTAATGTATTAAATGAAATAATATTAAGAACAGAGTTATACAGAACCACGTAGCAATGAAATAGCGCCATAAAAAACCAAAACACTAATTTGTCAAAACATAATGTAATGAAGCGTGAGGAGGTTTGTCCCACTAAGTTGAAGGTTTGACCCACTACCCAGCCATACTATTAGAAGCTTAATTATGATGAAATTTTGTATAAATAAGCCAGTAGTGTTAATGTTGCGTTTGATTATAGGTCACTTTTCTAGAAACCATAACGCAATGGAATCAGTAAAAAATAACAAAAATCTATATGGTGCACTAGGACCGTACAATTTTCATGTGTAAATTTGATTTTGGTTTTTCACAATTCAGAATACGATTGCTGAAAAGTATTTCGGTGATTATATTTGAATTGCGTGTGACAAACTACATTAGCTGGAAAGGATAATTTTGTGTATATTGGCATATCCCCAACAATCGTTTATAATAAAAATAGAGGAATCATGCTTTTAAAAAAGCGAGCCAAACCTTTTGACTTACCCTAATTCACGAGGGTTTAATGAAAATCGGAACTATATGAACTTTTCTCTATTCGAGAAAATGCTGGGAAAAAGGACTCGATTTTCGGGTACAAAATTGCCTGTATCTTCTCGCCACCTGCACCAATTTTAACTATTGAAGCGACACTAATAAACCTTAATCTTGACGAGTGTGGAAAGTTAAAGAAGTGCGAAGTTCAGCCAAAAGAACCTTCAATACGGATTTTAAGGTCGAATATTTGAAGTGTCGTGGAGGTGATTCCCATACTTTTCCTCCCCTCACATACTATAGTATAGGGGAAAATAACAACAGTAGCTAATCAGCAAAAATTTTATTAGAGCGGTCTTAATTCAAAACTCGTCACTGCAATATGACCGAAGACATCGCCATTCAACTCATTGTCTTGCTTCTTGGAAAATGTAATGAAAACCGCTGCCTGGCACCGTTTCGTTGTAATACAAGCGAGTTGCTGGATCGCATTTGTTGCTACACGTTCCATTACAACGTCAGGTGAGTGTAACGAACAAAACGAAGCACTGCAAAATGGTTCGAACTGTAGACTTGCGTATATCTGATGGCTCGTGTGTAGGTAAAGCGAATGTATTGTGTACAAAAACCATTGGGTGTCATGATTAAAGATCGGGTTTTCGTGCAGTAAAACTATCTAAAACTTGCAGTAAAAACACAAAAAAGTAGAAAAACATCAATTAAAATATCAAAACTTTACAAAATAGTATTATGTAGCCTGAAAACTCCAGTTAATCCATTCATCAGCATACATTACATTTCGAATGTGAAACTTAAGGTGAATGAAATATTATGATTTAAATGTTTTTATTATAATTAAGTTTGTTCATAATGATTATCAAATCATTTTTTTTAAATTACACAGACAAAATTAAATGAGCAAAAGGTAAAAATTTTAAAAAAATTTAAACAAAATAAATTTTCTAAATTTATTTCATTGTAGTTTACTATTACTCAAATTTCCAAATTTTTTCTGAGAAATTATATTTCCTATCATCTAATATGTTTCAGAGAGGAAAATCTTTGTTCTACATTTACTTGTCAAATGGCATTTCATGTATGAGTTTAAAATCGACATATTTCCCATTAAAAGCCTCGTTATAATTTAACAACACATTATAGTCCGAATTTTTCCAATACCGCCATATAAAGGGGTACATCTTCCCAATCGGATCATATATCCGTTTCAAATACTCGAACATAGCGTTGGCTGAGTGGCCGCAACCAAGAGCCGCGGACCGAGTTCGTAGCAATACCGCGTATCCCCACTCCCAACTGTTATCTCTCAGAAATTTGAATCAGACAGTACGCATCATGGAAGTTATAGACGCTTAGTTCATAGGGAAACAAAATGCAATATTGATTCATATTAAAAGGCACTCGGGTGTCGTAGAAAATCCGGATGCAGTGCCGGGTTAAGTCATAAAAACTTTTTTTAAACCGAAAACTTTAAAAATAGCGAATTAAAACAAATTGATAATATAAGAATTATATTTTATGCAATAAAACTATGAATCTTGCAAATTCGTCCAGTAAAATCGAAAAATGTGCAATTTTCAGGCAGCATTAACAAAACGTCAAATTTCGTGCAGTAACCCCCAAAACGTGCAAATGCATGCAAAATAAAACGAATACTAGTCGATCCCATGGCCGAGATTGCTAAGGAAGTAGTGTCGTAGTGACGGGCGTGGTTGTATTTGTGTTCGTCCTTTCACCCCTTATCATCACCATATCGTTTCTTCTTTACAGTTACCATAATGTTAATTCCAATAGTGGTCGCTAATGACCTCGATGTTGATGCGACCCTAAATAAAGAACTCAACAAGTGCTCAAATAACGTCCGTTTCGTGATTCAAATTTTTGTCAAAGTTTCAACCAATTTCAATTTATCAAAGAAAAGACAGGAATTACACATGAATCAGGTCTTTAGTCATATTCTATTTTACTTACATGAAGTACTTATTTCTTATAACAATTCGTAATCTCACAAAAAAAAGGAGATAGCGCCGATCGGATTGTGGAATTTTGCATCTCGTCATGCCTTTCAAATGAGAGAATTAAAATTTTGAAAAAATTTGAAATTAATAAAGAATTTCTAATTTTTGCAATTCTATCGAGGAGAGGGTCGCCGTTGTTCCAGATCCGAAAACTCGAATTAACAATTTTGCGAAAATTAACAATTTTATAAACAATTCTCGAATTAACAATTTGGTATTAGCTCTGGGATGGCTCATGAGCAGGGTACTAGCTTGCTATGCTGTGGTCCCAGGTTCAATTCCCGGTCGAGGCAAAAATAGAGTTGTAACTTTCCTTTAAAATCATCCCAGTTTCTGTAGCTGTGTGACGAAGAAAAGCTCAAGCAGGCGGATTTTGCTAGTTACGGTGACGAGAATACGTCATGTTCGCCTCATGTCGCTCTTACCCCCAAGCGTGGGAATTTAACTAGGTCCAGGAATGAGAGTCACCGGTAGCTGGCCGGCGAAGTCGGACTAACAACCCAATAACGCCAACTACATACATATAAACAATTCCGAAATGTGCGCTAATACAATTTGAGAGGATTCCCAGGGCGTCCATGAGTTGAACATTACAAATTAAAATTTTAACCAGAGCTATAACTCGAACTAAATGCCTGCTTTAACTGTTAAAATGTTTATTAAACACTGTTCTAAGATATTCAAAACTTGACTAACATTGCTCATTCAAGTACACTTGTTCTTAATGGAGGCGAGCGTGTCAAATCTGCCTCTGTTGAAAGCAAAATATTCGCCTCATACGTGAGTAAACGAGGCCGCGTCCCTGGCATGCGTCTTTCGAGCAAGACCCTGAGGTTCTAGAATCTTGGGAATTTACTAATCGAGGCCAATGTGCCTTGCTACCCCTGCGAGGGTTGTAAAAGATTCCTGGTGGTGAAAATACTCCATGAAAATGTTTGTGATTGGGCAAGAATATATGTATTATTCGTGGATTTCTCGTTGTGAGTTGTTATTCTGGTACCCTTTGAATATGATTCCTATGACGACTGTAGTAATTAGAGATATTCGCATTGCATGAAATAATGTACCATCCTTGAATAAGCCATTTTTGATATTTACAGATTTGTAAGCCAATAAACAAAGCAATCAAGAATAGAAAAGTTATTCCAAACTCAGTGAATAGTGGCTTGGAGAGATCATATGGATGATATTTGCTTCGTACATTTTGTCTGCAATCTAAATATCTGAGTATTATAGAATGTGTTTCGCCAGAATATTATGCCATATCTCAGGCAAGAACGCACATTCGCAGAATACATACAACGAACTGTATGAAGACTGACTGAATTTGAAAGATTTCTGAATGCGAAACACTTGCACATAATTTAGTGTTCACCTCATTGATACTGGTATTCCATTCGAGATTTGAGTGCGTTTTGTTACCTTGACATAAGCCAACTGCTTATTGTTATTTCCAATGAAGGCTGCTTTAAATGTATTTGTCCTTAAAACCACATTCCCTTAGTTAACTTAAGTTATTATTATGAAACCAATTTGAAAATCTGATATTGTACTACTTATTGTTTATTTCTCGTAAAGAAATACGTATCATAAGCGAAGAGATTCCTCTTCCATTTCTAATCGATGGGATCCATTTCTAATCGATAAATAAATAAATAAATAAATAATCGATGGGGTATTTCGCATACACATAAAATGAACAGAACAAGGTCTAAAATCGAACCCTGCGTGACCCCTTACTCAATACTCAATTATTGGAAAAGATAAGTAAATAAAATCTCCTCATATCAACCATCGTGGAATTAAATTATTATTATTATTATTATTATTATTATTATTATTATTATTATTATTATTATTATTATTACACTATTATTATTAACATTTCAAAAAATATATCTTGTAAATGTTTAAAATGCTCTTACTCAATTCAAATAAACATACACATTTTTTTTTGAAACAGAGTTAAGTAAACAAGTGAATATAATTTGTGAGCAAATTGTAGTTTTTAAAATATTTATTGTTTATTTAATCGTGGAGTACACGAAAGTAATTAATGTCGCTGCCAAGTTTTTGACAATGTGTAAAAAACAAACTTCATTCACGTTCTTTCATGTAAATACGAGTACTTTAATTTTGCGTATAGTACGTGAATTGTTTTCCTTAGTAATTTACCATAAAACAGTGACGTAAATAAATCCTTTTTCGATGTCAAAATGAATTATCTAAAATATTAGAATTTACTCGAATTTTCTACGAAAATTTTAATAGCGTTGAAACATTACCATTATTTACATTATATTTCAAAGCAAAAGTAAACTTGCTGAAACAGTGCCGAGAGAAAAAATTATAAAAGAATTCGTATATAATTTTTTTTATTTTGCACAAAATCATTATTTCACATAATTCTTACAAAGAGGAAAAAAGCTGAATGCAAATTGTATCTTGTCACTGACATATTATTCTTCGTCTGGGATTTTCGGGAATCTCAATGTAAAATTGCATCATTGTAAAATTGTCGTAAACGAGTGATTAAAATGTCAAAAAAACTAAAGAGCTAAGGTGAAAATTTTAAAAACAGATCATCCCCCGTTCTGAATTAATGAATAATTAATTAATTGGTCAAGCGTGATAAGAATTTTAAAAATTTGAATAAAAGGTGTTTTCATTACCAACATATTTTATTTATTATATGAGCAGTTATTGATGGCAGTAATTAAATCTGCTGCTCGGAAGTCAGAAGAAATTCGGTTATAGAATTGGAACTAAAGAAACTCGACCAGATCTGGCTTCCTGACGGATGTGATGCTGATGGTTATGCCGCCGAAATTTAATCACGTCATAAATAAATATCTTGTAATAACAAATAATTTTATTAATAAACTTGATTGCTATTTAACTATTTCCATTGGTGCCCTTGACGTCTGACAGTCTCTGAATCTTCTCCGCCGACGTTCAATCTGGATTGTGCCCAAAAGAAGAACACTTGGAAGTGGATGGAACGTAGCAAGTGGCACCACGACTTGACAGTGTTGGGAGAGTAGACCGCGCCTGCGTTTAAGGCTCTCGTGCACCCACCTCTCCTCGCTGACGCCACGATGGATGAGCAACTGACATTTGATGCTGCTCGGAGTTCCAAAAATATTACAGCGTTCTCACCGCATTGTGCTGTTCAAATGGAACAGGGGGAGTAGTGAGAGACTAATTAGCTTCCAAATCCTGCAGGCCAGCACTCTTTTGTTGCGTTATCTAAATGAATGTAGTGAATACACCCCACGTGGCGCAGAATGGACGGATGTATGGTAAAGATTCGTGTTTCATTGCGCATATTTTGCGAGATTCTCTTTCGCACATTTCAATTCTTCATTAAAACTTCAATAAATGCTTTTACCCCGCTTGAGTGTATGCATAAATGTTCCCATACAAAACATTTTATTTTGATACATTTTATCTTCCTCATTTTTGTTTGTCTTTGTCCATCACAATTCAATAAAGTAATATTACTAATCAAGTTAACAACATACCGTTTCTATGCCTTAATTGTCAATACCACATATATTTAGAAGTATTTGTAATATACAATAATACTACTTTATATCTTTAAATAGTCGAAATTTAACTTCCATTTAGAAAAATGAGAAGTCATGAAATCAATCCCCCACAACTTAAATTCATTGTTTCAGAATTTAGTATCATTCAAGGTTATAGATATATTTTTATTTCACATGCACTTAGCTGAATTGAACTAGAAGAGCCATGTGATGTAACCAAAATTTCTCAATGTAAACGCTAGGATTCTGAGAGAGAATGTCTAATTTTACTCACTTTCAGCACAGACATCTGCAATCATTCTCCAAGTGACAGTTTGTCAATAAATAAACCTCTACCCTTGTTTAAAGGATTTCTACATACATTTTACATTTGTATATTTTATATTGTGAAATATATCCAGCTGCCCCGATTGCTTTCATTCGACAAGTAAGTGACCCTAATGGAGAAATCACGCAAATAAGTATCACTCCATGATCCCATTTTATTTTACTTGATATCAAACAGATTCATAATTAGGTAAAGAAAATTCCGTTTATTAGCTCAACAGATTGTATTAGCAAAAGTTGTACTCACACAAAAAAAATCGCTCTTTTCTGGTGCACGATTACATAACTTTCTCTTCTTACGAAGAACTTCGCAAGGCGAAAAAGAAAAAAAAAAATTACATTTCTCTAGGGTATGCCACGAAAGCCTACTATATAAACTGCACCTCCTTGGAACCCCTAACTACCTATTAGACTTCATAAAAGTCTTCCTCAAACGATGTTTTGCCATCAAAGTGAACAACTCACTATCCCAACCATTAAATATACTTGCAGGAATCCCTCAAGCCACTCTATTATCTCCAACGCTCTTTAACATATTCACCCAAGATATTTCTAGCCATTCCTCCACCTAAATGGCCCTCTAGGCGGACGACACTATTGTATTCACGTCCGATCATTCTCACCATGACGTCTGTTCTCCCCTTAAAGAAGCTCTAAACGAATCCTCCATTTGGCACTGAACAGTCAACTTAACCTAAACCGTGTTGAAAGCATTGCCAAAACCTTCACGCTGAAAAGCATCCCATCTGCCTCACCCCCTACCTATCACCTACTCTCCTCACCTAGGCAGAGCATTGTATCTCTATTCCTTCACTTTGGAGTCCTACTGGACACCCGCCTAACCTGGAAAGCCCACATCCGTTTGCGCCTAAACCTAGCCTGTTCCTCCTTGCCTCAACTCTATCCTCTTAATAGAAAGCCATATCTTATTCTAAGGACCATCTTACTCCTATATAAACCGCTACTTCTCCCTGCAATCACGTATTCATTTAAAATAACTCCCCCTTTTTTTGTTTATTGTTCACAGTTCAGGCTGTCGGGTAATGACAACTGACATTTCGGGCGAATTTTGAATTATTGATTCTAAGTGGAATAAGTGGGAGCTCCTTTTTATCTCATTTTTAAGAATGTTCCTTACATCATGTCTTTCCATTTTGCAAAATTCCAAGAATAAACAAAAAATGACAATAAATTAATTTGGCTCATACAGATAAATTGATGTAGATGGTAGTCACAATTTTTTTTTCTTCTTTTGCGACATGTCAGTTAATATTAATTACATCTGAACGCCTCAACTGTAATTTTTAAAATTGTAAATTAATTGAAGTGGTTAGGCGGAAGAGCAGGCCTTAAGGCCTGAGCCTTGCCACAAATAAAGACAATTTTATTATTATTATTATTATTATTATTATTATTATTATTATTATTCAGCCCCGATGCGGGGCGCTACAGCCCCTTCAACAATAAAACATACCCAAACCCTAAAAATAAAGTCTCTCGAACTGCTTTAGATGCCCCACGGTACATTTCAAATGCGTAAACTCACAAAGATCCGAAATTCTACCCAGTCACCCAGTACATCGCCCGCCTCTGCGAAAGATTCTTCAACAAGCTCCATAACCTCTCTTTCCAACCAGTATTTTCTCTAGGACCTCTTCTAAACGATATCCTGTAAAGATTCTTCAAAGATAAATCCCGTCATTCGTAACTCTTTCTATCTCAACCAAATATTAAGCCCCTGTAATCCCATACATTTCACAGATCACCAGCTGAAACTCCTGTTTCTCCCTAATTCAAAATTTTATTGCTTATTTATTTTTGAAAATAGATTTTACTACATGGGAGTTTTTGTTTTTTTCTCCCTTTCAAAATTCAAAATTTAAGTAGTATATGACTTAGTGTAGGGATCACAGAATTTTGAAAATGTGCACACAATTCACTTTTCCCCATAGCACGTCATACGCAGTTTTTAACTGTTTTTTTGACGTAAAATAAATAAATAAATAAATAAATAAATTTCCCATTGAGGAGCTCAGTAGGGATTCAGTAGGTATTCTCCCTCTTATTATTTTTGTTTTGTATTTCTATGAACAAATGTGTCGAATATCATCTAATCAGTTCCGTTAAGTGACTTTGTACGCTGTATCATAAAAATATTTAATAAAAAAATCTCTAGGCTCAAAATAAAAGCCTAGTAATATGCGCTATCATCTATCGTGTGTAAGGCACTTTTTTCTACAGCAGCTACTTTCATCCTCATATTTTCCCAATGTTCCTCTTTTTAAAGGGAGTATACCTCCAGAAGTAAAATGCAAGCTTGATTAATTTATTCTGGAGAGATGTGCTGTCCACCTGTTTATTTAATGGTTGTTGACCTTTTACACGATGTCTGTGTTCTTTGTATTTGACTTTCTATGTTCTGTTACGTTTCTAAAAATTGTCGTTGCATTTGTAGAAATCTGCTCTAGTCTATTTTGTTCAAAATTGAAATTTCAGTGTCGTACGAGAGAGTTGAGCCAGACATTACTTTGTAAAATTTTCCACGTGTCCTTTCTGACTTTGACTCGCAAATACCGATTCCTTGTTCTATTTAAATAATTAAATTATTTGATTTTTTGATCGATATGTCCCTTATAGCTTAGTGACTCCTAAAAATTAACATTTATTTATTTGCTTTATTGTTTTATTTTCTAATAGTTTTTCCTAACGAAGTTTTTTCCCTAATGCCATCACTTTACATTTTGTGCCGATTTTGCCTTATTAAAAGACTTGCATAGTTTACACAATTCCTGAGTTGCCTTCTGGAGCCCACTTTCACTATTCGAGATAACGTGTTTGTCCGCAAACAATAGTGTTGTGTAAAAAATGCTATTAAAATCATAAGTATAATTGATACGATAACTGATTGGCTTTTTATCTAGCTAGTAGGCCCTGTACTTTGAATACCTAAGGTTCGATACTTAATTTTTTTATACGTTTTCACCATCCTTATTTTAAAACACATTTGCTTGTACGAAAATCTGTCTGGATTTACTGTTCATCAAATCCTTTGTGCAATAATACTTTTTAAAACAAGAGTTCACCCATTTCATTTGCTAAGAAGTGATCTTTGCAGATGCAATTCTTTATATTCGAACCGACTACGTATGCAAGTGGATGCCCTTCGGTTTATAAAAATAATTTAAAATTTTAATACTATTAAAAGACGCAAAATCTCTCAGAAAGTGCCCATGATAATTATTTTAGTTTCTTCAGCATTCACAATTATGTTAGCATTTGATTCTTTACAAATTCTTGCATTGTAATCTCTCCGTATCTGATGTAATTTTCTTTGTTAGTATTATCCAGGGTAGTTTGTAATACTCTGTAAACCTTTCATGATTTCTTCTTTCCTATCTTCTCAAGGAGCATGTATTTCTATACAAGACTGGACTATTCGTATGGAAAAACAATATCACCAGCGCATATGCTACTACCCAAGCTTGAAAAATCATTGTAATTAAATAAAGAGAAGATTTTTGCTATGCAGGTTGTGTTATTTTAAGAGCCAATATCTACACGTTCCAACACATTCTTAAAGAAAAAAAGTTATTTCATTTTGTCAATGAAATAAATAACAAAATTGAAAATTTGATAATACTTTTCCGGCGTTACTAGCATTTCTACACATCAAGGACTGGGTATGTGTTAACCAATGTAATCGTTTACTGGATACTGAGAAAGACGCTACACTCATTACTTAGGAAGTCGATATTTTGTTAAAAATATGCCCATTGCTTCATCTAAGTCCATAATGGGCACCTTTCGAACTCTACAGAAAAATACATATTATCAAGGAATACATCCCTCAGCCGAATCAACGTTATCGCTGTTTTCTACCGTATGACTGTCTATTGGAGAAATCAGAAGCGCTATTAAAAAAGAGTGTGTTTATCCAAGTCGAGTAAACACAAATGAAAGAAGACACGAGAGGTGCAATGATTGAAATAGTGTAATTAACAGATAGTAACAGCATATGTGTTTTGTATTTCAGAAAGTATGTCAATTATAGTGAAAAATCTCAATTCAAAATAAAGAAAAGAGAAAGGTTTACAAAATAGCAGAGTTATTCTACTTGAAAACGGATAAAAGAAAATATTAATAAAAGAACTCATATCAATGCGCCGGATCATTAGGTTTTCTCTTAAGACTAATGTAATATATATATCCTAAATGAACCCGCCTCAGGAGAAAAAACATTAATTTACTGAATACATCAAAAACGTTCTCACATGTAAACGAAGAATAACTTTTCTAAAACACAAAGAATTGTGTCAGAATTATTGATTAACTACAGCACACAATCTAGAGTAATTTAAGCTGAAACTGGAAATAAGTAGAATATTTTTGATTTTCAGAATTTTGTGCGCTTAGTGTGCGTGAAAGCAAAGGCTTTTAATAAATTTACTGGAAGAATTCTCAATATTCCTGTTCTTTCCTTCAATTATTTATCTTCATTCTGTCATTTGAGTCCGTTTCTGTCTTCGATTTTTCAATTACAGTTTCGGGACTAACACTCATATTCAGACGAAAAGAAGACGAAGATTGTTTTCTTTCAAGTTATTAATATTTTCTTCTTCTTTTTATTATTATATTGTTTTATTTTTTCAACTTTTACATTGGTAATATTTTACAAATTCGGTGCTGGCAAACATAGTTCATAATTTTCGAACAGAATTCATAGTTTTACAAATATTTACAGACATTTTAACCAAAGATCATATTGAAAAGAAAAATGTTATACAGTATTTACACTTATTTAGATATATTTACATAGAATTTACTTGCTGTCAAGAATCTAAAATCTTTTTCACAATATGGGAACTGTCTAGGATGACTCCTTTTTTCAGTTCGTGAATTGGTATTTTTAGTTAGAGTAGTGTTGATTTCAGATGTTTGGGGATAATTCTTGTGGTATAATGACTGGTAAAATTCTGATGACTTCCTGTTTCCAGACACATTTAATTCCTACAGCTAAGTCAACGTAGCTAAGTCCATATCTTCATAGATGGAAGCAACATTGTCATGCTTTTGTATGTAACTTCTTTGGGCAAGGGTGGGTCATGCCGATAAGATAAGGTCTATGTTTTCTATGAGAAGATCGCATTTTCTACAGAGATCTGAAGTTTGTTTCTTTGTTATGTTTATTGAAGCTTCTTGTCTCTATGATCTGGCCCTTTATTGCAATCATAATCCTGTGTCTCCGGATAGAGGAGTCCTTTAGTAAGTAATGTGTTGGTAGCTTCCTTGCCAACATCTTCGGCATTGATGATGTGCCAATGCTTACCAATGAATTGCTTGATCTTCGAGTTTTCTATCATATTCTGATGATTATGAGCTATTTTGTTCTTTTATTTGTAGATATACTGATCGTTCAGATAGATGTAGGGGTGTGCAGCCTTCATCAATTTGTGACACCAATTTATATAAAGGGCTATTTTGCTTTCTGTAGAAATCTTCACGTAATTTTATAATTTGACTGACGTTATTATTATTATTATTATTATTATTATTATTATTATTATTATTATTATTATTATTATTATTTCCCAATTTCTGTAGATATACACTGATGCCGGGGTTCTCAAAATCACCCAAGGCAACAATGGTTCGCACGTAAAGCGGAACAAGAATATATTTTGATTTTTATATCAGTCAAGTCAGACTTAAGAATTTACGGACTATATTTGCTGTTCCCAATAATGCGGCTTTTTGAATTGTCCGTATATGCTTTTCAGTCAATTCCAACTTCTTCGCGATCTCTTGCCATTCCTTGGTGACCAATCCATTCGCTGAGACCACTACTGGAAGCACTTCCACAGCGCGCAATCCATACATGTCCTTCAATTCAACAGCCAGGGGTTGGTATTTCCTTTTTTTCTCAGCAACAGTTGTTACAAGCCGGTCATCTGTAGGAACCGCAACATCAATGATGCATGATGTTTTAGATATTTTATCAAAGAGAACAATATCCGGTCTATTTGCTTCCACTGTTCGGTCAGTGAAGATTACACTATCCCACAGAATTCGAGCTCGATCATTGCTGATTACTTGCTCAGGTTTGCACTTATAATATGGTTGTTCACTCTCTACGAGGTCGTATCTTTGGCAAGGGCTTGGTGGATTACTTGGCGACGCAGTTGTGTCTCTTAAGGTATTCTGTTTGTGCTAATGCGGGGCATCCACAGCAAATATGCTGGATTGACTCGTTGGTGGATTTACATAGGCGACATCGGCTATCAATTTGCTGACCCATGATGAATTTTTTATAAGCTCTGGTTTTGACAACTTGGTCTTGAATGGAGAAAATAAATCCTTCCGTCTCACCGAAGAGGCCCCCGGTTCGAAGCCACTCCACTGAGGTTTTCTTATCAATGTTCTCCGAAGTTAAAGTTGCAAAAAATCTACCATGAAGTTCCTTTCTTTGCCAGATATTCACGCGGTCTTGATGCTTCAGGTAATCAAACTCTTTACTTGGTTGTGCCAGCCATAATGGGGTCATCTTTCTATCTTGATCACAGATAGCTTTGTGAACAGACGAGTTGATAGAGAGAAAGTACCGACGCAGCTTTTCTTCTTGCTGTCGGCACAGTGTCTCAAGTTAAGGAGTCCTCTTCCTGCACTAGCACGAGGTAAGTACAGCCTGTGCACTGAACTCTGAGGGTGGTGCAGTCGATGCCTTGTAAGTGTAGTTCTTATTTTCCTGTCGAAAGTCTGCAAGGATGTTTCTGTCCATTTTATTACACCAAATGTGTAAGTTGCTATGGAATAGCCCAAGTATTAATAGCAGATATTTTGCTTCTTGAATTGATCCACGTTTTGCAGATTTTATTTACTCTCGATAGCACGTTCTGTACAATTTTGTTCCTAACGTCTGAATCAAAAATTCCCAGCAATTGCAGAATTCCCAAATATTTGTAGGAGTCTTCAGTGCTGATATTTTTAATAATTGTGTCACCAGATATTTGCATATTTTGTTCTTCATTTTGGACTTGCCCGCGGACAACATGAAGGGTAGCGCATTTTTCAATCCCAAACTCTAAACAAACTGCATCGCTGAAACTCTTGACAAGTTCGAGCTCGTTTTGTAAGTGATCTCTATTAGAAGCATATAGTTTGAGATCATCCATGTAGAGCTGGTGAGAGATACGAACATCAGGGTTTTTCTTCAATAAGTACCCATATCCTGATTGTCTGAGCATTCTGCTCAAAGGGGTGAGTGCTATGCAAAACCATAGCGGGCTTAGGCTGTCCCCTTGAAAGATTCCACGACGAATTGCAATATCTTCCGTCACGTAACATTATTATTATTATTATTATTATTATTATTATTATTATTATTATTATTATTATTATTATACCTTTACAAACAGGGTCCAAGCATAAAATCATGTTCCTCCCCTCTCCTTCCTCAATATTTACAAAAAACACTAAATATCGAGTATTATTACAGCCATCATAATATCCTTTAATAAATAAAAAAATTAGTACACTCGATTGACAATTATTTGACCGACTTAAAAATACTTTACGCGTTTTTTCTGTGTCGCGGGTCCCTCTTGTGCAACTGCTTCATTTTTCTTGCAGGAAAATTCGACCTTATTTACAATGAGTTAGAAATGTTTTGAAGCTGTAGGAACGTTTTGAAACTCACATCAAAACTAACATTCTATATATTCTCAAAAATATCTTAGATATTAATAAAACGTATTCTGCAATTTTTATACAATAGGTTTAAAAAGTATAAATATTAATAAGAACTATATTTCAGATAAAGCACTTCTCGACAAGAGTCCAGTTGACTGATAGGAGCAGCAAAATACATGAGCAATGTTGATTTTCGATCAACATGCTTTGGTCATCATGACGGCACAATTCCATATGACTTCCCTTTTTACGTTCTAAGTAATTACAACTGTTGAAAAATAGCAACATATTTAAGAATAGTATGACACTTCTTACAAATTTTCTGAACATTTTTTAAAGAAACACCAAATTGGAGATCAGAGATTTCATTTTTTTAAATATCTAAGAATTTTTATTTATTTTCATCTTTTTTTAAATAAAATTACATGACATGAATTATTTTTGAATCGCTAACAAAATCAATTTTTTTCCGTACAACATTGAGTTGCGTTTGTTTCATTCATAGAATAAACAAAAACTTATCGACGATTAAAATGAAAAATGAATGAATCTATGTCATTAGTATGTACCATTGAATTCAGAAGACATATACTAATACAATGCAGCAAGTACTTGAATCAAAATACAGTGAAATTATATAATAAAAAAATTTAATCAATTCTGTACAATGTATTATTCTAAAATATTTTAATTAGAAAGAAAAGTCGGCCTTCAGACCATCAAATTCATATTATAAAATAAGATTTAAAAGTACAAATATGTAAAGATTTATTAATTGTTTCTTTCTTAATAAAATAATTTATGAAACTATTTACATGATTTTACATTAGAGAAAATAAAGAAAAAATATAAATATTTAAATTTGCGAGATATCACTCGGATTAGCTTCAAAACATTGTCATTCTTACGGGTGTAATTATGTTAATCACGTACTTGTATATTCCTGAGGTGACGTTTGGATTCTCATCGATTTGCTCCAACGGTGCAGTTTTGTAAATACCGTCTCGCATCTGCACGAGGAATTGCTCGCAAGGAATCACGACTTCGCGAGAGCGAGATTCAGTGCTCCTCGCGGCCCGTTTGTCTCGCCGCCGGCCGCTCCTCATAAATCCGCCTCGCCCCCTTTCCCCTCCGTCGCCCTTTGCTCCCACCAAACTATCATTACTTCGCTTCGCGTCCACCGCACCGCAGGGGAGGAAACACGACGATCTTCAAAAAATTGAATCCGTGTCCCGTTAAAACGAACCCACTTGAAAAACTCAGCGGTGACACAAGAACGCAACAAAAACGCGCATGCACACATTTTTACGTATCGGCTGCTATAATGGAAAATAAAGATATACTTTTGTTTCGGGCGGCGCGCGACTCTGGCAACACTAAATTACTTAACACTGTCTGAAGTTATTGATTCATGCGGCGGGCTATGGCGGCAGATTGGTGGTACACGGTATATGGATCGCATATTAACGCGAGAGAAGGTTCGAGCAGGAGTAGCGAGGCCCAGGTTTTATTTATATTCGTTCCAATCATAACTCTAATTTGAAAAGACATAACAAATAGCCTAGGACTATGCGTTTGCATTTGGACGCCATTTATCCATGTTTTAACTTGTGTCAGGGAAAGGGGTAAAAATATTATTAAAAAATACAAAAAACGCAGACGATGGTTGTAACGCGCCTGTATGGGGATGTATGTGTTTGCGCTGGAGAGCGAACCTGGCGCGCGTGATATGTCTCTTCTTTTTAAAGCGACGAGCATAAACGAGATTTGCGACTAGTTGATAGGTACCCAAACCTACCAATCTTCATTGGCGCGCGCCCGAGGGGAGCGCCGATTTTTCAAAATTAACAAATCTTTGACAGTAGTTTGACACCGCCTACATATAGCTGTTGCCAAAGTAGGATCGCGAGTAGTGGCAGCTCGGCGCGCGGGGGGAGGGGGTGGTGGCGCGGGGAGGGGGCGCACGTCACGGCGGCGCGCGGCGGGGGAGGGGGCGCGTGAGTGGTGGCTCGCGAGTTTGCCGTGGCCGCGTGCGTCCATAACCGCGCAAACATTAATCACTATTAATTGTTGTAATGAGCTTTTCGTTCTGTTGTGTTTTCCCAGAGGGTGCGGGAGGGGGCGGCAGCGGTGGCGGCGGCGCGGTGCGGGCGGACACGGGAGAAAGGGGAGGGGGTGAGGGCGGTGCGAGGGGAAGACGTGGAGGCGCGGGGATGGGGCGGGGGAGACAGCGGAGAAGAGAGGAGGAGGAACAGCAGGAGAAAGAGTAGGAGGAGAAAGAGAGGGGCAGCTCGCTCGCGCATAAAAGCAAAGCTTAGTTTATTTTGTTTGTTTTCGGAAGCGAGGGCACGTCGACGGCGGCGGGGGCGGTGGCGTCGAGGCGCGATGAGGAGGGGGCGGGGAGGGGGAGAAGGGTGCGGGAGGGCCGCCAGCAGTAAAAATTGGCGCTGTCTATTCGGACAGTCGCTGGCCGCTGGCAAATGGACCAGAAAGTGCAAGAAAGCTACGTGCAGGCAAGGTCCGGGGAGTAGATTGGAGAGCGGGAGGCTTCATTGTTGCGACGAACATTCCACATGCAGTATATCTCACTAGGAGTAATGTATTTAACAATATGATTTTTTGTGAATACATCGAACTGTCACAAAAAATAGTAAATAAAGGTTTACTTAACGATTGATAGCATAATGAGCAAATGTCATTTTAACATGCTCTTGGTTTAAAACCTAACGGATTGATTGATTTTTGTTACCTAGAGCGTGCACTACGTACGTCATTAGTTAGTTAAGTGTAGTGCATGTTATGTTCCGAGAGGTGGAGATGTTCTTCCTTTGGTGGAAAGTGAGATCCGGCGCCGACATACACGGCTTGCAAGTTATCTCACTGCAGGTGGTATCTCACCCTCAACGGGCCAACCCCGAGGCAGGGACAAGCTCTAAGCTCCTAACTAGTCTTCCGACATGTGTGTTAATGAAGAACATGTAAGTGCTTGTAAGTGTATGTATGAGAGTATGTGTGTATTATGAGAGGAGAGGGCAAAAGAGAGGAAGAATAGATTGCGTGCGATCGTGGACGGTCTGTTAGGTCTCTGGCTCAATTCTGGCATTCACCTGATATTGATCAAAGAAAACAGAAAACTACTAGAGCATCAAGACTTTAGAATTCTCTTCAAGACAGCGCAGAGACTGAATTCAGCCTAGCTATCTCCGAAATGTCGAAAATCCACCACCGTGCCAACTCGTACTCGAGGACCTAGGTGGACACGCTGCAGTGCCATCAAGTTAACTGAGAGTATGATCCAATTGATATTTGGGATAACGCATTTTGATAGTCTAACTACGCACAATTTTCCTGGTTCAATAACTGTTTTCTCAATAATTTAATAATTTATATTTGAAACATTCATTTTCTCAGTAGATATTACGAGTAATAATCACCAGAACTTAATTTTAATCAATTTTACCTTTTCTCTCTCTTTCGTCAGTGTTATTATGTACTAAATTAAAAAATATCGTAATCGTATATCGTAAAAGATATCGTTTCCATTGTAAATGAAAACATATCGTTACTGTCATAAAAAACGATCGCTCAACCTTCTGAGTTAAATGATGAGTTTACTTGAGTAAGTGGTTTGTAAGATGAATTGTTAATTCCCCGAATTTAAGGCATCATTTCTCACTTACACATTTCTCACTATTTAATAAACTAGAATTTTTAATTTTTGATTTTCTATTGTCAAATGCTACGAAAATATATCCAAGACATCTAGAATTCTCCATAAATATTAACATTTCTAATAAAAAGTTATCTAACAATCAGTCCCCTCAATATTCAATAAGATAATGAAAGGTAACGATCTTGTACTATTTATAAAACAAAACCCAACAGAAAAGCCAGAAATTCTTTACTGCTGCATAAGGAATTACACTTTAGTCCAGCATGAATTGAATAAAGACGAAGAATACAAGTTTGTGTAACAGAAGGCATATATGCGACCCGCAACACATGTTACACTGGAATACACGCAGTCATAACTCGAAAACAAAGTGTGTCCTAGACCCTTAAAATCTCGTTTGAGATGTAAACCACCTTGCACTTTTATTATGCCATAATCTACACAATGAGACTTGTTTGGATGGTTCTATTACATTTTTAGAGGGAAACTCTCACTCCGTTGCAGAGGCTGTTTAGAAACGTTCGAAATTCCGCTATTTTCACTTATTAAACAATTATTTAGAAAGTTGGAATGCACGGATAAATCTAGATATTGAAATTTCATACAACAAAGAGGAAAGTATATATTTTTAAAATCTAATTATTAATAATCAAGAAATACTAGAAAATCATCCAAATTGTATTGTAAGGGTTCCATGAATAAAATAATAGTAACAGTAGTAAAAACTTTAGTATATGTCTTAATAGTAACTCCACAAAAGAAAATAAACTTGAAAATGGTAAATCAACGATTTTGACATACACGTTTTCCTAAAACGATTGAACTTGCACCACTATGGCTTCTCAAATATAACGTGACGATATGTTGACCTAGTTGCGTTTGACATCGCGTCTGGGCCTTTCTTAAAAACACACAGAAATATCTCTTCGAGTGAATTTATCAAAGGTAAGTGTGCAACTCTTGGAAATCAGAATTGGAATGGGCGTTGAAATGAATAAAGGACTATCGTTACTGCACAGACATATTTCGGAGGAAACCAACTTTACGGTCAAGGTGTCGTCAGCATAGTTAACGAATTGATCAGATCGTCGAAATACAGGAACATATGTAAGATGTTCTGCTGAAGTACACTCAGAAATGCTTCAACGGTCAAAGACGACAGCACTGAAAAGCCTCAGAAAGGAAATTTAAAAAATCTTTAAAAGCACTCTTACACTGGTAACAAACCTTTCGTAGATGTTTAGATTGACAACACTCCTCAAGCATTAACTTCATGATTTTGTGATGCAATTTCAAGATGTAAACAATATCCTATAAAATATTGTGTGATTTTCAAACATATGAAAAACAATTAGTGTTGTTTATTTTTACAGCAGTAGAATATAAAAATTGTATTTTTATGGAGTAATTTTATTTATTTATTTATTTTACGTCAAAAAACAGTTAGAAACTGCGTATGACGTGCTATGGGGAAAAGTGAATTTTGTGCACATTTTCAAAATTCTGTGATCCCTACACTGAGTCATATACTACTTAAATTTTGAATTTTGAAGGGAGAAAAAAAAAAAACTCCCATGTAGTAAAATCTATTTTCAAGGATAAATAAGCAATAAATTTTGAATTTTGAAAGGGAGAAAAAAAAAAACAAAAACTCCCATGTAATAAAATTATTTTCAAGGATAAAAAGGGAATTTCAAGGAGTTATATATTATATATATATATATATATATATATATATATATATATATATATATATATATATATCAGATTAAGGTTTTCAATAGCAAACACTATATGAAGCCAAATTAGTTGTAAACTAGTTTACAGTGACGCCTCCGACAGGCACTTTCATTCTAAAAAATTATATTACTAATTTCCAATGCGGAATTAATGCTAGTTTCTAATGGAATTGAATGGGCTACTGATCACCTCTGTAGATGTCTTCAGGTCAGAAAAAAGACGTTTTAAAGGCTTAAACCCTCCCTAAAACACGTTTATTTTTAACACTTAAACGGTAAGATTCTGGTCGGATACGATCCAAGCCAACTTTCTTTTTGAAATTCTACCTTCCTTATCAAGGTCATGTCATATTAGCACTCCTAACGTTAATTTGATATTTAACCGTTCTTCCAGCTGGAGCTCTAGGATAAGCGTTATGACCTAATAGTAACTGTTTTCTTTGGTAAGTGCATCTGGTTGTGCCAGATACAACATATCTTACCATCATAATAATTTCTTTATTTAAATAGTTATTTTAATCTTTATTCTTTGTCTTTTACACCATAAAGATGAACTGTAAAATGCGTCTCTCCTTTTTTAAACACACGGTAAGGGCTAATAATTTTACTGTGCAAGAAAGTGGAAGCGCACTTGAGGATATACGAACGTCTGTATTCCGGACTACGGTTCCGAGCGAAGTACGTTGTAAATCGAGAGTTCTGATGGCAGCTGTCTGTTATCTAACGTGTTTTGACCTTATAATAATATTCAGTGGTCTACAAAAGTTTATGATGAAATTCGTGAAGTAGGGGTGATTTGGGTTCATTTGCTCTATGGTCTGGCTGGCACTTATGGTCCTACATCAACCACGTAGCACCACAAGGTCTAGTTTTGTGCCACGTGTTCTTCAGAACTTAACAAGGCAGAAAATTGGAATATAAAGCATAGGGGACGATATTTAGTGACTTTATTGGCATCAACTGAAGTATAAAAAAATAATGATATCGATTATGATCAATTAGTTTAGAAGCTGAAATAGACACCTCAACACTTGATTCAACACCTTAAAAGTTAAGACATCAATTTTATTCTGTATGAAAAACACCCCCAATATAGTGGGTAGTTATAGTCTATATAATAAAAGTTAATTTAGATGGTTGGATTACAGGACTTGTAATAGAGCCATTAAATAATTTAAAAGATCTTTTAGTTGCGCGAAAATCAAAAGATGTGTACCCATGTTAACAATGAACAAATGATAGAGAAATAGGTTACATTTAAAGAATTGAAGGCTATAGTTAAGCATTAGAAAATTTTGTTGAAGTCCAAAACAATTTAAATTTTAAAATGCTATGTTTATCTGAAAGAAAAATTCACTAAGAGTATTCATAACAAAGATGGTAATGAAGAAATAAAAGAGGTCATCTTCGTCAACGTATTAGCGAAGATGACCTCTTTTATTTCTTCTTATAAGAACATCAACAACACCAAATCAGAATTCCCACAAAGATGGTAAATGTAGGTAGTCCCGATAAAAATATGAAGAACCAAAATGGAAGTAATACCAATACTACCAAAATTGACGATTTCGAGAAGCGAAAAGAAGTCTAATGTTATCATTGTAAGTTTCTTGGACACGTTAAACCTCACTGTCTAGAATTTTATGAAATTAATTCCAAACAAGTAGTTTATATAGAGTATGTTAAAGAGAACAAGGAAACTATGTAAATAAATCCTTACTTCATTGAAGGGAAATTCAGTTAAAAATATATTACTATAATACGTGATATCAAAGTAGACATTGATGCAGAAGCTAGGAAATATGTCTATCAAGAATGTTATACTGGGGAATTGGTTTGGATGCAAACACCAGAAGTAAAGCATTTAGTTTGTCTGCCGATTGCGGAAGTAAAATTAGAAGGACCCTTGGGAGGTTTATAAACCACGGCTGACGTAGTATCAGATGCATATTCAACTCGAATGGGGCAGACAAGCAACGCTTGAAGCGACAAAAACGCATCTTTTGGAAAAAGGTGTAAGTTGTCCTGTGACTGCAGTTGCATTCCGCACATTTGTTGGAGTGTATTTGAGTGAATCTGTGCGTAGAAAGAAAAACTACAATGATTGAATCCACGAACGGAAATTTTCCTTGGTGTGGACTGGCAGTACTCTTGCCCCGTCCTCTTGCTAGCTGGCATCTAAGCTCAAAGTACATTTTTTGACGTTTTCTCAACATTTCCCTTTTTCTAATAGAAAAAACAAGTATTACTTCAAGAATGTTAAAGAAGAGCAAAACCTCGTCCTAAATAACAATTTCCATTGAAAAATTCAGAGCCATTTTTATGGCGTTTAAGCGTCACTGTAAATGCGAAATTTGAAGCACTTTTTCACAGAAAGTTTTTGAGTTTTCGAAAAACTTTCATTCAAACAGTCATTTAAGTCATTTTAACTATGAAATGCAATAGCGTTTACAAATTGCGGGAAATGTGGATATTAACGGCGTGAGATATATTTTCAAAATCTGTGCAATTAAAAAACAATAAAAAAAGAATACAGCAAACTGAATTTTATGTCGTTAAATAGTGTAATTAGCACTAAACGTTGGAAAAAATTGAAGGACAAATTTCGAGCCATTTTTGAGAAAATGACATTTGAGCGTTTCTGAAAATGCGGAACTTCGAGTTCCTGTTAACAGAAAACTGTTGAGTTTTCGAGGAACTTTATGTGACATTACTTAAAACACATTTACTCTTAAAAACAATAATGTGCTAATGTATATATTAACGACGCGAAAAACAAGGCCAAAAATTACATTTTTGTACTTTTTGAAAAAAAAAAAAAGCAATGCAGCGTTTGTGTCATCTTATACAGTACATTTAGTACTATCCTAAGTATAAAGAAAAAAATTGGAGCCATTTTTGAGAACATTTTGTTTTTGTAATCCACATTTCAACTCCTATCACCGGATTATTGTGGACTGCTGCCGCTAGAGCGCACTGTCGTCGGAAAAATTCAATTTGTCTGCCCCGTAGTCATTTACTGGGTAATAAAACTGCCAAATTTGTTAATACAGAAGTTGATATTTATTTTGTAAGAGAAGTAAAATCTCGAAGTGTGATCAATCAAGAAATTGAATCTAAAAATGGTGTAGATGAAATTAAAGATGACTTACGGGAAGAGGGTAATGTAAATAATAATAATAATAATAATAATGATAATAACAATTAGCAATTTAATTAGTTTATTAGTATTAGAGTTATTTATTTATCAGCAGTGTTTTAAGATCATCTTTCATGCGGCGTTGCCTTACAAAGTGAGACAGCATTTCTAACGCATAATGAGCGGAGACAGGATTGCCTTACAAATGCATATACACCTTGACGCAACGCGTTTCAAGCCCCTTAAGCGGCGTTGAGCGCTTTACACTGGGGAGTAATCCTACATTAATGTGTTTTTTTTTTAATTCTGGAGTAATCCTCCGTTACAATAATCTCAAGTCAAGTCTCGTCACGTCGCAGTCAGTCAGTGCCTTTTATCCCTTCGGCCAGGGGCTCGTCGACGTTAGATCCCGGGGTTCCTGGCCGGTCACCCAACCAAGAACCCGCGAGTCTCGAATTCGCTTAACCTTCGTGACTTCACGGAGCGTAGTAAACGAATTCGGCTAGCGCCGCCGGTTAATATATGTTTTTAGTTAAGCTTTGTAGAGCTTCTAAATGTTGTAATTATATCTTCTTTGGCAACCTCATTTTAAAAATGCGTACTTTTTACGTGCATGTTTGCGTGTCTTGGTAGGGTTTTGAGAAATGCAGTCATAATGCATGTTTGAACATTTTTTTTATGGTTCCTATTGATAGTCTCGATGATATCGACGTTAGTAGGGGGGCCGGGATTCAGCTCCACCCCACCGATCGCCAATAGCACCGCCATCACCACCGCGCCCAACACGCTTGCAAGGAGCCCCAGCCCCTGCGCTGTCCCCCGGGCACCGCCACCGCGCGGCAGGTAGCCCCTCACCCAGCGGCCGATAGCCGCGCGCCACTGCTCCGTCGACACCATCCTGCAGCAGGTAGAGCGCTTAGCAAAACACGTCCGCTCGGCTCTGCGACTGGCGAGAGACTGGAAGGAACTTATTGATAGAATCGATGTGTTGCAGGCCAGGGTTACGTCGGCAGAGACTTCAGTGCAGTCGCTGCAGACAGCCAACGAGCGGCTGGTTCGCAAGGTGGATTACCTTGAGAACCAGTCGCGACGTAACAATATCATTGTTACTGGCATCCCAGAGCAGCGGAACGAGTCTTGGGCGGACTCGGAGGTGTATCCTGGATCTTGCGGAGCAGCTGGGAGTCGGTTGGGCTCCAGGATATCGAGCGCGCGCACCGGACCGGGCGGCGGCGCGAGGACAGCCCGTATGATTGTGGCCGCTGGCCTCTTTCAGGAAGCGGAGGAGCTGCTGCGTGCAGCCGGGAGTATCTCCCGGAATGGCAGGGTGCGCGTCCGTGGGGGCTTCAGCTGGGCAGTGCGAGCAAACGCGTAAGGCGTTAATTCCGCATTTGCAGGAGGCGAAAGCGAGCGGAAAGCAGGCGTCGATTCGTTTCGACAAGCTTGTCGTGGCAGGGCGCAGCTACGTGTTGGCTGAGCTGGCGGCCCGTCCGCGGGCGTGGGAGGGCGGGGCGACGGGTTACCGTGAACTCGGCGAGGGGGCAGAACCCCAGTAGGGCGGAAACCCTTCCGGGCAAGCGGGCGCCTCTTCGCGGCCGCCCCACCGCCTTCGGCCGCGGCCGCCTGCGGCTGCGCCTCGTGCTGGGGCGGCGCGGACGACCTCTGACCGCGGCATCGCGGCGGAGGCAGTCTCGTTCGCGTCGGCGGTCGCGTTCACGTTCCCGCCGGAGCCAGCGGCACTCGGCGAGTCCCGGACGCTTTGCGGCTGACAGCCTGGGCGAGGACCTCTTACGAGGGCGATGGCTGCGGCAAACGTGCAGCAGCAGGAAGCTCGCGGTGAGTCAGGACCAGCAGGTCGCCAAATAGGCAGGAATAGGCTTTAAGAATAGGATGTTGGAACATCAAAGGTCTAGGCTCTAAGCTCAAATCAAGACTTCCATGGGTACATAAACACATTTGATATAATCGGTCTCGTAGAAACTTGGTGGAAGGAGGTGAGACTTTAAATGTGTCTGGTTTACAGCCATATGCAAAACTAAAACGTAGAGGAAAGGGTAGGTACCGGAGGGTTGCGTGCATATTTCAGGATAGGTTAGTGCAATTTATTTATGAAATTACACAAACTCGACAATTTTCTTTGTATTAGCCTAGTAATGCAAAATACAGACCTCGCAATTGTATTTATATACCGTCACCCACAGGGCTCGCGTTATTATTCTCCAGAAGCTTTTGGTGAAATCAATAATTTCTTAGACTCGTTGAAAGCAAAGGTATCCGAATACTGATTTACTAGTCTTAGGTGACATGAATGCTAGAATTGGCCGAGCAGGAAGTATTTTCGGAGTTCGATCGGCAAGAAGCGAGGCTAATTCTAGAAAAAGCAAGACTCGGTCATCAATAATGATGGTCAGGAATTGTTAGAATTATGCGAGATTTAATCTCGAAATCTTAAATGGCAACTATGGACAGGATACTGAAGGAACTAACTTTATTAGTGGGAATGGGGGTAGTGTAATAGATTATGCTCTGTTGTCTCATGAAAGAATAAACAATTTATTAGATTTTGGAATCGAATTCGGGCAGAATCCGACCATTTGCCTGTGTGCGTTCATTTAGCAGTAAATGCTACTGAACTGCCACAGGCAGTGCTGGGCAGGAGCAACAAACTTCACAATAGCAAGACGACGGTTTGTATGGAAAGAGGAAAAGCGACAGGAATTTACAGGGGCTATTCTTAACTCGGTAGGGTGGGCACAGGGAGCGGTCACCGGAAAGGCAAGCAAAGAATTTAGAAAGGAACTCTTTCGCGCAGGGAGGGCATGCGAATGTGGGGAGAGGAGGAAGGGTCCCTGACCCAAGGATGGTTTAGCGAGAGTGTCGGGTGAGCAGGCGTAAAGCAATAGTAGCCTTAGAATGTTCAGAAACTGTGGAACTGCGGAAGCGAAAATAGTTACTTGTTACTACGTAGGCAATACGAGCACAATTAAGAAATCGAAGAAATCGTGGCAGGAGAGTGAGACAGCAAGAATAGAGGCAATTTTAAGAAACAATCATAATAAATCAATTTGGGACGTTATAAGATCCTGCGTAATAAAGAAATGTAAGTAATGCAATTTCATCAGATGCGTGGGAGCAGTACTTTTCACGGACGCTCGAAATAGCGAATATTGAAACAGGGATAGATATTATCACGGACCGGGATGTCCTGAATTAGACGAACCGATAACCTGGAATGAAGTGAATAGGGCTATGCTAGCCATGAATAATAAGAAGGTAGGCGCGCGGACGGCATTCCGACACAATTTATTTCGGAATTGGGCACATAGACCCAGAGAGTATTCTAAATTTATTTAATGCAATAGTTGATTCTGGATCGTATCCAGAAACGTGGAGTACAGCGATCCTCCACCCAGTCTTTAAGAATAAAGGTATTCAGTTACACAAAATTATCGCGGAATTAGTCTTTTACCAGCGCTGAGCAAACTATTTTGTAAAATACTCAACGGGCGACTGAGTGAATGGGCGGAAAAGCACAGTAAAATATCAGAATTGCAAGCAGGCTTTAGGAGAGGCTTGCGACTACCGACAATATCTTTGTGTTAGATACCTAGTAAAGCGAGCGCTTGCGCGTAAACAGGAGCCACTTATATTGCAGTTTGTAGATTTCGAAATGGCTTTTGACTCTATCGATAGGAAGCTTTATGGCAAAAACTTAATGAGCTAGGCGTCTCCCTAAAGTTTTAAAAGTGTTGCAGAGCATATACGAAGACGTAAATTTCTGTGCAGGTGCGGTGATGGAAGTACAACGCGAAAATAAAATCGACAGTAGGAGTAAGACAGGGCTGTCCTCTCTCACCGCTATTGTTTATCTTGTTTATAAACGATTTATTGACGTAGTTACAGGATGCGGATACATCTGCGCCGGAAAGTTTAGGCCTGAACATTCCCGGACTACTATATGCTGATGATTTAGTTTTATGTTCGGAGACTATTGACGGCTTACAAAAAGTTTAAATATCCTAGAAACGTATAGTGAAACATGAGGATTAAAGTAAATATTCAAAAAACCAAAGTAGTTGTCTTCAAGAATGGATTTATCTGGGGTAACAAGGAGAAATGGTTTACGCTCAGGGAGATTGACCGGGTAAAACATTTACATATCTTGGGCAAAATTTTCCATGAATGGGGATGGAGTAACCACATAGTGGCGGCGCACAGTAAGGAAGAATTGCGCTCAAAGAAATCGTTTGCGCAGTGCGCAGGTTCAGAATTGCCTTTAAAGGTGTGCGAGACGATGTTTAAATCGCTAGTTCTCCAGCAATGAATTATGGGGCAGAAATTTGGGGAGTGGATAGGATAGATCGACTAGAAAGCGTCGAAACAGATTATTTCAAATTAATTCTCGAGCTCTGATTCGCAGCAAATGCCGGAGTCCTAAGAGGTCGGTAGTGTAGGAATTTGGAAAGATTTTAAAATGAAACCCATTAAACTTTGGATTAAATTAGCAGGTGAACAGGCTGACTCACTTATAAATAGATGTTTTCGGGTGCAGTTACAGGGGAAAAAACCAACGCTACTGGTCGTATAAAATTAAACTGCTACTGGAACGTTCAGGTCTGGAGACGTTTCTTCGGAAATAGTGGGAGTTAAGGGAACACGTGACATAGAACAGGGTTTAAATTTCGGATAGACTTGCGGATATTAAAAGGCAAGAGATCCTGGCAGCAACGGCCGAAAAACGTTCGCTAGTTGCGCAAATTCCGCGAGTCCGTTATGGGGTTGCGAACGTTACATAAACACACTGCAAAAGGACGCAAGAGGGATACGCTTGGTTCAGGGTCGGGGTGGATGCAACGTAGATTAAAGGACTCGAATGGTAATGGCATCTGTGTGCTTTGCGGTGATAGGAAGACTGGATCCATATCCTTTTAATTTGCAGTGCGACCGAAACTTGGAGAGGAAAATGGATAGGAATGGGAAATTACTACTTCAACATAGGAACGTAACGCTGCCCAAAACATTCTAGGGATAAAAGACCTAACTTCATGAAAGAATTAGGAACATTTCTAGGAAAGGTTCGGACCACTAGAGAAACTGAAATTAAGGATTGGGAAAACAGTAGTGGTTAGTACGAGCAGAGCCTAGACTGGAGAGAAATATGTAATAAATCAATAAACTAACAATAATTAAGTTAGTAAGTTATGTTAGGTTAGTAAACAGTACAAAAAAAAATAAAATTTATAAATTGTAGTCAATTGTTAAGTATAAGTAGATAAATAAGTCAATAATAAAAAAAATATATATTAACTTAAAATAATTAAAATAAGTTAAATAAATTAAAATTAAATTAATTTAAAAGAAGTTAAATAAATTAAAATTCAATTGTTAAGATAAGTAATAAATAAGCAATAATAAAAAAAAAATATAATTAACTTAAAATAATTAAAATAAGTTAAATAAATTAAAATTAAATTAATTTAAAAAAGTTAAATAAATTAAAATAAATTAAATTAAAATAAAATAAAAGGAAACGGTTAAAATAAAGCACATTAGGGGCGAAGGAAGTGGAATCGGAAATGTTAGGGCAGAGGCGTTGGTGCGGACGATTTTCTGTGGTGCTGTTTGTTTTCAGGTGCGGTGGAGGCCAAACACTGGAAGGAGAATGCCTGACGCCCGCGCCAAATAAATAAATAGTCTAAAAAACGGATAGAGTAGCATGTACTCGGCTTCGACGGCGAGTTTTCCCCTTCAGGGTTTTCCCTCAGCCGTACCTATGGTCTCGTTTCCGCGGCTTTGAGGCGATGGAGAGACCATTTGGGGTGAATACCAGAAGGCGAAAGGTTAGAACGCGTAGAATGTAGGTATTGTAATGGCTTAAAGGCCTTCGGCCTAGCCACATTGGATCAAGTTTCTAATTTGGCTGTAATAATTACCTATTAAATAAAATAATAAATTTTTTTTACTGAAAAATTAAAACTGTGTATGACGTGCTATGACAAACCCATAAATAAGTTGAATTCTGAATAAGGTAAAAATAAGTATTTTTGCCAAGAATTGATAAGAAAATATTCGCCAAACATTTCTGCCATACAAATCGCTCATTGTTATGTTGACAATACCGCGCTAGCTATACTGAAGACTCGATTTAATCTAGGCAAACTTGCGTGAAATTGCTTTTCTGTACAAAGTGCTGCAAATACTGTAACAGTTAAATTTATTTTTGTTTGTTTCATTTGTTAAAGTAACAAATGATTGCTGTTACTATCAAAATTAATGCAGATATGCATCACAGGCGCTTTGAATTGGCTAAATTGGACGTTTTCAAGTAATAGCTGAAGCGTTAGTAGCGCAGGAATTGCAGTATTTCAATATTATGTAACTGTTTCCAATAATGCAAGAAAGTATTTGGTGTTGTAGTACCACTAGTTTACATTATTGTTTTGCTACAACTTTTAAACAAAAACAAAAATTATTTACATCAAAATGTATTCGATGATTTTGTCGATTCTTTCTTTTTGCATAAAAATACACATATTGCTTCTAAATGATTGTTTTATAAATCAAGTTACTGCTTGAAAATGAATAAAAGCCCATTCGAGACGCACAGACCCGCCTTACCGTATGCGTTCTGAAATAGCATCTTACCGTTACAGGGCAAAATATTATTTTTGAATGTTCTCGATGAATGTGATCTAATTGGTCATTTTAATATCAGAATACTGAATCTTACTTCAATCGTTAAACTTTACTTTACTTGACTGAATGGTGGGTCCGAATCGTAAATGACAGACGCATGGATACACACAGATTACCACAATACTATGAGTAGTAGATGACTATTGTGTTCATGAAATTTCCCCACATAGTATACACTAAGTACCATGAGAAAAATGCCTCTGTTGTATACCTCTGTAGAATACCTTAGTGGATACCTTTCATGGATACCCACCCCAAAACTTACTAGAGATTTCAAGGGAATAGTTTTAAAAAATATTTCGGAATTATTCATGGATGGGGCCGAAATTAAATTTGCCCCTTCCTCCTAAATACTTTCTACATCCGCTCCTCTAGTAATTGGAGATATTTTTGTCAAATCGATGTCATAGTTAAACATGTATATGAATATCATATTAAGCGAGTATCTTATTCATGTTCGGACACTTTTCCTTAATGTTACTAAATCAATTTAGGACAAGGTTTTACTCTTTCTTCAATATTATTTAAGTTATATTTCAATTCTACTATTAGAGCACCAAAAAAATTGAGCACCCAGAAAGTGAAAAATATCTTTAGAATCCGACAGGTAGCAGCTGAGAAGAAATTCGGGCAAAACCGACAAACCCAGACTAAAGATATTAAGTAGCATGAGAAAGTCTGTGACATTCAGTATCAGCAATAGCTTATACAATCCTTCAGAATATCCTATTAGAATTTTCATTATACATGAAGTTGAATTTTGTTCCCTGACTCACCACAAGCCCTCAGACGCCGTTTTTGTCTTTACTAGTTAGAATCAATGTGTCTCAAAACATTCTTTTTAAGAGTCATTTTATTTACTTTATCACTAAATTGTTGAATCTAGTCTATCTTACAGTTACCCTTTGCAGTTAGAAATAACTCCTGTCATCATTCTTAAATTATTTTTAACTTCTTGTCTTGCTTATTTTTCATTTTACTCTGAAGCTTTTGTAGATTTTCGGAAATCCTTATAAAATGATTTTCCCAAGGATGAGCCAAAGTGACAGCTAGTGCTAGCAACATAACTGAAGGTTCTGTGGTCGTTGTGCCCTCGAGCCCATTAGACTCCCTTCCTGCATTCGTTCGTTTGCAGTTGGCTAACATGTAAATGGCTTTGACGCTTCCTTTTGAGATGTCCTCGTCCGACAGAAATATAGTTCTCCGCGAGAAATAATTGAAATTAGAAAGTGTAGTGTTAGTTGCTATTCTGTAAAAATTCTTTTCTTCTATAAACATTACATTAAATTTACTTTTTGTGTGATAAATATGTTTATTTCGAAACCGATATTTGAATGCGAGATGTGCACGTGTTCCGGCTTAAAATCATTTTTCTTTCTATTTACATTCGTGGCAGTTTTCTTTTACTGATTATGAGAGCATGTTAAGAGATTTTCCACATACGTAATTAAATTTAAATATTTCCCGGACTCGCGTACGTGCATATAATTCAGCGAAACTCTTAGACTTCTGCATAGGGATGTTTTCACAGGAGCCATGAGCACTTGACAACGGGGCGTGGCTGAACAGCTGTCGCGGCGGAGGGATACTTCTCTGAATTACATGTGATGTTCACTTGTTTATCGAAGTATCACTATTACTCTCACTAATAATAACTATTTCTGAAGTGTTATCACATATATTTTTTTCCTTTTATGAATTCATTTTCATTTCATTCTTCATCTCGTTTACATTTTGAATTATGTCATTCAATTGCTATTCTATTGTACTCCTTTTGCTACCCACAGCTCTCAATATGTTGCTCAGCATCAACCTTCGGATTTTTTATCAGGTAATTTCAGCACATTAAGAAAATATTGAGCTTCATAAATTACATTTATGTGAGAATATTTCATGCGGCCGAAGTTCAGAAATTACAGCCCTCTTTCCGTCTACTCAGATCTCGCGACTCTATTAGCAGTGCATCGGATCTCGGAGAAGTTATTTTTCCAACATATTTTCCATTGAGATTCAGACTGACATAATTACAAGTTACCCACAAGTAAAGCCCTTTCTGCGGATATCTGTACTTCTGAAAACAAAACTATAAGGGAGTTAATTGTTGGTGATAGTAAGAGAAACACTATGGCATAGTTTATCACTTGAAGTAACTCCCTCCGATGTTTTGCGAGGAAACAATATCAGAAACAGCAAATAAACCATTTACTATTAAAACACTATTCTAAAAACAAGGATCTTGTAAGAGCAGAATTATTTAAGTGACGAGAATACACATGATGTCGGTGATATCAGCACTAAAAAAGTGACAGATAATTCCAACAAGGTAGGCGAAACTTTAGTACTGATATTAAGAAGTGGCTTGAATCAACCTACCATTGCAAAACTGTCCTTCACATTCCACCTACAATAACTCCCTCCAAAGTATGCCCTCCCTCCGTGTTGAGGTGTAAATACCAAGAAGTAACAAAGAATAATATTCAAATTTAACTACAACAAAATTTTCATTTCAATGCATGAAAGCCCTATACTTCACTTGATATTCAAACAAAGCGAACATGAGTAGTATGTTGATCAGTTCCCGCGCATTGTAGCGTTCAAGCCAATCTTCCCTCCCCCATTCTGAAGTATCCCGCGCCTCATGGACCAAGGAGTATTTTCGATTTACGTAAACTCCAGCTTCCCCTTCTGACAACGGGGGAGACGCAAGGACACGTCACCGCGTCCCTCCTCCTCGAAGATAAGAGAGCATTAAGCGAGCCACCGTCCATCGGAGGGCGATTGCCCTGATGGAGGAGGAGGCGTCGTCTCCAGCCCCTTGGCTCCCGCCTCCGCGCGCATATCTTCCGCCGAAGGGAGTGCGGGGCCGCGCCGGCCCCCGTGCGCCCCTGGCTGACCGATGGGTGAGATCCCTTATTTAGACAGCGATCCCTTCAAGACCCTTCGCGCAATGCTGCGCAGTGGAGGAGCTAGTGAACGAGTGCGGCCAAAAGATGAGTGCTGAAAGGAAACTCGACAAAATAAAAGTTTGCAGATCGAAAGTCAGAAAGAATTAAAAATTTGCCTTCAAACTTTGTTATTTATTGGTTAAAAATTGTCAAATTCTAATTGGCTTATTATTTAATGTAATATATTTTGTGCATTTAAAATATTTTTTATTTAATTACTTTTTTGATTTACAGTTACAATAATGCCCAGACAATGATATTCTATTAAATCACAATAATTTAAGTGCATTTATTGCACTTCTTAAGGTTATTATTACTAACAATAAAATTTCTACACTAACAAATATCTTTTGTTTTCTATATTAGATCTGAACAGTATTTGTGTGCTTCTTTTATCTCAAATGAAGAAACTGACTGATGTCTTATCAACACAGGACCAAATTTACTTAAAATATAGTTGGAAGTAATGTAGTTACAACGTAAAGAGTTGGAAGTAACGTAAATAGTTGAAATATATGTTACAGTTACTATTTTTATAATCCCTAACCAAGCATTTTTCAAAATATATCTCTTGAAGGGTTAAAATGGGGATTTGTTACGCAAAGCTAGTAAGGTGCATGCAACCCGCAATGCAAACGATGTTTACAGCTACCAGCAGCATCATTGGGCCCGGCGGAGCGAGGGGCAAGGGAGGGGAAGAAGAAGACAGGGACAAAGAATGGTCAAGGAGGAGAACAGCAAAGGAATGCCGAAGGAGCTGGGAAATGTAGAACAGGGCTGGGTATGATGGTGTAGGGAGGGGAGGGTCGGGCTACTTTCTAAGGCTTAGTAATTTATTGCACTATCTCTTCGAAGGAGTTAAATCACTTTAAATCTCAAAATTATCTCGGGATGAGATATAAATTTTATATTTTTGTCAAAGAAACTTCTGGTTATTTGCCAAATATTTGGGTTTTGCCACTTCAATAAGAAAAAAATAATTTAATAAAAATATAATTTTTTCATCTCTAACAAAAGTAGATATAGTTTGGTTCTGAGGAACAAGTAAATATTATGAACAAACGCTTACAAAATTTTAAAACATCCAGTGACTTCCATATGAATTTATTACAACTCTTCAATAAAAACAAAACAAATAGTGTCATGTTTACTAAAATAATGGCCTCTTACTTCTCAATCAAAAGTAATTATTTTTTCCCGTTAACTTATTTCATTTGAAACTTCTGATGCAAATAAGCATGTAAAGCCAAATTTAAAAACGTTAAACGTTTCCTTAAATGGCGTTACCTGGCCTATAGTCTAAATCTTCTTGTCAAGTAAAATCAAAGTTTGTGAATATATCTGCAATATGCGAAATAACGTACCGTTTCATTCATATTTCTCATGAAGAATTAACTGTTTAACATCTTTATAACTGTTTTAATATAATCTTGAATTACATTCATTTTCCTGACAGCTCAAAGAATTTCATTTTACTTATCACTTCCTAGAGATCGTTTCTAGTAATTGCCATTTTCTTCTTCTTGCTTGCATTTAACTCAAAAACGTGAGCACATTAATAGCTTAGTAGTGACTGTCGAAACTAATGGAGTCTGTTGAGATAGCTGGGCACTAGAATGATGGTTTCCAAATACCATTACCATAATTTCAGAAAAAACAAAACAAATATGAGTTCGCTGTACCTGGTCAAAATTAACGGATATATAGGAAGGATAGGAGTATGAAATCAAGTAAGTCACTGATGATAGTGGGGAAGAATAAAACTTCACATGCAACATCTATCTAGGGAAACTAGTCATTGATTAGTTTTATCTCTCTATACGGACGCTGATTCCTATTTGTGAGCTAATAACATCACGAGGAAACACGAGAAAATGTGCCGCGTACCCGCTTTATCTTCCGCAACAAGTTCTTCATTATTTTCGTCTACATTACAATTAAAATGAAGATTGTTTCAAAATTCCTCTCCTGATGTGAATTTTTTTCGTCTCTGGAAATTAGTATGCAATCGAGAATACACATTTGATTTTGAATGACGGCTTTGTAGACCTGTTAGGAGAGGCAGGGTGAGGAGAGGAATAAGGGAAGAGACTGATTAGGCGAGTGAGGGCAGGGTAGGAAGGGTCGGGCGAGGAGAGATGGCGATGCCAAGCGTCGGCGGTTGGAGAGGCGCAGGGCGTGACGGAGCTGGTCGGGTCAGGGTTATAAATAAAAGTTCTTATATTTTATACTGTAGATGGAATGCATTCACCTGACTTACATATGATAATAAAAATAAATACCTTGGCAACGTCAGACTCTTCAGGTAGTTCACTAAATGTTGGAAGATTGTGGTACTAGAGGAGAAGCGTTAGAGACTTATTCCCTAACCTGTGGATACTGCGATGAAATACCAGTCACTCCATATAAAATTTGAGACATACAAGGGCCAACCAAAGATTTCTTAACATTTCATTCCACCTGCCACAGCAAGCTCCTTGCTATTCGTAAATGTTAATATCTCTGTTTTGGTCGAAGTGTGTCTCATTTTCTGACTACCCCAAGTATTTCATAAATATGAACAAGACATATACAGTATGAAAAGTTAAGCCACAAAATAGATATAACATTATCGGAGGTTTGTTGTGGCTGGCAGGGCATATTTCGTTACAACTCCAAGCCCTTCACATCAAATTTCCCGTTTCCCTCTTCAGTAGTTTTGGCTCCGCGTGTATCTTTCAGTCCGTTTCCATTTCAACAGATCCGGACGGCAAGGAAGGCCGCGCCAATGCCCGTGAGTTGCCTGCCCGCGTGCGGCCGCGTGGTGCGGGTCTGCGGGAGCGCGGCGCCGCGCGGGCGGCTGGGCGCCTCGCTCATCCCCCGGCGACTCCGCGGAGCCCCGCCTCAACCTCCTCGCCCCTTCGCCCGCCCGCCCGCTTCGCCGGAATAAGAAATCGACTTCTTTTCCGCCCCTTCTCCCAGCCTTCGCTCGCTCTTCTTTCCCCTCTGATGCTCCTTAACCCTCCGGACGCCTTTGGATCCCGCTTAATCATTTCTCCCCCCTCCCGGTGTTGCGCTCACCGGCCACTCCACGCGGGCAACACGTAATTGGGTTTTCTTCGCCTGCCGGCGGCGTGCAAATTGAAATGACTCGATGTCCGGGATTAAATGGCTCAAATGCTACATAATCTGATGATGTGACTGAGTACTTGGTTCTGCTTTACCTTACGAAGAAAGTAAAACATTAAACTAAGATACTTAAAAAATACTCGGGGTGTTTGCGGTTAATGAATACTTCACAACGCTCAACATAAGAGTCTCTACTTTGAATAAGAGAGACTGGATTTCTTTTCCCCTTAACTGTGAATCACGCCCTGTTGACCGTCAAGCATACGTAAAAGGTCTAAAAGGCCGAACTAGGTACCCGAGATCGTTGAGGTGAGAGCGCCGTAAATTTCTTAGCTCAAAATATTACAGATTTGAATCCTTCTTCGAGCATGATGATGGTGTGGCATGGTGGGACTTCCCAAAAACAATGCATCAACTTTCAACCACATCTCTTCCATTCTTTGGTAGACATGGCGGGGCAGAGACTTCAGGCATTTGCCCTCAAAAACGCGGTGCATTCAGACTGTCGATTCGAATCCCGTGGAAGGTATAGATGTTTAATAGTGCGTTATGATATGTTGGGGCTCTCTCAATTATAATGTGTGCCCGTGCAAGCCTCTTCCTTCCATTCCCTCAAAATAGGCCCATCGCTATAAGCAGTGGGAAAAGCAGTAAAGACTACCTCTGGCTGTCGGGGCGCGGAAGGTTCCCATCTCGACAAATGAAAATTAAAAGAGATGCGGGAATAAGGTGTGTCAGCTGAATAAGTTGTGTCAGCAATTAAGGAGGCAATTAAATGGTGATTTGGCACTCAAAACATCGTAAGTTCGCGATGAGAAAATGTCAGGATGGGATTTGGGAAGAGTCAAATCATCATACCAATCTTACAAATTAAACTAAAAACAAAATACTAAAAGACTAAAACATATTCTTGTTTGATACACGACGGATGTATTATCAGTGTAGATAAAAATATAGATCTCTATGTCGTGTATCAATAAACTGAGTTAATTTCAAATAATTTTCGTATCAATGTCAAGTTTGGAATAGGAACGTATTTCATAAAAAATTAAAATTCCATATATTTCGTTTAGAAACTCCTTACACATTTCCAATACAAAACATACATTTGAGTGACAGCAATACATTTTAACAATGATATCATCAAATTATCATTAACCTGTTATTATTCATATTCCAGTAACCTATATACAAATTAAAATTGTGAACATTTTGTTTCAAAAATCTATAAAAAGATACTCTCTTCTTGAACCAGTAAGATGGAAAACACGAAAATCTCATTAAATAGAACGAATTAAAATGACTGTCCTTTTCTTATGTTCTGGTAGTCTTGGGTGGGCTTTCACGATACTGCACATCATCCAATCGTGAACGGAAGAGTAACGTTTTGGTCACCAAGCGGAAGAAGTGAGTATGAAGGGAGAAAACCATTTAGTCCCCCTGCTACTAGGGTGAGAAAACAAGACTGGACCTTGCGATAACTAGCATTTGAGGTCGAAGCCGTTAGAAGAGTTTACTAGAATTGATCTTGGTACTTCCCCCAAGAAACTTTGCAATCTTAAAACGCTGTGTCGTTTCACATCCCTACATGAAATAGAGATTTTGCATAGCTAAGAGTAAAACGCAATGAGGCAATCTTATGATCAGCAGCGAGTAATGTGTAAAACGAGAATTTGCTCATTTCGTTCTAAATGGAAGTAGTTCCAAACTGTGAAGGCAGAGGATGTAAATTACCATAATGCCATATCCTTTGGATCTGCATTCGTTCGATTGGAGCTGCCCGCAACAAATAACTTGAATAAATTAATAATAATAATAATAATAATAATAATAATAATAATAATAATAAACGAATCGGCCATTTCTGGCCACGCTACACTTCCTCTTCCGAGGCCCAGCCATATTCTATGCTGGAGAGAGACATGTGTAATTACGAGGATCAGCTTTTCGGCTGTATACCTTCGTACGAAAATATTGTTAATCCTTAAATTAAGAATTATGAAGTGATTGGATGATAATGAGTGAAGGGACAATCACAAAGAAACCATGCCTGGGCAGGGCTCGAACCTGCAGCCCCCTCGGCGAGGACGACGGCTGCGGAAACCGCCTGCGCCGCGGGGCCGACTAATGTTGTTGTTGTTGTTGTTGTTGTTGTTGTTGTTGTTGTTGTTATTATTATTATTATTATTATTATTGATACAAATAATTGTACATACAGAATAGTGCCACCAACTTGATGTTGCATCATTTGGAGTTTGTAGCACACTCTGCCGCCACAATTGGAAACAAATTCCATTCCACGTGGTCACGTAATTACACTCGCACAAGTGAATGGAAAAATCACGTGATTACACTCGTTAATTCTGATGTAATAACGTATCCTGCTATAACTTTAGCGTAACGTTGGATTTCACTCAAGCGCAAGAGGTTCAAAAGTGGTTTAAGTGAAATCTTTATGCTTAACAAAAGCACTCAACTGTTTAATAGTTTTACACAAGTTACTTGAGCTGCACACATACAACTTTTGTAAATTCTATTTCTAGCATAATTCTAGGCATTACTCTATCAGCAATCAATCAATGAAGAGTCTACTAGTTACGAAAAAAGACTCAAAGAGCTTCTGCATATCCTGAAATGTGACAACGTTTATCGTGAACACAAACAAAATACAACACCAAAACAAATATTTATGACACATCTGGATAGTAAATCCAAATAAATTTCTAGAAATAAGATTACAGTTCAGATTCACCTGCTCATTGTCAGGAATTCAAATTACAATCAAAATGCAAAAATAAAAACTGTGATTACTCTACCAATTAGATCATTCGCCTTCACTGACGATACTCGTTCAAGAAGGGCAAAAGTAATTTTAATAAATAACTTCATGATCATTGAATGGTAAGACAGACGAGAATATTAAAACAAATAGTATGTAAACGATTTACATTAAGAAAAAACTTTATAAAAACAAACGTGGAAGACTGTACGAGAAAACAGGTTACTATTTACATAGCTTTAAACAACAACAATCTTACTCGGGGAAATATTGCTTAATCGACTAAGGAAATATTTACAATGAAGTGGCATGTTGAGAAAGACTTACTACCATATGCGAAATAATAATATTTCAAAACTACTAAATATAAATTATAAAAACGATATCAACACTTACCATCACAGTTGCACACAGGGCTCTCTAGCATAAATAAAATGGTCAGAGAATACGGACTGTCCCACTGTAAAACGAGTTGCTTCTTCTTTGTGACAAGATAATTTGTAAATGAAAAAAACATTTAAAGTCATCAGAAATGTGATCCAAGAATTCCCTTTACGCCAGATTTTCTCTGTAATGCCTTTTTATCATGTCGCAGCGAGTTTCATTTCCACATGTTACATTTGAAATTTGATATCTCGTTGATTTGTATTCAATATTAGTCGTTCTGCACACATGAAAAAATATGTTCATCGAGACGCATTTTATCAAAAAATTCCGTTATTGCTGGAAACTTGTTTTACGTTTTTTGGCACCTTACAATTTCTCTGGGAAAACATGTTGGTTTCAAAATTGTATTTACTTGTTTTTGTGTATCATCACGAATGTTACCGAGAGACAAGTACTACTAGGAAATTATACTTGTCGGTACCAGTAAACGCACTCCCATTTCACGAATGACACCGGTCGGCGGAACGCCTGGCGTCGCCCGCGGGGCCCTCTGGAGGGACGGCGCGGAGCCCCGTTGCGGGCCCCGGGCACCCACGGCGGTGGGCACAGGTGGCACGGCGGCGGGAGCAGCGGCGGCGGCGGGCGGCGGTGCGCCGGGCCGGGCGCGGGCGGCGTGGCGAGCACGGGGCGGGGCGGGGCAGGACGGACGCCGCAGCAGCTCCCTGATTGACGAGTGTCGCGCGCAGCTGACTGCGCCCGAGGCGGCCGCTGCTTCCATTTTTGAGCGCAGATAACTTACAGCGGACCTGGGCAACGCGGGATAAAAAAATAAAAAAAACGCGAATATCTGCGCGCACAAAACAATCTCCCCTGTGTGTATTGCTGTCAATACGCGGACATGACAACTCCACCGCCGCCGCCGCCGCCCCCGCCACCGCCGCCGCCACTGCCGCCGCCGCTCGCGCGCCAGCCCGCGCTCTCGGCCCCGGATTACGGCAGCGGTGTGGGCGGCGGCGGCGGCTGGCGCGGCGGCCCGAAGACTGGATGCCGACGCGGACAGCCAGATGCCGACATCAAACGCCGCCGCCGCCGCCGCCGCCCCTGATCCGACGCAGCAGCCGCGTCCCGACGTCGCCGCGCGCTGACATCGCCCGCTGTTTATTCATATTTTCTGAAATCCGCTTTTCGAAATTTGAAATTCGCCATCGTTTGGACGGCCGGAAACGTTTCGGTTTAAGACCTAGGCTGTCATTTCGAAGCGAAGAGACTAGATTGTGCATTTGATGAGAGTTTGGCACAAATTTGAGTCTACGGATATGGCCGACTATTCGTCGATTTTCGGATTTTCTGTAATAAAGGTGACATTTCTTGAGAAGGACTAATTGCGTTATAAAAAGTATCACTGAATCTGAGTTCAGGTTCAGCCATTTTATTTCGATGGAGATCCCATCTCTAAATTTTTGGGGTCCATCCAGTAGTCTAATTGCATAATTCGTACTCAAGAAATTGAGTACTCTAAGTTTCCAGTTCCTATACACGGCTTGTTTTAAAATATATTGAAATTCTAATTCACATTTGTAGTTTCATGCTTTCGTGCCGATACTTTCATCTTCGGAAATTTACATTGTGAAGAATATATCACAATTCCAAAAATTAATGGAGCTGTTTTAAAATATTCTTTATAAAGATACTGTTTAGTCTACTGATCATACAGTTGCAGCTGTACATTTCTTTATCGTATCGTACAAATTCTCGTCATTCCCTTTGCATTTTAGCTTCCTTGTTCCTGAAAGTCTGGAATCTTGACTAATATTTGCCTAATACTTTACGTTTGCCAGTGGGTACAAGAATTAAATTTTCTATAGCATCTAAAATTAATTTGCCCATCAGTGTGCGTATTAACTAACGTTAGAATAAAAAAAACAATTAATGAAGAAGATACATGCAGACGAAAACAATGATTTGATTCCTTCACTAGTAACTCCATTACACAACCTCATCTTGTTGCGCATTTCAGCATCAATTCATGTGCAGCACACATAAAGCTAGGATACCTCTACCGTCCAGAACGGTCCTTTCGTGACCGACCGGTTCAGGGCGAGAGAGCGTCCACCCAAGGAAACGTCGCGGCTCCCTTGAGCGCCACCCCCGCCGTCGGCCCTCAAAGCTCCGGGCTCAGCGCCTGCCGGCTATTAAACTTGCAGACCGCGACCTGCTGACCCGCTGCGGGGGCCCGCGCCGTCTGACGTCATCAATTACCCCCTCAACCCCCGACCGCGCGCCCCTCGCGGTGGTCTTGGGAACTTGGCCGGGGCGCCCGTCGCCTCCCTGAGCCGCGCCCTTCCAGCAGCGCCGCC